>CM042153.1:38021708-38131858 GCA_023376005.1 Doryteuthis pealeii
CAGGGGAGATGGCCTTATAGGTGCCATCCATCAGGGTGCATATTATATATATATATGTTGTTTGTTTTTACTGACGATACCCCCTGCTAGGGCCTTTGGTGACCCCCTCAGTTTGCTAGCTCAATCTTGCGAATATGACCATGTGCTCGTATTTGATAATCAGTTCTTGCGTAGGGTTGGTAGTTTGGTATACTTTATACTTTTGTTTGTCAAATGAGCTTATTTTTTTCTCTCTTTCTGCGGAGAACGCCACATTCTCTGTGGACTTTGTGTATAACTATCACAATTCCCCAAAGGAAGTTCAGAAAAATGTAAATTAACAAAAAAAGGAAAAAAAAAAAAAAAAAGGATTTTGGACATTAGTGGGATTTTGGTCGTTCCGTAGACACAGAATGAAAATTTTAAAAAAGCGAAAAGATAGACAACTATCTAGAAAAAACTAAGGAACAATGAAAGTGATGTGATACATTGTATTGGAGCCCTTGAAGTCCTGAAAAAGAGAGCTGGGGAAACTGGAAACGCAAGAACTGTTGAGATCAGTAAAATACTGAAAATACTTTGGAGATCTGAGGAAACTTCTGTTACTTAGACTTCAGTGAATAACTATTTTAAGGATAGTTATTCATTCACTCCTTGTGAGCTTTCTCAGCCAGCGTTAGCTGATGGTCTTTTACTGGAGCTTTGTGTGAAAAACAAGTCATTTCAGGTCTCCACGACTCTTTATGAATATTCTGGTCGATTTCGAACGATTACTGTTGTCTGGAATGGTTTCAAAATTTCTGATTTCAGTTCCTTTAGTGCCTGTTTTCTAAGCATCTTGGCGAACCGTTCCAAATGCCACCGACAGCAATTGGTATCACTTTCACCCTACAATTCCGCACTTTTTAAATTCTCTGACAAGGTCCAGATATTTGTCAATTCTTTTGCGTTTTCTTTCCCATCTTCACCTGTGCATCTGTGGGCACTGCAAAATCTCCCTTTGACAGGTTCTCTTTTTTGGTTATATATAGGTTTTGGTCTTCTGGCTGGGATAGATGTGGTCCGTTTTGATCTAAAGTCCCAGAGAACTTTTCTGCATATCATTCTCAAGAAGATGATCCCTAGTTTATGCTATATTTTCTTGTAGCGTCAAAATTTAGTCTTTTTCACAATTCCAAACCTCACCTTTCTAACCAGTCCGTGCTTAGGCCTTTTTATTCTCGCTGTGGCTAGTTTGCTGCATTCAGGCTTAATACATGGTTGATTATTTTAACTGACAAGGAGTATTCTATGGTGTCTGCCTAGACAAGGGTACTCTATTCTGACAAGGACTATTCTGAGTAGCATTAGCTGATCTCACTAATCTTGGGGTCTGGTCAGTTTCAATTCCTCTTCAGCTCATCCCACTCTTTTTTTTCCCAGGCTTTTGGATCCAACAAAACCAACCAACCACTAGAATTGGTATGGCCGTCATCTTTCATTTTCTACATCTGGTTTCAGCTCTCTGGCAATATCCAAGGTATTTATATCCAGTTTTTCGATTTTCTTTTTTTTCACTCTATTGTCAGCTGAAACGGTGTAAAAATCCATTAGATGACCAGTTCTTCACTCCAATAGTAACAAATAGTTTTCATCATCAGTTTCGAGTGGACAACAGTTCTCTTAAGATTTCTGGACTCTTCTGAATTTTGTATATGTAGCCTGTTGCATTAGTGGCACTCAATGAAAGGGTTATTTTGTACAGTAATAATTTTTATACTTATGTTTCTTCAACTGTTCAACTATTCTCCTTGGCTTTGATCTTTGTTGGGGTCTGGATGGTATTCTTGCTGTTTTTAGACTGGACACTTAGGAATTCTCGAGGATATCTTATCTTGTCGGTTTTATGTTTTTTCCACAAATAACGCAAAGACGTTTTGTTTTTCCTGAGCTATAATTTTTTCACCTAAAGTATAAATACCTTGGAGAACAGACACTCATACTACGTTTTGTTCTCTTCCAACGTTCATTCGCAGACTGACAATCTCTTTCTTTTCTCACTCTCACTTCATAAGACTTGTGCCTGACCAACTCAGAAATCGACAGGTATTCGTAAGTTTACATTTTATGACATTTTTGGGGTTTTTTTTCATCTCATTATAATCACAGGTATGGACTAATCTCAATTTCTCTTCTGGATCTCATGATTTCCGGGTAGTAAGATGTTGCTTGTTGTCGTTGTTCAGGAACTCTGAAGGAGTATTTTTTTGTTTATAACATACTTGAAATTATTTGTAAAGCAATTATTGCAATCTTTGGTTGCATAAGATTTTTGTTTATACAGTTAAAAAAGGACAGTAAAGTAACAACAACAACAACATGGAGGGCGGCTTTCTCTTAACTCCCAGCTAATACATAAGAGGATGTGCATGGTGAGTGACGATGAGGGGGCGGGGTGAATGAAAAAAACGCCTACGTTTAGAGGAGTAATTATTCGGTAAAGACAGGACAACAAATACGGTCAATATACATCCGACCCGAACTGCTCTCCTTTAAAAGAAGAAAGAAAGAAAAAGACATTCTTAAGATTGTTGTAAAACTTAACACTCCAACGTATTTTAAGTGTCTTTGAAGAAAATAGATTTTTGAGGAATTGAGAATTTTTTTGTCCAAGTGAAGAGAATGTTAAGAAACACCAGTTTAGAATTGTGTTGTTGGTTGGTTGGATTTCCTGGTATGTCCACCCTTTTTGGGTTATTTTATGCTGAAAACATTTTGTTTTATCCCATTTTTCTGGGTACTCAATTTTTCAAATACATTTTTAAAAACTTCATTTTATTTCTAATTAACCTATAGATGGGACCCTAACTGGAGAATTGGAGTGAAAAACTCGCAATGAGGAAAAGTAATATAAAATATTAAAAATAATTGACTAATAATTAATAAATGACAAAATATTACTGCTAAATCGTTAATACATGATAATATCTGCTTAAATGTTACTATCTTTTCAACATTTAGTTGCAAGCGTTTTTCTCCAAGTTGGGTGTTAGCCAGAAATCAGACAATAGGTTTGAAAGTTCAGTAAAATGAACGAAAGACAATTCACCTTTGATAAACCACCTCAGCTCAGTTGGCATTTTTTTCTTCTACTTGAACTGCTATAAAGAACTTTAACAATAATATTTTTCTGAGTAGAATTGTATATGAACACTAAAATATACCGTTGTACCTCAATTCGGTGTTTTTGTGTGTGGGCCCTCCCAATTCATTAGGTGTGGTGTGTGTGCGTATGTGTGTACCTCCAGAATGTTACATGGATCTCTGGAGTCCCATGTGGACCCCGGTTGAGAAACCAATGGTCTTGAACTTATTTTTTGAAACGGGCTCGCGTCTTTTGTTTATCGAAGGAAGTGTAAAGTGAGATAAAAAGTGGATAAATTAGCGTATCCTGTTTTTCGTTCTGTTTCTGTGACGGCATTCACAATGGGTCGGTTGAGACGGCTTTATCTTAATTCATGGAAGGAGCAACAAGGGAATAGGGAATTCACTAGCGGTCCCATATCCGTGTTTAGCGCAGATTTTCCACAGACGCAGAGAACAAGTACGTCAAAAATCACAGATTCCTGACCATGATGGAGACGCCCTTAGGATTTTCACCAGACCACTTTTGGCCGGGTTGTGGCCCTAATACTGCTGGTGCCAGACCTGTCCGCCTTGAGTGACCCTACCAAGACTTAAGTCCTAACGGCATAAACTCTGACACTACCGAGTTTACACAGCTAATACCATGATGAGTAGGGGTTGGATTTGAGAATAATGTACTAGATAGCCGTTGAGCAAAGAGCTCCGCCTTTTAGGTCTTGTTTTTTTTGTTCTAACGGGGTGTCTAGCAACTCTCACCCGCCAGAAAAAATATGTGAGGTTACCGTTTATCGTGATGATCCGACTATGAAACGGTTTAGTACTGGGTTCATAGTACCAGTAGCACACTGAGCGACCTAACACAGTGCATCCGCTGCAATTACAAGAAGGTACATTGTAAGAATAATGGTCCATTTATTTGACATAAACAGTTTGTAAATAAATCCCATACAAATGTATATAAACACTGCAGGGAAATAACACTCATGCAACAATTGTTTACTCGTAAAACCACCAAAACGTAAACACACCAGATGGATCAAATATCGTGTGAAAGTAACAAAATCCAAGAAAGGAAAGTTTTAAAAATGTGTGTGTTTTTTTAATTCCTCACATGCCGAATTGATGATATCTGACATCTCCAGAATCATTCAGGAGAATATACTTTTTTATCCCAAATTATCTATACTAGCGGCCTGTGGATATCCACAGTATGAGGATTTAATTATCACAACGTTTGATGTTTTGCTTAAGAAGCTATTGTTAAATAGTTCAATTATGTAAAAGTATAAATAATCTTGTGTAAGATGAAATCGAAAAACTTAAATCCTGATTAACTGCTGTTGCTTATTCGCCGAATTTTTATTTTCTCATGAGTGTCGTCACCTCAGCAATAATGGACCATTTCTGGTTTTTATATAAAGAAAGATAGGGAAGGAAAATGACATACTACACACAGAAAAAATATAAGAAAGAAAGAGAGTGGGGAAAGATAGAGAGAGTGCACGGAAGTTATAACGCTAATCTATTTCAACCGAACATAAGAAAAGATGAAAAGAAAGAAAGAGAGAGAGAAAGTTAAATCAAGATTATTAATACATTTTTACATATTGAAATTTTTACAATAGCTCTTAAGTACACATATCAACGTTATAATAATCAAATCATTATATTGTGGTATATCCACAGTTCCTGCTATTTTTTATCACCAGCAGCAAGTTTCTATTTTCCATAAACAAACAAAAAATAATTATTTTATCTTTTTCTTTCATCTTTTCTTCAAATGCATTTATCATTATTAATTTAGATAATTTATTTTTTATCTTCTGAATGAAAAATAAAGCGTTAATTATTTTCACGCTAAATTTGTCTCTTGAAAGCATTCTTTTGGGTGTTATATATATATGTAATATGGATATCCGATCTCACTGACAAGCTAAAGCGACATTCTTCCAAGTGGTAGTTATATCAGTATTGCTGTATGGCTGCACCACTTGGACCCTAACGAGGCGCCTTGAGAATAAGCTGGACGGGAGCTGCACAAAATGCTGCGTGCAATCTTGAACAAATCGTGGAAGCAGCACCCACGAGGAAACAGCTATATGGCCACCTGCTCCCATCTCACAAACCATTCGAGTGAGACGGACAAGGCATGCCGGGCACTGCTGGAGAAGCAAGGACGAGCTCATGAGCGACGTTCTCCTGTGGAAGCAACACATGGACATGCTAGTGTGGGCCGCCCATCAAGGACGTACATTGACCAACTAAGCAGATGCAGGATGCTGCGCAGAGGACCTCCCTGGGAAAATGAATGATAGGAAAGGTTGGTGAGAGATTTGTCATGGACATCCGTGCTAATTACACGACATGATGATATATATATAATATATATAATATATATTATATATATATATTGCAAAATGCTGGTCAGCGCATATACTATTTGAATGCAGTTTAAAGCTTAGTCGCTTTTACAATTTCTTGTGGATGTCCCACTCCACCCAATCCGCCATCCGCCCTGTCGACAGGGGCTGTAGAATACATCGACTGCACCTCTGCAGAGGGGTAATACCCCATGAGACCATCTGTTGGCCGTGGGTGGCGACCGTGATGCTTAAGAACGGAACCCTGGTGTCTGAGCGTCCATGACATATAACATTCCACTTTAGCACTTACATCGACTAACGGGTAGTCGAAGAGGCCACCTCCGATCAATCGGCTGTTCACATTAAGCCCTAGCACCTATATTGTTGTCCCATCCTATTTCCCTTATGGCAACCACAACCATTTTATCCTATATGTGCTAAAAACGGTGGTCGAAGTGTTTAGTGTCCTGTGTATGACGTTAAACCCTATCTGATGGTGACGTTCCAATTCTGGAGCTCTTGGGAATGTGGAGTACCCCTTCATTACTATTACCTCCAAGTCCACTCCGACTTGGAGTGGTAGTACCTGTTAGGGTCCCATCTATGGGTTAAATAGAAAAACGAGTTTTAAAAAAAATGAGTACCCATCAAAAAGGAATAAAACAAAACATCTTCGGCATAAAATAACTCAACAAGGGTTGACATGCCGTAAAAACAACCCACCCAACAACCATTTTGTCTGTTATCAAAGCTTAGGCGCTTTTAACAATTTCCAGTGGATCTCCTGCACCACAATCCGCATGTCCTTGTGATTTCTATGTTGAATAAACAGCAGCAGCAGCAGCAGCAAACAACAACAAAAAGCGACAAAAAAAGAATGAGTTAATTCGCTCGAAAAAAAAAAAACGTGTGGAATGATAAAACCAAATAAAGAAATGTAGAAATAAATATAATTTTTAACACTTGATCTGTCAGTAAGAGTGTTTTCCTAAATACACAAATCCTCAAGTAACACATACGCGCCTCTTATAAAGATTGGATTACATGAAGACCTTTAACGCTTACTGAAAATCAAACTTTAACATTAAATTCAGTTGAATTATGAGTCAATCAAACAATATGCTCTTTCTTTAACAATCACGAATTATTTATAATCTGGGCTTTTAACGACAGGATCACATTCCGCTGCCAAAAAACGCCGGGGGAAAATGATCTAAAATAATAAAAGTTTTCTCTTACTTCGAGAAAGCATGAAAAAGGAGCTGTAATAAGAATTATAATATATATATATATATATATATATATATATATATATATATATATATATAATGAGGTTAGGTAAACAAACAAATGTGTTTATTTTTTATATGGCTTTAAGCCGACAATTTTTGGAAGATATGTGCTTAATTGAAGTCGTACCTAATTTTGAAAATTAATTAGTTAATAATTAATTAGTTAATAATTAATGAATTTTTAGGCGGGCATATATGTTCAAATGTAAGGCTAAACGACATTTTCTCGATTCGTTTAGCCTTACATTTGAACATATATGCCCGCCTAAAATTCATTAATTATTAACTAATTAATTATTAACTAATTAATTTTCAAAATTAGGTACGACTTCAATTAAGCACATATCCTCCAAATATATATATATATATATTATTATATATATGAATGAAAAAACAATAAGGTGGATGTTATTTTGATTATCCGACGCTATAACGTTTCGGTTTGTTTAGCAAACCATAATCACGGGCATTTATCTATATAGAAAGGAGATTAAAAAAAACCCCCAAAAACAGGAATTTGTAAGTTTTGTTTTTTCTTAAATTGTTACGGTTTCTGAATGTTCTTCGAATATGAAAAGAGAGACAAGTTAAACGCTACTTAACTGTAAGCGTTTCTTTTCAAAGTGTGTAACGTAGTTCGTTCGAGACTATTATGGATAATTTTAATGAATGGGCATTACTTTGAGGGTTTATTTTTGTGTTTGAAATTTAGTTTTAAATTATAAATATTAAGTAAAACTATTAAAAAAGATCTAATCAACATAAGTTATCTTGTAAATTTTAACTCAAGTTTGAAAAAACAAACAAACTGGCCTTGTTTAATCGTGTCATAATTTTAGAATTAGAAATAATGTTAGATTCAATTTTCCTGATTTTTGTTGTTGTTTTATGTTAACTAACATTTTTGGACTCTTTAAAATTGAAAAGGTGCTTAGTTTCCAGAATGTATTTTGTTAATGCATTATTTAACTGAACGTTTTCATGATTCTTTTTGTTCGTATATTCGTTTGTTAATATTTTGAGGTCTCGCCCAATGTATTGTTTATAGTAATCCAAACATTTGATGGTATATACGCCTGCATCATACTTTATTTGATTATGGTTGGTTTTATTAATGATTATATTTACTAGTACAAAATAAAAAAAACACCCTCCGGGCGATGTAAAAATAGGGGTGGGAGTAAAAAATTCAATGTCAGCGAGTTTGTACCCAAGTAAGTAAAATCATCAAAATTCTTAAAGGATTAAAAAATATAAAATAATTTGAAATGTAACTTTAAATATGTATTAAATAAAACAAACTATATATAGATAATATAATACCAGTCATGTAATTTATTAAAACTTGTTTTAAAAACAATGAGGACTGTCTAATGTTGCATGTTCAAATTTGAGTGTATGTATTCTATGTTATGACTATTTTGGGTAATGTGACATAATCAGTGACGTAATTTTTGTTACAGACAAAAACCGGAGCGAATCTCCATTATTTTATAGATTTTTATTTATTTTTATTTTTTTATAGTTTTTGAGGAATTTGTGACATTTGATTCGAAGTTTAGTTTTTTTTTCCATGGTGGATGTGGTCGAATTAGTGGGTAAAAATAATGTATCTGTTAAGTGATTATTATTGGAAAAATTGTTATTAAAAATTACGTCAAGATATTTTCGTTTGTGAATTTTGAACGCGTTTTTTGCACGTTGTGTAACTTTAAGCTGACTTGTGTGTTTATGTTATTCGAACTTAGATCTTCATATACTCCAATATCACTGATATTGATCAGATTTTATTTATAAATATCTGCAAATATAGCAAATCATATTATTGATATTTACACACACAACAACACACACACACAACACACACACACGTGTGAAAACGTAACGTGTGTGCGTAGTTTAATATTGTGTGTGTGTGTGTGTGTGTGTGTGTGTGTGTAGTTTGATATTGTGTGTGTATCTGTTTAAGCATTTTAAATATTTTTGCCTTTGAGATAAATTTCTAATCTCAATAACGACACTATCAAAGAAATTTATCCCTTTCAATGTCGAAGGAAATATTTAACTGAACAAGTGTGTGTGTATGTGATGCAAACTGATATGGTTGAACGTTGACGGAGTTCATGTTCCTTATCTCTTACATATCAAAGCTTATTTCAATTATCGTAGTTCATAGAAATTCACTGCAAATTGAGAATAGATGCGAAGAGAATTAGCGGTACAAATGCTCAATAGCACAATATCATTAGAATGCATTTTACGTATAAATAGCATTAGATTTCAGAAAACTCTCGAAATAGTCTTAGCTGACATTAACACTCACTAACCCTAACCTAGCATCTCAAAGGTTTCTGGTATTTCCGTGAAATGTAATGCTTTTTATACATAATCTAATGATATATCTTGCGCGCTATTCTGCATTTTGCGACAATAATCTTTTTTTAACAAAACAGAGATGCAGCAGTTCTATGGTGTTGGTTGGTGTTTTAAACGGCATATCAACCGTTTTTAGATTATCTAATGCAAATATATATATATATATATAATATATATATGCTGTTTACGTTAAAATTCCGTCTTTCCATAACACGAATATGCCTCTCTTTGGTGGCTTTGTACATATGTATGTATTTTATCAGTAAAAAATCCCTTCCTGCTTGTGGGTGATGATAATCGATCGAATTTCGATCCCGACTTTGCCGCACTGATGAGACGTGGTACATTGAAACAGGACTGTATGTGGATGATATATATATATATATATATATATAGAGAGAGAGAGAGAGAGAGATAGATTAGATAGATAGATAACGGACCAACAATCTAGAATGATAGCTTGACCACTGTCCATTCCGATGGCCACATAGTGTTTTAAAAAAATGTAAAACATATACAGGTGACTAGCGTGAGTAATATCACACTAACATGTATCGAGGATGGATATACATCTGGTGGCCGACATAGATGTGACAGATCCAACCAACATGAAGAAGGTATATATCAACCAAATTCCGAATAAAATGGATTCCTTGGTATACGTATTTTTGTTCTCTGACAGCCGTTTGTCTTCGGCTACTTTTCCATTTTCATTGGTTTATCCATCTGTTTTTTTAAACCTATGTGGCCATCGGAATGGACATTCCAGATTGTTGGTCCGTTTATCCCATATATATATATATATATATATTAATATAATAATATATTATATATATATAATATATATATATATGAATTGTTTAATCTTCTTATTTTTCTAAAATTAATATTCATATGAAATACGTCATATGTTTTGTTAACATTTTCGTTCTCCACCTAATCACGTTTATGCACGCGACATCCTATGATCTTCACCTTCCATTTTTTGCACATGCAATGATCACGTCATTGGCTTTCGTAAACAAACGCACATATAAAATTAACGGTTAATAACATCATATTCACACATTCACTATAACACTTAACATCTTTCATTTTGTCCTCACATAAACATTCATAACAGTGTCCTGAAGATGTTAAAATATACCGAAATACTTAAGTATTGACACAAAATTGTTTCCCCTGATCATAACATCCTGTGTTTGTTATATATTTTAAAATATTTTCTTCTCATATTGTCGGATTAATTTCCTCACCGTATTTCCATACCACACACACACACACACACCCACACACACCAACACACACACACACATATATATATATAATATATTTATATATATATATTATATATATATGATTGTTTAACTTCATACACTAATAATTGTTGGTGGTTGACAAAAAACAGGTGTATTTGCCATAAGAGCAACTTGAAGAATGTTTTGTGTGTATATATATGTGTGTGTTTGTGTGTGCATATATATGTGTGTGTTTGGTGTGTATATATATATATGTGAAGAAAGGAAGTGAATCCGACGGTATGTAGTATATTATGAAAAATGAAAAACACAGGTTTAAATGGGTTAAGTGGCGAGTTTATTGGCTGACGCTGCAGTGTTTCGATCTAATTAGATCATCTTCAGGGCATTTGTTGGTATAATGGAAGGTGATAAATAATATTATCACAGAATAAACGAGAAAAGCGAGTGGTAGTTATGTGTTATTTAGTTTAAAATTTTTGAAGTTATATCATATACATATATATATATGTGTTGGGTGTATGTGTGTATATATATATATGTGTGTGTGTGTGTGTTTTGTGTATATATATGAGTATGTGTGTGTGTGTATATAATATGTGTGTATGTGTGGGTGTGTTTGTATATATATGTGTGTATGTGTGGGTGTGTTTGTATATATATGTGTGGTATGTGTGTGTGTTTGTGTATATATATGAGTATGTGTGTGTGTATATATATGTGTATGTGTAGGTGTGTTTGTATATATATGTGTGGGTGTGTTTGTATATATATGTGTGTATGTGTGTGTGTTTGTGTATATATATGAGTTGTGTGTGTGTATATATATGTGTGTATGTGTGTGTGTGTGTATATGTGTGTATGTGTGGGTTTGTGTTTGTGTATATATGTGTGTATGTGTGATGTGTTTGTATATACATGTGTTGTATGTGTGGGTGTGGGTGTGTATATATATACATGTTGTATGTTTGGGTGTGTTTGTTGTATATATATACATGTGTGTATGTGTGGTGTGTTTTGTGTATATATCATGTGTGTATGCGTGGGTGTGTTTGTGTATATATATATTATATGTGTGTGTATGTGTTTGTGCATATTATGTGTGAGTGTGTTTGTGTGTATATATATATGTGTGTTTGTGTGTGTGTGTTTGTGTGTATATATATATGTGTGTGTGTGTTTGTATATATATATATATATGTGTGTGTGTGTGTGTTTGTATATGTATAAATGTGTGTGTGTGTGTTTGTATATATATATATGTGTGTGTTGTGTTTGTGTATATATATGTGTGTGTATTTATGTATATATATATGTGTGTGTATTTATGTATGTATGTATGTGTGTGTGTTTGAGTATATATATATAATCTGTGTGTGTGTTTGTGTATATGTGTGTGTGTGTTTTGTGTATGTGTGTGTGTATATATATAATGTGTGTGCATGTGTTTGTGTATATTATGTGTGTGTTTGTGGTATATTATGTTGTGTGTTTGTTTCATATATATGTGTGTGTTGTGTGTGTATATATATATATGCGTTGTGTGTGTATATATATGTGTGTGTTTGTGTTTGTGTATATATATGTGTGTGTATGTAAATATTAAGAAATAAATCAAATAGTAAACGAACATTATCCTTGTTACCTCATTTCTTTACAATTGCATTGTGATAGTTTTCAAAACCAACCGGTAAACATATATATATAATATATATAATATAAATATATATATATATATATATATATATATATATATATTATAATATAGAGACAGACATATGAACATAGAAGTTTTCAACTAAGAAATGTTTGCGAGATGTAAAATGTGGTGTATTTTTAAATTTCTTTTTACTGAGCTTGATAGTTGACGACAATCCCAAGAGGCAAGCCAAAACTTCTCAATTAGTCAAAATGAAGAAATGGATAAAATCTCCGAAAAGAACAATTTTGGAATTTGGTGTCGTATTTGTAGGATCAGATGAATAGGTGATATTGAACCATTCCTTTTTAAATCGCTATCTTATCACTGGCTGTGGAGAGAAAACAACAAGACTGTCATAATATATTGACATTTAAAACGCCTGAATTATCTAGAAGGAATGACAAAAGAGAACGAAAAGACAGACAAATGAGACAGAAATGGATAGAGTAAGAAAAATTATACAAGACTGAGATTTATGTTGTGTGTCTTAAAAGAGACCTTTATTTCATAGACTCACAGAGAAATACCTCTATTATTTTCTTTTTGTTTCTTTTTTTTTTTTTTTTTGTAATTGATCGTCCTGACAAATTCCTTTGGAATAACATCGATAAAGAACCGAAATTTCAGATTATAAACAGATTTTTTGGGAAAAGTGTCCCGTTTTAATTTTTAGAGAAAGGTTAGTTTGCTACGTTACTTTTGCGTCAAACAATTTACTTTCAATGAGGACCGCTACAATAGACTCTTCAAGAGTAGTGTAGTGAGATAGCCAATGGCGTGTTATCTCATTTGCATATGTCTAATACAGCGGTAGATATATAAAGATAGTTCGATGACATAAGGGACTAAGCTACGATAAGCGAACTACTAACTACTACTACTACTACTCTACTACTACTACTACTACTAAGAACGTACAAAACTACACATCACAACAAGTAGAAATTGTGAAAAAGTTTAGCAACGACAATATTTTAGCGATATTCTCAGAGCTGGTTGGAAATTACGAACAAAACAGCCATACAATGGTATGAGTACTGCGAAATATTTGTATAGGTGAAATTCAGAAAAGCGGAAAGCAGCAAGGTGGCCCAGGACAACTATCTAGATTAATGGTATTATGTTTTATTTTTTGCACTATTTCCGAGGAAAATATGGCATAAACCAATGTTTGAGGATAAAATTATGGAAGGATCTTGTAATTTGTACCCCGAACAAAAATCCAGCTATAGAAAAGATACGCAAACTGGTGCCGTTATAGTTGTGGCCTACCCGGTTTGAATGTGTCCTACCTCAGTAAGAGTAATATTTATAGATATAAGTAGTAGGCAATTTATTGAAGCTAATTATTTTTCACATATATTAATTTCAAGAAATGCAATTCAGTCATAAGCTGTATATAGTAATTAAGAATAATTAAAAAGGTTTTAATCCATAATTTACATGAATCAGAGATCTATTTGATTCTAAAATATTCTAAATTCTAAAAGAGGTTAGGGTTAGCAGTTAATATTATATCCTTATAAATATGCTTTTTATTGTAGGCCACATACTATAAGAGAAACATGATTTCGTAGGCCACAATTCAAAAGGTAGGCCATATTCTATAATGCTACCCGCAAATCAGTCTGCAGTAAAAAGATACTTATTGTCTGATTTGCAATATACAGTTGGGTATAATATTTTTCAAGCTACGTGTAGTGTGAGTTCGAAACTCCAGTCACACTATCACGATAACTTTGGAAGGTATGAAACCTCTAATCTCCCCAGCTAATGGGTTAAATAGTACGATTACTTTTCTTCTACAAGGATAGCTTTGGCATTAAATAACCCTCGAAGGTTGAATATATCATTAAAGAAAGAAACATAAAACATATACACATACATAACTGTTGAATTAAATTTGGTAACATGAGATCTTTAGTTTGAGGTGGAGCCTTTAAGTAGTTTAACTAACGAGAAGAGAATCCCTTAAGTTCAAAGAAAGGTCAAAAGTTTATTTACAAATAACAATGGTGGAACTAGTACTGGCATTTTCCTTACACAATGGTGGAACTGGTACTTCCGGTTTCCTTAGAATTCGAGAACCAAATTGCAACAGAAATATTATTGCTTAGTCAAGACTAAACAATCGGAAAAAAAAAGAACACACAGCACGCACGCACATATATATATATATATATATATATATATATATATATATATATATATATATATTATATATATATTATATATATTTGGGAGAGAGATGGAGGGATAATACATAAAGAGAGAGATGGGATAGGAGAAAAAGAATGAGAGTGAGGAGAAATAAAGAATAAGTGAGAAGTATTATGAGAGAGGAGAGAGAGAGAGAGAGAGGAGAGAGAGAGAGGAGAGAGAGAGAGAGCGAGAGAGAGAGTGTGTGTGTTGTTTTAGAAAGAGAATAGAAAGAAAAGATTGTCAGGGAGTGGGAAAGAGAGAGGCAGAGACAGTATAGGAGAATGTTTGAGAGAGAAAGAAAGAGAATAAGAGATTAAATGTTGTGTGGTGTGTGTGTGTGTGTGTGTGTGTGGTGAGAGAGAGAGAGAAGAGAGAGAGGAGAAGAGAGAAATAAGTGAGGAAAAAAGAAGATTAACTAATGAAAAAGGAGAAATAACTATTGTGTGTGACAGAGAGAGGGAGAGAAGGAGACTGAGGTAGACGATTAAGAGAATAGAAGGTGTTTCTTAAAACAAACGCATTTTTTTCCAAAATGCAATCACTAAAGTAACAGAGTATCAATGTACATTTGAGCTTGAGATACCGATAATATTATTAGTGGCGTTAATAGATCAATACGTGACCCGGCTGCTATTGGATAAAAAGAGGATAAGTGACTGGAGAACGCACGTCATGGCGTGACTTGAAACCCCAACTTAACTTACAGAATATAAATAAAATCAAAAACTAAATAAATTCGGGGTACTTTTTAGAGTGTAAAGTTGTTTGTTGTTTGGTTGGGATTTACGGCA
The DNA here is from genome assembly GCA_023376005.1 of Doryteuthis pealeii. Lineage (NCBI taxonomy): Eukaryota > Metazoa > Mollusca > Cephalopoda > Myopsida > Loliginidae > Doryteuthis > Doryteuthis pealeii. The sequence goes on from CM042153.1 coordinate 38,036,799, forward strand.
TGTCAACACCTTGCTGTATTATTTTAATGCTGAAAATATTTTCTTTTATTCATTCTTGATGGGTACTCAATTTTTTAAATACATTTTTTAAACTCACTTTTTTTTTCAGTTTAACCCATAGATGGGAACCTAACAGGTACAACCACTCGGGTCAGAGTGGACCTGGGAGTAATGGTGATGAAGCTATACTCTATATTCCCAGAGCCCCAGAATTGGAACTTCGCTATCAGATAGTTTTAACGTCCTACCAGACATTAAGAACCCTTCAGCCCACCAACTTCTAGCAACATATATGATAAAAAGCGTAGGGCCTTGCAATTAGGGTTTGGACAATTATATAGGTGCTAGAGCTTGACATGAACAGCCGACCAACTCACTAGCCTAAGTAAGGGCCAAAGTGGAGTATTGCATGTCATGGACTGCTCAGGCGCCACAGGCAAATATGTGGCCCATTGCGGGATCTTCACCCCTCGAACAGAGCTAGAATCTTTTTGTAATATGAACCAATTTGTATATTTACTGGTTGTGTTATCTCGGTAATTTCAAAATCCCCTTCAATACCAAATTCTGATTTGATTTTTTATCGATCAGTTTCATTTTTTATCCCCAGAAAGAAAGACAGTGGTTCATTTTACAATGAATGTACATAGCGAAACTGTAACTTTCTGAGAAAAAATTAAACAAATTATCTATCATGGAGATTCGGTGTTTGTCTGTAACCGAAATTACGCCACTGCTTACATCACCATACCCCCAGTAATTGCGTAAGTTTATCGATGCGCATTTATTTATAGTTAAAATCATTAATACATTAGACCTAAATTTAGTTTATTAAACGAGATCTCTCTGAAAATACTGAAGTTTACCTCAAAAGAGCTCATGTTATTAGGGCATATAAAAATTCCTGAATGTATATATCGCTAAGAAATAAAAAATTTACATAATATATGGTCTGATTAATTTGCATACTGGACTTAACAAAACCGGGTTAGTAAATAATTACTTGGTTGTTATTGATCTCTGATATTATTGTTATTATTCTCTAACGTATTAAAATCATCCTATGAATGGTTTATATAGAAACTAATTAAAATAATTGTAATCTTTTATATTATGATTCATTCAATTTTCGTTAGTAATTTCTAATTTAATATATTTTATTACATTAACACTTAAATACTTACGCATATTCTTGGCATATATATATATATAACGCTTTGGTTCAATCTCTAGTGCGCGGAGATTGTGGTATGCACTGCTGATGAGACAAGGAAGGTCGAAACAGCTGTCCAGTGCTCGGAATGTCGCGCAAATGGTGTTTGCCGAGTTGTTTGGTCGTCGTAATATGATTCAATTATCAAATTATATTATAATTCTCTATCAAATTTTATATATTATATATATATATATATATTATATATATATATATATTAGATTGTTACAAAAATAATGGCCGATTGGAAGTGCTTGGTTTTGAAATGTCCATTTTAACATAGAATTGTGTTGTTTATTTCAGGTGGAACATTTTGCAATATATAATCAATTAATGTGTGCTCAAAAATAAAATTTAATTTATTTTCAGATAGAAAATAGGGGCCTTCAAGATAACATGCCTAAACTGACCTTCGCCTTCCTTATGTTGCATGCCGTTCAAGCTTGGGCACAATGCTCCGAAACTGCTGCCAATATCAACAAAGCATTGGGGAGATGAGTCCACAGTAATCGACTGTACGAAGGTGGTTCCAGAAATTCCGCAGTGGAGATGAGTCTTGAAAATGAAGAAGGTAGAGGACAGAATGCAGTCTTGACAATGAACATTGCAGGCAGCTGTTGAGCAAAATCCAACGACAAAGTATCACAAGAGAAATGTCCTCAAGACATTGGTGTCAGCATTGCAAACAGTTTCCCGTCATTTACAGAGTATTGGAAAGGTGAAAAGTTGAGAATGGGTTCCTCATGAGCTCAATGAGCACCAAAAAACTTAGCGGTTTGAGTGTGCTCGATGCTCAGTTTCGTAAACACCAATGACCCTTTCTTGGACTGAATAGTCCACTTATATTTGGTAATACTTGTTATTTGGTAAAAAAACATAAATATCAGTCATATTAGCAGTTATTATCTATTTCAACCACATAAAATAAGCTTTTTTAGACCGGAACCTTGATTAAAAAGATCCTTTTTCATAAAGTGCAGTCTGAAGAAGTCCATTTTATGAGTGGAAATAGCTCTATAACTGCGAATATCAACCGATTCTTTACTATATATAAATTTCTAAACTTCATGGTTGAAAAAAATAAAAACAGATGGTGCAAGTTTGTAAATACTTAATGTACAAGCAAGTGATTCTGGGGAAAATATTCAAAAAGAATTAATTTCTAATTAATTTTTACCGTAAAAATAATTCCTCGGTTGGATTTTTTATCGTAAATTATTTTCCAATGATTAAAACCTTTTCTCGTGTAGGTAGGCAGTTTTTAACTGAGGAGGTCCCTTTATATATTATATATATAATATACTATATATATAATTTATTATATTATATATATATATAATTAAAAATTTAGTAATATTATAAGGACCTAAGGATAAGAAACTGCCTACCTACACGAGAAAAGGTTTTAATTTTCATTGGAAAAATAAATTTAACGATAAAATAATCCACCGAGGATTTTTTACGTTAACACATTATTAGAAATTAATTCTTTTTTGCATATTTTCCCCAGATTATCAGCTTGCTTGTACATTTAAGTATTTACAAACTGCACATCTTTTTTATTTTTTTTAACACCATGAGAGTTTAGAAATTTAATATATAGTAAAACAGAATCGGTGATCATTCGCAGTTATAGATCTATTTCCACTCATAAATGGACTTCTTCCAGAACTAACTTTATTGAAAAAGGATCTTTTTTAATCAAGGTTCGGTTAAAAAACTATTTTATGTGGGTTGAAATAGATATATACTGGCTATATGATGATATTTATGTTTTTTTACCAATACAAGTATTTACCAAATATAAGTGACTATTCAGTCAAGATAAGGTATTAGGTGTACGCAACTGAGCATGCGAGCACACTTAAACCGCCTAAGTTTTTGGTGCTCATTGAGCTCATGAGGAACCCATTACCCCCCCCCCCCCCCCCTCTCGAACTTTTCACACCTTTCCAATACTCTGTAAAATGACGGGAACTGTTGCAATGCTGACACATGTCTGAGACATTTCTCTGAATATTTGTCGTGGATTTTTGCTCAACAGCTGCCTGCAATTGTTCATTGTCAAGACTGATGTCTGTCCTCTACTCTTCATTTTGCAAGACTCATCTCGCACTGCGGATTTCTGGAACCAACCTTCGTACAGTCGGATCACTTGTGGACTCATCTCCCCATGCTTTGTTGATATTGGCAGCAGTTTCGGAGGCATTGTGCCCAAGCTTGAAACTATGCAACATAAGAAGGCGAAGGTCTGTTTAGGCATGTTCATCTTGAGGCCCCTATTTTTCTATCTGAAAATAATTAAAATTTTATTTTTGAGCACACATTAATTCATTATATATGCAAAGTTCACCTGAAATAAACAACAAATTCTATGTTTATGACTCATTTCAAAAAACCAAGCACTTCAATCGGCCATTCATTTTTGTAACAATCTAATGATATATATATATATATATATATATATATATCATATATATAAAATTTTGATAAGAGAATTATATATAATTGATTAATTGAATCATAATTCTACGACCAGACAACTCGGTCAAAACACCATCTTGCGACATCCGGCAGCCACTGGACAGCGTTTCGACTCTTTGGTCTCATCAGCAGTGCATACCACAATCTCCGCCACTAGAGATTGAACAAGCGTTTATATATATTATATGCAAGAAATATGCCGTAAGTATTTAAGTGTTATGGTAATAAAATTATTAAATTAGAAATCTAACGCCAATTGAATGAGATCATATATAAAAAGATTACAATTATTTTAATTAGTTTTCTATATACAACCATTCATAGGATTGATTTAAATACGTTAGAGAATATACAATAATCAGAGATCAATAACCAAGTATTAATTTACTAAAACCCGGTTTTGTGATAAGAAGTCAGAATGCAAATTAATCATACATATATTCTGTAAATTTTTATTTGCTTAGCCGATATCTAATTCAGGAATTTTAAAATGGCCTAATAACATGAGCTCTTTTTGAGTAAAAACTCAGATTTTTCAGAGAGATCTCGTTAATAAACTAATATTTATTCTATTATTGAATGAATTTTAACTATAAATTAAATGCGCATCGATAAACACTTAGCAACTACGGGGTCTGTGATGTAAGCAGTGGCGTAATTTCGGTTACAGACAAACACCGAATCTCCATGATAAAGATATATTTGTTTAATTTTTCTCAGAAGGTTCAGTTCGCTATGTACATTCATTGTAAAATGAACACTGTCTTCTTTTCTGGGGAATAAAAAATGAAACTGATGAATTAAATCAATCAGAATTTGTATTTGAAGGGGATTTTGAAATTTACGAGATAACACAACGCGTAATATACAAATTTGGTTTCATAATTACAAAAAGATTCTAGCTCTGTGCGAGGGTTAAGATCCGCAATGGGGCCACATATTTGCCTGTCTCCGGCCTGAGCAGTACATGACCATGCAATACTCCACTTTGGCCCTTACTTAGGCTAGATGATGGTCGGCTTTTGTTCATGTAAGCTCTGCACCTATATAATTGTCCAAACCCAATTGCAAGCCCTACGCTTTTTATCATATCTGTGCTAGAAAGGTGGTGGCTGAAGTCTTATGTCCTGGGTACGGGACGTTAAACTATCTGATAGCGAAGTTCCAATTCTGGGCTTCTGGGAATATGAGTATAGCTTCAAATCACCAGTTACTCCCAGGTCCATTGACCCGGAGTGGTTGTACGCTGTTAGGGTCCCATCTATGGGTTAAACTGAAAAAAAGTGAGTTTAAAAAATGTATTTTAAAAAATTGAGTCCCATCAAGAATGATAAAAGAAAATATTTTCAGCATAAAATAATTCAGGCAAGGGTTGAACATGCCGTAAATCCCACCAACAACAAACAACTTTTAACACTCTACAAAGTTTCGCCGCGAATTTTAATTTAGTTTTTGATTTTATTTATATTCTGTAAGTTAGGTTGGGTTTAAGTCACGCCATGAGTGGGCGTTCTCCAGTCACTTTATCCTTCTTTTATCAAATAGCAGCCGGGTCACGTTTGATCTATTAAACGCCACTATAATATTATCGTATCTCACAGCCTCAAATGTTACATTGATACTCTGTACTTAGTGAATTGCTTTTTGGAAAAGAAATGCCGTTTGTTTTAAGAAACACTCTATCTCTTATCTGTCTACCTCAGTCTCCTTCTCTCCTCTATCTGTACACACAATAGTTATCTCCTTATAGTAATCTCTTTTCTCTCACTTATTTCTTCTCTCTCTCTCTCTCTCTCTCTCATCTCTCTCACACACACACACCACACACACCCCACACACACACATTTAATCTCTTATTTCTCTTTCTTTCTCTCTCAAATTCTCTATACTGTCTCTGCCTCTCTCTTTCCACTCTGACAATCTTTTCCTCTTATTCTCTTTCTAACCACACCACACTCTCTCTCTCTCTCTCTCTCTTCTCTTCCCTCTCTCTCTCTCTCTCTCTCTCTCGTCTCTTCTCTCTCATATACTTCTCACTTATTCTTTATTTCTCTCTACTCTCATTCTTTTTTCTCCTATCCCATTTCTCTCTCTTATGTATTATCCCTCCCATCTCTTCTCCCAATATATATATATATATATATATATTATATATATATATATATATATATATAATATATTATATTATATATTATATTGTGGCGTGCGTGCGTGTGTGTTCCTTTTTGTTCCGATTGTTTAGCTTGCTAAGGCAATAATATTTCTGTGCAATTGGTTCTCGAATTCTAAGAACCGGAAGTAACCAGTTTCCACCATTGTGTAAGGAAAATGCCAGTACTAGTTCCAACCATTTATTTTGTAATAAACTTTTGACCTTTCTTTGAACTTTAAGGGAGTTCTCTTCTCGTTAGTTAAACTACTTACGGCTCGCACCTCAACTAAAGATCTCATGTTACCAATTTAATTCAACAGTTATGTATGTGTTTGTTTTATGTTTTTTTTTAATGATATATCAACCTTCGAGGGTTATTTAATGCCAAAGCTATCTTGTAGAAGAAAAGTAATCGTACTATTTAACCCATAGCTGGGGAGATGTAGAGGTTTCTACCTTTCCAAAGTATCGTGATAAGTGTGACTGGAGTTCGAACTCCACTACACGTAGCTTGAAAAATATTATACCCACTGTTATATTGCAATCAGACAATAAAGTAATCTTTACTGCAGACTGATTTTGCGGGTAGCATTAAGAATATGGCCTCCTTTTGAATGTGGCCTACGAAATCATGTTTCTCTTTATAGTAATGTGGCCTACAATTAAAAAGCATATTAAAGGATATAATATTAACTGCTAACCCTAACCCTCTTTTAGAATTTTAGAATATTTTAGAAATCAAATAGATCTCTGATTCATGTAAATTATGGATAAACCTTTTTAATTAATTCTTAATTACTAATATACAGTTATGACTGAATTGCATTTCTTGAATTGAATATATGTAAAAATAATTTAGCTTCAATAATTGGCCTACTACTTATATCAATAAATATCCTCTTACTGAGGTAGGACACAATTCAAAACCGGTAGGCCAATACTATCGGCACCAGTTTGCGTATCTTTTCTATACTTTGGGTAATTTGTTTTCGGGTACAAATTACAAGATCTTCCATAATTTTATCTCAACATTGGTTTATGCCATATTTCCTCGGAATAGTGTGAAAAATAAAAACATAATACCATTAATTAGATAGTTGTCCTGGCCACTTGCTGCTTTCCGCTTTTCTGAATTTCACCTATACAAATATTTCGGCAGTACTCATACTTGTATGCTGTTTTGTTTCGTATTCCAACCAGCTTTGAGAATATCGTCAAATATTGTCGTTGCTTAAACTTTTTCACATTTCTACTTGTTGTGAATGTGTACGTTTTGTACGTTCTAGTAGTAGTAGTAGTAGTAGTAGTAGTAGTAGTAGTAGTAGTAGTAGTTCGGCTTATCGTAGCTTAGTCCCTTATGTCATCGAACTATCTTTTATATATCTACCGCTGTATTAGACATATGCAAATGAGATAAAACCCATTGGTATCTCACTAACTACTCTGAAGAGTCTATGTAGCGGTCCTCATTTGAAAGTAAATTTGTTTGACGCAAAAGTACGTAGCAAACTAACCCTTTCTCTAAAAATTAAACGGGACACTTTTCCCAAAATCTGTTTATAATTGAAATTTCGTTCTTTATCAGATGTTATTCCAAGGAAGTTTGTTTCAGGACGATGCAATTACAAAAAAAAAAAAAAAAAGAAAACGAAAAGAAAATAATAGAGGGTAATTTCTTGTGAGTCTATGAAATAAAGGTTCTTTTAAAGACCAACAACATATTCAGTCTTGTATATTTTCTTTACTCTATCCATTTCTGCTCTCATTTTGTCTGTTTTTCGTTCTCTTTTTGTTTCCTTCTAGATAATTCAGGTTTTTAAATGTCAATATATTATGACAGTCTGTTTGTTTTCTCTCCACAGCAGTGATAAGATAGCGATTAAAGGAATGGTTCCATATATCACCTAATTCATCTGATCCTACAAATACGACACCAAATTCCAAAATTGTTCTTTCGGAATTTCTATCATTTCTTCATTTTTGACTAATTGAGAATGTTTTTGCTTGCCTCTTGGGAATTGTCGTCAACTATCAGCTTTCAGTAAAAAGAAAATTTAAAACTACACCCACATTAATCTCGCACACCATTTTCTTAGTTGAAAACTATCTATGTTCAATCATGTCTGTCTCTTATATATATATATATCTATTATATATATATATATATATATATATATATATATATATTAATATATATACTATGTTTTACCGGTTGGTTGAAAACTATCACAATGCAATTGTAAGAAATGAGGTAACAAGGATATTGTTCGTTTACTATTGATTTTATTTTCTAATATTTACATACAGAACATATATATCACAAACACAAACCACACATATAATATACACACACACATCGCATATATTTATACACACACACACACACATATATATGAACAAACACACACATATAATATACACAAACACACCACTATATACACAAACACATGCACACACATATATATATACACACACACAATACACAAAACACACACACACATATCACAACACACACACAGATATATATATATATATCAAACACACACACATACATACATACTAATACAATATATATACAATAATAACACAACACATAAATATATACCAAAACACACCACACACACCCATATATATATATACAAAACACACACACACACAAATTTTATACATATACAAACACACACCCACACATATATATATATATATACACACACACACCACATATATATATACACACAAACACACATATATATATACACACAACACACATATATATATACACACAAACACACTCACACATATATATGCACAAACACATACACACACATATATATATATATATACACAAACACACCCACGCATACACACATGTATATATACACAAACACACCCACACATACACACATGTATATATATACACAAACACACCCAAACATACACACATGTATATATATACACACCCACACCCACACATACACACATGTATATACAAACACATCCACACATACACACATATATACACAAACACACCCACACATACACACATATACACACACACCACACATACACACATATATATACACACACACATACTCATATATATACACAAACACACACACATACACACATTATATACAAACACACCCACACATATATATACAAACACACCTACACATACACATATATATACACATATCATATATACCAAACACACACACATAACACATATATATACAAACCACCACACATACACACATATATATACAAACACACCACACATACACACATATATATACCACACACATACTCATATATATACACAAACACACACACACATACACACATATATATATATACCACATACACACACATATATATATATTGTATATATATAACTTCAAAAAATTTTAAACTAAATAACACATAAATACCACTCGCTTTCTCGTTATTCTGTGATAAATAATTTATTATCACCTTCATATACAACAAATGCCCTGAAGATGATCTAATTAGATCGAAACACTGCAGCGTCAGCCAATAAACTCGCCACTTACCCATTTAAACCTGTGTTTTTTCATTTTTCATAATATACTACATACCGTCGATTCACTTCCTTTCTTCACATATATATATATACACACACAAACACACACATATATATGCACAACACAAACACAACACATATATATACACACAACATTCTTCAAGTTGCTCTTATGGCAAATACCACCTGTTTTTGTCAACCACAACAATTATTAGTGTATATGAAGTTAAACAATCATATATATATATATATATATATATATATATATATATATATTTGTGTGTGTGTGTGGTGTGTGTGTGTGTGTGTGTGTGTGTGTGTGTATGGAAATACGGTGAGGAAATTAATCCGACAATATGAGAAAGAAAATATTTTAAAAATATAACAAACACAGGATGTTATGATCAGGGGAAACAATTTTGTGTCAATACTTAAGTATTTCGGTATATTTTAACATCTTCAGGACACTGTTATGTAATGTTTATGTGAGGGACAAAATGAAAGATGTTAAGTGTATAGTGAATGTGTGAATATGATGTTATTAAACCGTTTATTTTTATATGTGCGTTTGTTTACGAAAGCCAATGACGTGATCATTGCATGTGCAAAAATGGAAGGTGAAGATCAATAGGATGTCGCGTGCATAAACGTGATTAGGTGGAGAACGAAAATGTTAACAAACATATGACGTATTTCATATGGAATATTAATTTTAGAAAATAAGAAGATTAAACAATTCATAATATATATATTATATATATATATATATATATATATATTATATATATATATATATATAGGATAAACGGACCAACAATCTGGAATGTCCATTCCGATGGCCACATAGTGTTTAAAAAAACAGATGGATAAACGCAATGAAAATGGAAAAGTAGCCGAAGACAACGGCTGTCAGAGCAAAAATACGGTATACCAAGGAATCCATTTTATTCGGAATTTGGTTGATATATACCTTCTTCATGTTGGTTGGATCTGTCACATCTATGTCGGCCACCAGATGTATATCCATCCTCGATACACATGTTAGTGTGATATTACTCACGCTAGTCACCTGTATATGTTTTACATTTTTTTAAACACTATGTGGCCATCGGAATGGACAGTGGTCAAGCTATCATTCTAGATTGTTGGTCCGTTTATCTATCTATCTATCTATCTCTCTCTCTCTCTCTCTCTATATATATATATATATATATATAGTCATCCACATACAGTCCTGTTTCAATGTACCACGTCTCATCAGTGCGGCAAAGTCGGGATCGAAATTCGATCGATTTATCATCACCCACAAGCAGGAAGGGATTTTTTACTGATAAATACATACATATGTACAAAGCCACCAAAGAGAGGCAATATTCGTGTTATGGAAAGACGGAATTTTAACGTAAACAGCATATATAATATATATATATATATATATATTGGCATTAGATAATCTAAAACGGTTGATATCCGTTAACACCAACCAACACCATAGAACTGCTGCATCTCTTTTGCTTTTAAAAAAAGATTATTGTCGCAAATGCAGAATAGCGCGCAAGAATATCATTAGATTATGTATAAAAAGCATTACATTTCACGGAAATACCAGAAACCTTTGAGATGCTAGGGTTAGGGTTAGTGTCAGTGTTAATGTCAGCTAAGACTATTTCGAGAGTTTCTGAAATCTAATGCTATTTATACGTAAAATGCGATTCTAATGATATTGTGGCTATTGAGCATTTGTACCGCTAATTCTCTTCGCATCTATCTCAATTTGCAGTGAATTCTATGAACTACGATAATTGAAATAAGCTTTGATATGTAAGAGATAAGGAACATGAACTCCGTCAACGTTCAACCATATCAGTTTGCATCACATACACACACACTTGTTCAGTTAAATATTTCCTTCGACATTGAAAGGGATAAATTTCTTTGATAGTGTCGTTATTGAGATTAAGAAATTTATCTCAAAGGCAAAAATATTTAAATGCTTAAACAGATACACACACAATATCAAACTACACACACACACAACACACACCACACACACACACACAATATTAAACTACGCACACACGTACGTTTTCACACGTGTGTGTGTGTGTGTGTGTGTGTGTGTGTGTGTAAATATCAATAATAATGATTTGCTATATTTGCAGATATTTATAAAATAAAATCTGATCAATATCAGTGATATTGGAGTATATGAAGATCTAAAGTTCGAATAACATAAACACAAAGTCAGTCTTAAAGTTACACAACGTGCAAAAAACGCGTTCAAAATTCACAAACGAAAATATCTTGACGTAATTTTTAATAACAATTTTTCCAATAATAATCACTTATACAGATACATTATTTTTTACCCACTAATTCGACCACATCCACCATGGAAAAAACTAAACTTTCGAAATCAAATGTCACAAATTCTCAAAACTATAAAAATAAAATAAATAAAAATCTATAAATAATGGAGATTCGCTTCCGGTTTTTGTCTGTAACAAAAATTACGTCACTGATTATGTCACATTACCCAAAATAGTCATAACATAGAATACATACACTCAAAATTTGAACATGCAACATTAGACAGTCCTCATTGTTTTTTTAAAACAAGTTTTAATAAATACATGACTGGTATTATATATCTATATATAGTTTGTTTTATTTTAATACATATTTAAAGTTTACATTTCAAATTATTTTATTTTTAATCCTTTAATGAATTTGATGATTTTACTTACTTGGGGTACAAACTCGCTGACATTGAATTTTTTACTCCCACCCCTATTTTACATCGCCCGGAGGGTGTTTTTTTATTTTGTACTAGTAAATATAATCATTAAATAAAAACCAACCATAATCAAATAAAGTATGATGCAGGCGTAATTACCATCAAATGTTTGGATTACTATAAACAATACATTGGCGAGACCTCAAGAAATATTAACAAACGAATATACGAACAAAAAGAATCATGAAAAACGTTTCAGTTAATAATGCATTAACAAAATACATTCTGGAAACTAAGCACCTTTTCAATTTTAAAGAGTCCAAAATGTTAGTTAACATAAACAACAAACAAAAATCAGGAAAATTGAATCTAACATTATTTCTAATTCTAAAATTATGACACGATTAAACAAAGGCCAGTTTGTTTGTTTTTTCAAAACTTGAGTTAAAAATTTTACAAGATAACTTATGTGATTAGATCTTTTTAATAGGTTTTACTTAATATTTATAATTTAAAACTAAATTTCAAACACCAAAAAATAAACCCTCAAAGTAATGCCATTCATAAAATTATCCATAATAGTCTCGAACGAACTACGTTACACACTTTGAAAAGAAACGCTTACAGTTAAGTAGCGTTTAACTTGTCTCTCTTTTCATATTCGAAGAACATTCAGAAACCGTAACAATTTAAGAAAAAAAACTTACAAATTCCTGTTTTTGGGGTTTTTTTTTTATCTCCTTTCTATATAGATAAATGCGTGATTATGGTTTGCTAAACAAACCGAAACGTTATAGCGTCGGATAATCAAAATAACATCCACCTTATTGTTTTTTCATTCATATATATATATATATATATATTATATATTTGGAGGATATGTGCTTAATTGAAGTCGTACCTAATTTTGAAAAAATTAATTAGTTAATATTAATTAGTTAATAATTATGAATTTTAGGCGGGCATATATGTTCAAATGTAAGGCTAAACGAATCGAGAAAATGTCGTTTAGCCTTACATTTGAACATATATGCCCGCCTAAAATTCATTAATTATTAACTAATTAATTATTAACTAATTAATTTTCAAAATTAGGTACGACTTCAATTAAGCACATATCTTCCAAAAATTGTCGGCTTAAAGCCATATAAAAAATAAACACATTTTTTGTTTACCTAACCTCATATATATATATATATATATATATATATATATAATATATATATATATATATATAATTTCTTATTACAGCTCCTTTTTCATGCTTCTCGAAGTAAGAGAAAACTTTTTATTATTTAGATCATTTTCCCCCGGCGTTTTTTTGGCAGCGGAATGTGATCCTGTCGTTAAAAGCCCAGATTAAATAATTCGTGATTGTTAAAGAAAGAGCATATTGTTTGATTGACTCATAATTCAACTGATATTAATGTTAAAGTTTGATTTTTCAGTAAGCGTTAAAGGTCTTCATGTAATCCAATCTTTATAAGAGGCGGCGTATGTGTTACTTGAGGATTTGTGTATTTAGGAAAACACTCTTACTGACAGATCAAGTGTTAAAATTATATTTATTTCTACATTTCTTTATTTGGTTTATCATTCCACACGTTTTTTTTTTTTTCGAGCGAATTAACTCATTCTTTTTTGTCGCTTTTGTTGTTGTTGCTGCTGCTGCTGCTGCTGTTTATTCAACATAGAAATCACAAGGACATGCGGGATTGGGTGGTGCAGGAGATCCACTGGAAATTGTTTAAAGCGCCTAAGCTTTGATAACAGACAAATGGTTGGTTGGGTGGGTTGTTTTTACGGCATGTCAACCCTTGTTGAGTTATTTTATGCCGAAGATGTTTTGTTTTTATTCCTTTTTGATGGGTACTCATTTTTTTAAAACTCGTTTTTCTATTTAACCCATAGATGGGACCCTAACAGGTACTACCTCCAAGTCGGAGTGGACTTGGAGGTAATAGTAATGAAGGGGTACTCCACATTCCCCAGAGCTCCAGAATTGGAACGTCACCATCAGATAGGGTTTAACGTCATACACAGGACACTAAACACTTCGACCACCGTTTTTAGCACATATAGGATAAAAATGGTTGTGGTTGCCATAAGGGAAATAGGGATGGGACAACAATATAGGTGCTAGGGCTTAATGTGAACAGCCGATTGATCGGAGGTGGCCTCTTCGACTACCCGTCTAGTCGATGTAAGTGCTAAAGTGGAATGTTATATGTCATGGACGGCTCAGACACCAGGGTTCCGTTCTTAAGCATCACGGGTCGCCACCCACGGCCAACAGATGGTCTCATGGGGGTATTACCCCTCTGCAGAGGTGCAGTCGATGTATTCTACAGCCCCTGTCGACAGGGCGGATGCGGGATTGGGTGGAGTGGGACATCCACAAGAAATTGTAAAAGCGACTAAGCTTTAACTGCATTCAAAATAGTATATGCGCTGACCAGCATTTTTCAATATATATATATATATATATATATTTATATATATATATATCATCATGTCGTGTAATTAGCACGGATGTCCATGACAATCTCTCACAACCTTTCCTATCATTCATTTTCCCAGGGAGGTCCTCTGCGCAGCATCCTGCATCTTTGCTTAGTTGGTCAATGTACGTCCTTGATGGCGGCCACACTAGCATGTCCATGTGTTGGCTTCCACAGGAGAACGTCGCTCATGAGCTTCCTTGCTTCTCCAGCAGTGCCCGGCATGCCTTGTCCGTCTCACTCGAATGGTTTGTGAGATGGGGAGCAGGTGGCCATATAGCTGTTTCCTCGTGGGTGCTGCTTCCACGATTTGTTCAAGATTGCACGCAGCATTCTTGTGCAGCTCCCGTCCAGCTTATTCTCAAGGCGCCTCGTTAGGGTCCAAGTGGTGCAGCCATACAGCAATACTGATATAACTACCACTTGGAAGAATTGTCGCTTTAGCTTGTCAGTGAGATCGGATATCCATATTACATATATATATAACACCCAAAAGAATGCTTTCAAGAGACAAATTTAGGTGAAAATAATTAACGCTTTATTTTTCATTCAGAAGATAAAAAATAAAATTATCTAAATTAATAATTGATAAATGCATTTGAAGAAAAGATGAAAGAAAAAGATAAAATAATTATTTTTGTTTTTGTTTATGAAAATAGAAACTTGCTGCTGGTGATAAAAAAATAGCAGGAACTGTGGATATACCACAATATAATGATTTGATTATTATAACGTTTGATATGTGTACTTAAGAGCTATTGTAAATAATTCAATATGTAAAATGTATAATAATCTTGATTTAACTTTCTCTCTCTCTTTCTTTCTTTTCATCTTTTTCTTATGTTCGGTTGAAATAGATTAGCGTTATAACTTCCGTGCACTCTCTCTATCTTTCCCCCACTCTCTTTCTTTCTTATATTTTTTCTGTGTAGTATGTCATTTTCCTTCCCTATCTTTCTTTATAATAAAACCAGAATGGTCCATTATTTTGCTGAGGTGACGACACTCATGAGAAATAAAAATTCGGCGAATAAGCAACAGCAGTTAATCAGGATTTAAGTTTTTGCATTTCATCTTACACAAGATTATTATACTTTTTACATATTGAACTATTTAACAATAGCTCTTAAGCAAACATCAAACGTTGTGATAATTAAATCCTCATACTGTGGTATATCCACAGGCCCTGCTAGTATAGATAATTTGGGATAAAAAGTATATTCTCCTGAAATGATTCTGGGATGTCAGATATCATCAATTCGGCATGTGAGGAATTAAAAAAACACACACATTTTTAAAACTTTCCTTTCTTGGATTTTGTTACTTTCACACGATATTTGATCCATCTGTGTGTTTACGTTTTTGGTGGTTTTACGAGTAAACAATTGTTGCATGAGTGTTATTTCCCTGCAGTGTTTATATACATTTGTATGGGATTTATTTACAAACTGTTTATGTCAAATAAATGGACCATATTCTTACAATGTACCTTCTTGTAATTGCAGCGGATGCACTGTGTTAGGTCGCTCAGTGTGCTACTGGTACTATGTAACCCAGTACTAACCGTTTCATAGTCGGATCATCAGCGACTAAACCGGTAACCTCACATATTTTTTCTGGCGGGGAGAGTTGCTAGACACCCCGTAGAACAAAAAACAAGACCTGTAAAAGGGCGGAGGAAGCTCTTTGCTCAACGGCTATCTAGTACATTATTTCTCAAATCCAACCCTACTCATCATGGTATAGCTGTGTAAACTCGGTAGTGTCAGAGTTATGCCGTTAGGAACTTAAGTTCTTGGTAGGGTCACTCAAGGCGGACAGGTCTGGCACCCAGCAGTATTAGGGCCACAACCCGGCCAAAGTGGTTCTGGTGAAAATCCTAAGGGCGTCTCCATCATGGTCAGGAATCTGTGATTTTTGACGTACTTGTCTCTGCGTCTGTGGAAAATCTGCGCTAAACACGGGATATGGGGACCGCTAGTGAATTCCCTATTCCCTTGTTGCTCCTTCCATGAATTAAGATAAAGCCGTCTCAACCGACCCATTGTGAATGCCGTCACAGAAACAGAAACGAAAAAACAGGATACGCTAATTTATCCACTTTTTATCTCACTTTACACTTCCTTCGATAAACAAAAGACGGCGTTTCAAGAAATAAGTTCAAGACCATTGGTTCTCAACCGGGGTCCACATGGACTCCAGAGATCCATGTAACATTCCTGGAGGTACACACATACGCACACACACACACCTAATGAATTGGGGGGCCCACACACAAAACCACCGAATTGAGGATCAACGGTGATATTTTAGTGGTTCATATAGCAATTCTACTTCAGAAAAATATTATTTTAAAGTTCTTTATAGCAGTCAAGTAGAAGAAAAAATGCATACTGAGGTGAGGTGGTTATCAAAGGTGAATTGTCTTCGTCATTTTACTGAACTTTCAAACTCTATTGTCTTATTTCTGGCTAACACCCAACTTGGAGAAAACCGCTTGCAACTAAATTGTTGAAAGATTAGTAACATTTAAGCAGATATTCATGTATTAACGATTTAGGCAGTAATATTTTGTCATTATTAATTATTATCAATTATTTAATATTTTATTATTACTTTCCTCATTGCGAGTTTTTCACTCCAATTCTCCCAGTTAGGGTCCCATCTATAGGTTAATTAGAATAAAATGAGTTTTTAAAATGTATTTGAAAATTGAGTACCCATGAAGAATGGATAAAACAAAATGTTTTCAGCATAAAATAACCCAAAAAGGGTTGACATACCGTGAAATCAATTCTAACTGGTGTTTCTTAACATTCTTTCACTTGGACAAAAAATTCTTCAATTCCAAAAATCTATTTTCTTCAAAGACACTAAAATACGTTGGAGTTGTTAAGTTTTACAACAATCTTAAGAATGTCTTTCTTTCTCTCTTTCTTTTAAAAGGAGAGGCAGTTTCCGGTCGGATGTATATTGACCGTATTTGTTGTCCTGCTTACCGAATAATTACTTTCCTCTTAAACGTAGGCGCTTTTTCATCACCCCGCCCCCTATCGTCACCTCCACCTGCAACATCCTCTGATGTATTTAGCTGGGAGTTAAGAGGAGCCGCCTCTCATGTTGTTGTTGTTGTTATTTACTGTCCTTTTTTTAACTGTCATAAAACAAAATATCTTTATGCAACCAAAAGATGCAATAATTGCTTACAAATAATTCAAGTATTTATAAACAAAAAATACTCCTTCAGAGTTCCTTGAACAACGACAACAACAACATCTACTACCCGGAGAGCATGAGATCAGAAGAGAAATTGAGATTATCCATACCTGTGATATAATGAGATGAAAAAAACCCCAAAAATGTCGATAAAATGTAAACTTACAATACCTGTCGATTTCTGATTGGTCAGCACAAGTCTATGAAGAGAGTGAGAGAAAGAGAGAGTTGTCAGTCTGGAATGAGCGGTTGAAGAGAACAAACGTAGTATGAGTGTCTGTTCTCCAAGGTATTTATACTTTAGGTGAAAAAATTATAAGCTCAGGAAAAACAAAAACGTCTTGCGTTTATTGTTAAAAACTATAAACGGCACAAGATAAGATATCCTCGAGAGATTCCTAAGTTGTTCCAGTCTAAAACAGCAAGAATACCATCCAGCCCAACAATAGATCAAAGCCAAGAGAATAGTTGAACAGTAAGAACATAAGTATAAAATTATTACTAGTACAAAAAACTCCTTTCAATTGAGTCCACTATGCAACAGGCTACAATACTACAAAATTCAGAAGAGTCCAGGAAATCTTAAGAGAACTGTTGTCACTCGAAACTGATGTGAAAACTATTTGTTACTATTGGAGTGAAGAACTTGTCATCTAATGGATTTTACCGTTTCAGCTGACAATAGAGTGAAAATAAAAGAAATCGAAAAACTGGATATAAATACCTGGATATTGCCAGAGAGCTGAAACAGATGTAGAAAATGAAGATGACGGCCATACCAATTCTAGTTGGTTGGTTGGTTTGTTGGATCAAAAGCCTGGGAAAAAGAGTGGATGAGCTGAAGAGGAATTGAAACTGACCAGACCCCAAGATAGTTGAGATCAGCTAATGTACTCAGAATAGTCCTTGTCAGATAGAGTACCCTTGTTAGGCAGAGCACATAGAATACTCCTTGTCAGTTAAAATAATCAACCATGTATTAAGTGAATGCAGCAAACTAGCACAGCGAGAATAAAAGGCTAAGCACGACTGGGTTAGAAAGGTGAGGTTGGAATTGTGAAAAAGACTAAATTTTGACCATACAAGAAAATGGTATATGCATAAACTAGGATCTCTTCTTGAGAATGATATGCATAAAATTCTCTGGGACTTTGAGATAAAAACGGACCACATTATCCCAGCCAGAAGACCAAAACCTAGTATTGATTAACCAGAAAAAGAGAACCTGTCAACAGGTAGATTTTGCAGTCCCAGCAGATCACAGGGTGAAGATGAAAGAAAACGAAAAGATTGACAAAATATCTGACCTTGTCAGAGAATTTAAAAAGTTGCGGAATGTGAGGGTGAAAAGTGATACCAATTGCTGTCGGTGCATTTGGAACGGTCGCCAAATGCTTAGAAAACAGACTAAAGGAACTGGAAATCAGAAATTGAAACCATCCAGACAACAGTATCGTTGAAATCGACCAGAATATTCAAAAGAGTCGTGGAGACCTGAAATGACTTGTTTCACACAAACTCCAGTAAAAGACCATCAGCTAACGCTGGTGAGAAAAGCTCACAAGGAGTGAAATGAATAATATCCTAAAATAGTTATTCACTGAAGTCTAAGTAACAGCAAGTTTCCTCAGATCTCCAAGAGTATTTTCAGTATTTTTACTGATCTCAACAGTGCTTGGTTTCCAGTTTCCCCAGTCTCTTTTTCAGGACTTCCAAGGGCTCCAACTACAATTGGTATCACCATCACTTTCATGTTCCTTAGTTTTTTCTAGATAGTTGTCTATCTTTTCGCTTTTTTAAAATTTTCATTCTGTGGTCTACTGGAACGACAAAACCCACTTAATGTCAAATTCCTTTTTTTTTTCTTTTTGTTAATTTACATTTTGTCTGAACTTCTCTTTGGGATTTGGTGATTAGTTTATATCACAAAGTCACAGAGAATTGTATGCGTCTCCGCAAAGAGAGAAAAAAATAATCTCATTGACAAACAAAAGTATAAAGTTACCAAACTACCAACCCTACGGAAGAACTGATTATCAAATACGAGCACATGGTCATATTCGCTAAAGGTTGAAGCTAGCAAACTGAGGGGGTCACAAAGGCCTAGCAGGTGGGGTATCGTCAGTAAATAACAAACAACATATATATATATAATATGCACCCTGATGATGGCCTAAGGCCAAAAGCGCTGGAGTTTAGTATCAAGTAGATATAATTTATGAGTCAATTATTGTGTACACACACACACACACACATACAAACACTACCCTAACTAGTTAACTATTACACAACTGGAGATGCTCTTCTTAACTCTCATCTAGCTTCGCTGGAATACGCCAATATAATATCTAATCTCGATCTTTTTTTTTTAACGTTTTGTCAATTAACCTATATTTCTTTCATTCTTTCTCTTTTTAACATCTTAATTTATAAATGTTGATGTGCCGCAGCGCAATTAAATCACTGACCGTAGGACGAGAAACATGAAGGCAGAGTGAAAGGTCTATTTTCTTTGAAAACACTCGGCTATAATAGATAAGCCGTAAAACAGTGCGTAGAGTTCTTCTTATATCCCGAATTAGCAATGCACATTCAATATTGTTTTATATAACCTCTTATCTTTTTTAACAACCGCCCATTTTTATAAGCCATTCCTTGTTAATGTAGATGAACCTGTACACTAATCTTCATATCACCCCAACTTAGATTTCATTATTATTATTATTATTATTATTATTATTATTATTATTATTAAAGTAGATTTTGTGGTTATTTATTTATTAAATAACAGATGATGACCATTATCCACTTCTGATCTCTTCCCACTTACTGAAAGTCTCAGTCAATAAATCTGCTCTTTTCTCTCGATTTGAATCTAACATTAAATTGTAAGAAAGAGTCTTTTTTTCCAACCATTTCTATTTTCAGATCTATTCTTGTATATCTATATACTAATACCCGTGTTCCTTAACAGTACATCCGTTATCATTTTGCAACAACCTCTGGTTAAAAATGAGACCATCCAAATCGTCCAAGATGAAATGCAAAAGAGTAAATCCTGATTATCTGGTGTTGTTTATCCGCTGAATTCTTATTTCTTATTAGTGTCGTCGCCTCGGCTAAATAATGGAACATTCCGTTTTTATTATAAAGAAATGGAAGAAAAGGGACATGCTACACAGAAAAAATGTAATAAGAAAGTAAGAAATAGTAAGGGTAAGGGAAAGATAGATGCGTGGGTGAGTGCGCAAAAGCGATAACGCTAATTTTTGTTTTAATCGAACATAATGAAAAGAATGAAAGAAAGAAAAGAAGAGAGAGAGAGAGAGAGAGAGAGAGAGAGAGAGAGAGAGAGAGAGAGAGAGAGAGTTAAATCAAGTTTATTATACTTTTTTATATATTGAACTATTTAGCAATATATCTTAAGTAAACATATCACACGTTGTAATAATTAAATTATCATACTGTGGTATATCCACAGGTCCTTCTAGTATTTAAGAAACGCCCCTAAGTATTTCTATATTAATTGTATGGCGCACCCTGTGAGGATCAAATTCACTATCTTCTACAAGATTTGTCTGCTATCCACAACGATATGGCAAGACAGCAAGTAGTAGAATAATTATCCAAATCTACCTTGGCCCATAGCCCAAATTGTGCACCCAGTGAGGAACACTTTATTCTTGTAAAGATCGACATGGCGATTGAAAAATAACTTATTTTAAACTATATTTTTTTAAACATTTTTCTCAATCATTTAATGTATATTCCTTAATATATGGCAATTACATCTGTGTTCTTTTTTCCTCCACATTTTGCTTTTGTTGTTCGTGAATGACTGAATCACCATTTTCCTTGAAGATGGATGGGTAGACATGGTTCGAATGAGTGGCCGACCAGAAGCCCTTATGTAAGACTCTGCGACTTTTTCTTTAGGGTTGCTTGAATGAGCAAGTTTACTCTACGAAACCAACGACTTTGGAAGAATTTGAAGGAAGAATACGAGAATTTATTTCTGCCGTTCCACAAGAGTTCCTAGGAAAATCAGTTGATGTGATTCCCGAGCGGCTTGAGAGGCTGAAAGCGAATGCCGGTAACCATAAAACTCCAAGATTACTTTGAAAGCTATGTGTCTGGGCTTAGCCGGAACACCTTGTAAGTTACAATGGTATAAACCACAATTATTACCAAATCTAAAAATAGAAAAACACCCACGTATGTCATGGTTTCCAGAAAGAACTTTTCCCTGTTTTGCAATATAGTGATCATATATATAGACCAATTCCCTAGTACGAGTCAGTAGCAGTTCAGCAGCCTCAGATGGCAGATGAACCAAAAATATCAGATTTCACGACGGTAACTAAGTCTTATCCTCAAAAGAATTTCATGACTGATACAAGTAAGCAATTAAAAAAATGCTAAAACATTTGCATACACTTTGCACATACAAAATTAATACTCACACAACATAGTTTCTAAACTATTGTTCATTGCCAAAAATAATACATAAAAAGTCGTCTGTTTTAATTCAACCTCCTGTTATTTGTTTTAATGTTTGTTTTATTTATTTAGCATCAACATTTTATCCCGATACCTAGACCCCCCCCCCCCTTGCTACAATATTAAGCCAGATTTTGTAACAAAGTAATTATCCGTATGAATATAAGATGGAACGAAGACAGAACAATAAGGATGGAGGAGAGCCAAAAAATTATACATAAAAATACAATATCTGTTGCACATCAAACTCCTGTTATTTGTTTTTGCTTGTTTTATTTGTAATTCATTTTAGCATTGACATTTTATGACAATACCTAGAAAACTCCGCTGCTACAATATTAAGTTATATGCCGTTACGAAATTATTACGCACAATTCTCTACAACATTCATGCTATACTCAAAATAGTGGTGACGTCGACGTGATTTGAACACGTCACCTCCTGATATTTGTTTTAATGTTTGCTAGTTTATTCATTTCAGTATTAGCATCAATTTGCACATCAAACTCCTGTTATTTGTTTTTGCTTGTTTTATTTGTAATTCATTTTAGCATTGACATTTTATGACAATACCTAGAAAACTCCTCTGCTACAATATTAAGTTATATGTCGCTACGAAATTATTACGCACAATTCTCTACAACATTCATGCTATACTCAAAATAGTGGTGACGTCGACGTGATTTGAACACGTCACCTCCTGATATTTGTTTTAATGTTTGCTAGTTTATTCATTTCAGTATTAGCATTTTATCACTCTACCCCAAAAAACTCTTCTGGTACAGTATCTATATATTAATACCCATATTACTAAATTGTATAGCCGTTATCATCCTGCAACCCTCTCTGGTTAAAAATGAGAACGTCCAAGATGAAATGCAAAAATGTAAATTCTGATTATCTTGTGTTCCTTATCCGTCGAATTCTTATTTCTTATGGGTGTCGTCACCTCAGCTGAATAATAGACCATTCCATTTTTATAATAAAAAAGGGGGAAAAAGGTATATTCAACACAGAAAAATATCATTAGAAAGAAAGAAAGACAGAGGGGTGGGTGAGTGCGCTGAAGCGATAACGCTAATCTGTTTCAGTCGAACATAATGAAAAGATGAAAACAATGAAAGAAATAATAAAAAAAAGACTGTGAGAGAGTGATTATATATGTATATACACACACACATATATACAGAGAGAGAGAGAGAGAGAGAGAGAGAGAGAGAGAGAGAGTTAAATCAAGTTTATTATACTTTTTACATATTGAACTATTTAGCAATATATTTTGAGTAAACATATAAAACGTTGTAATAATTAAATTTTCATACTGTGGCATATCCGCAGGTCCTGCTAGTTAGGCTATATTTCATTACAAACTTGTTACGAACAATTCTCTACAACATTCACGATCCACTCACGTAACAAAGTAATTATCAATAAGAATAGAAGATGGGACGAAGATGGAACTATAGGAGAGAAGGAGAGTCACTATAAAATGTCTAAGATTAAAAATTAAATGAGAACAATACTGTTCTCTCTGTTGCAATCTAAATTATGTACTTGAACTTTTTTCCGCGTAAAAAAAACATGGAGAGGCGGAGGTAAATATCGCTGCGTCATTTCCGTTCAATAATTTGATTTACATTTCAGAATGTCGTTGTATTGTCGGGCAGGCATCCTGTGACGGCATCTTTTCACTGAATATTTGCAGAGACGTTTACAAAATGCTTGTTCCATTTATTCTTGTGTGTAAATGATTTTTCCTGGTGTTTTGCGTTTGGTGGTGGTTACTCTTCTATAATGGGTTTCGCCTTTTTGTAGTTTTCCAGGCTGACTGAGATAGCTCAACGTTTTATGCTCTTGAAGATGAAGTTGCGAAAAAAGCTTTTACCCAATCTCTCTCTCTCTCTCTCTCTCTCTCTCTCTCTCTCTCTCTCTCTCTCTCTCTCTCAATTTGTCCATATCTAACTATCTATCTATCTCATTCTGTTATTTTATTTAGCTTCACTGCTTTACTCTCTTTGTTTGTCTCACACACTATTCATCTGTGCGTGTGTGGATAATCATCAAGATAGGAGGTAGGTAACGGTTTTGTGGTGTGCTGCTTGCAGCATTTTTGATGATTGTGTCTTCTATTCTATAAAAGACATTTGAAACATAGTTATGAAACGATTGTGAGAATCGGATCTTAATTATTTTTACTTTTTTATACTGCTCTGCTGGCCGGCATTTAAGCACTTTTCGAGGATATCTAGAGGTAATATCAATGTATCCTCATGGCTTTCTTGAACTAATGTAGTGGCTGATAATTTTTCAATCTTCACTTTTCTCTCTCTCTCTCTCTCTCTCTCTCTCTCTCTCTCTCTCTCTCTCTCTCTCTCTCTCTCACATTATATATATATATATATATATATATATATATTGGTTTGGAGGTTGATTTTGAAGGCTATCACAATGCAGGTGTAAAGAAAAAATAAGGTAACAATGGTGTTGTTTGCTAATCTGTAATTTATTCTTGATATTTCGATAAAATATTTGATAAACTCTCTTTTTCAGAAGAACACTGGAACTGAAGTCGTTGTCGTGGCATTTCTAGTTAATATATATATATATATATATATATATATATATATATATATATATATATATATAGAGAGAGAGAGAGAGAGAGAGAGAGAGAAAATATGAAAAAAATTCCCTGACGATATATAAAAAACGAAATGTTTAACGTTGGGTAATAATTTTAACTATAATACCGTCGAATTTATTTCCACATATATATATATATATATATATATATATATATATATATATATATACATATGTGTGTGTGTGTGTGTGTGTGTGTGTGTGTGTGATGGAATCTTACAATTTCATCTGTTAAAACAGCAGTAGTTCACCTTTCGTCATAATGATGACCTGTGCGATTGGTCTATAAAAATTAAGAAAATACAGCAGACCTTTGTATTTATGAAACATAATTTACACAAAGGTCCATTCTGAACAACGTTAATAATGATTCTAATGAAGAATTTCTTTTAATGAATTCCTTCGTGATGTTTCATACACAAATTGACCTTCACTTAAAAAAGAAGAAGCAATGATAATAATACAAGAATTTCAAGATACAAATCTTGACCATGCGAATTCCAGTTCTGTTATTAGTATTTGCAAAAACATGTACCCTCCGGTGTAAGTATTGAAGTTTTGATATAATAAAATATAGGATTGGAACGAAAGTCTTGTCCGATACAAAATAGTGTTCAAATGTTTAATTTATATATTTTACTAGAAGCGGCTACCCGGCGTCGCCTGGGTAGAGGGGGGTAAAAAAAAAGTTAGGTCTCGCAGTTCCATTATTATTAATCGTGAGTTATATCCTCGCAGGATACCCCCTAAAAATCCTCACGTAAAAAAAAACTTTTGTGACGTCAGTAATTTTTCACAAACAAATAAAATCATTATTTTTGTACAAAAAGCAAGTTCTGGTGATAGTGAATGTGTATATATATTTACTTTGTCGTTATTTTTTTTTTCACGGTTCCTCCGCACATACATACATACATACATACAACTGCCCTTTATATATGTGTAGATTTATTTGTTTTTATTGGTTAAATAAATACTATTTTGTATCGAAGACTTTCGTTCCAATTCTATATTACTAGCAGGACCTGTGGATATACTACAGTATCATAATTTAATTATTACAACGTTTGATATGTTTACTTAAGAGCTACTGCTAAATAATTCAATATGATTTATTGAAAATAGATTAGCGTTATCGCGTCCGCGCGCTAATCTATCTTCCGCTACTCTTTCTTTCTTTTTTATTATGTAACATGTACCTTTTCTTCCCTTTCTTTACGATAAAAATGGAAATGTCTATTACTTAGCTGAAATGACGAAGCTCATAAGAAATAAGATTTCAGCGAATAAGCAACACCAAATAAGGACTTACATTTTTGCATTTCATTTTTAACCAAAGGATCTTGCAAGATGATAACAGTCGTACTATTAAGGAACAAGCGTATTAATAGATAGATATTAGATTAGAAAGACTAACGAGATTAAAGAAGAATGCATATAAAAAGATTACGCACATTTTCATTTCATTCTATTCTTATTAGTTTCTATATAAAATTATACATAGGATTGTTTTTAATACATTTCAGTATAAAGCAATAATATTAGAAATCAATAATATCAAGTAATTATTTGTTAAAACCGGTTTTGTTAAAACCGGTATGCAAATCATCCATGATATATACTATGAAAACTTTTATTTCTTAGTGATATATAATGCACATTGAAGGATTTAAAACATGAATAATATGGGCTGGTTTGAGGCAAATCTAACTCGGTTAGATTTTAATAGTAGAGATCGTTAATAGATTAATATTAGAGATCGTTAAAGATAATAACTAAGATTTAATAATGATTATTCAATAATCATTGATGAGAATATAATATAACTAAGTAAATAACTAAGGAAATTGTGACGTCATTGGTGACATAGCTTCGGTTACAGATATACACATAATCTCCATTATAATAAGATTTGCAAAATCCCGAAGATTCGCGTATGCCAAATCCTCCATGCACGGGGGCTTAGATGAACAAAAACAAAAGATAACAAAAGAAATTGGTTGATGAACTTCATTGTATAGTTCAGAATTTCGTTAGAAGATGACAAGGTGTTGTAAAACAAAATGGTGGACCAGTTGAATATTCGATGACCTTTTTATTATCCTGCCAAAGAGATCCGAAAAACGGACATAATCGCTAGGGACATACCGCCCCAGGGAATGATGGGGAGAGAAACATTAATATCACAATGTATATATATTTTTCGGTGTGATGGACCCGTAGTCCTTATCAGATCATCCTTTTAGGAGAAGGAAACTCCGAAGTAAAACCTACGTTCCCCAGATCCCTACAGTTATCTTATCACGGTTTGTCACTGATATTAGACTCTGGGGAAGGAGAGCATGCGGTGCGTGTCGCACAAGCGCACATGTAAACATGTACAGATATTTCTACCAGTCCTACGGCGATGGAAGAATGCTGACGTGGGGAGACGTAACAGTCTGGAAGCATATGGAAACCTCGCTAGAGGTTCGATGAGAACGATCAACGGATCAACACACTTCTGGAGGAGAAAAACAAGCTATACCAAATAATTTCTCGAGCATCTGTTAAAGACCGTGCAAGATTATCACTCCAACCGAATTTGTAGAAATGGCATTAAAATGGCCTTACAAAATTTCCCATGAATTCTGTTACCATTTTAATAAAAATTGGCTGTCTGATGAAACTCATATATATATATATATATATTATATATATATATATATATATATATATATGGGAGAATATGTGCTTTTAATTTTAGTCAGACCTAATTTTTTTTTTTTTTAAAGTTAATTCATTTATGGTTAATTAGGCGGGATTTAAATGAATTAACTTTCAAAAAAAAATTAGGTCTGACTAAAATTAAAAGCACATATTCTCCCAAATATACTGTCGGCTGAAAATAGCTAAAAGTTGTTTACATATATATATGTATATATATATATATATATATATATATATATATATATATATATATATGGGTAGAAATAAGTCTTTAACTGCTAATATGACGGATTATTAAGCATTTTATTTTCCACACACATATATATATATATATATATATATATATATATATATATAGGCGAAATTTTTATGAGTTGACTAAAGAAAACACTTCACAGTTGCACCTTTAAGGAAATCAATAGTGATGGGTCCTTTCATGTCCCAGAAAACTGTCTGCACGATCTTTACGAACCGCTGATACCGGAACTTTTTCTATACTGGAGAGTCAGTGTGTTTTCAATCTATGGACAGTCTTTTTGACCCAGACTTGTAGGGTGAAACCCATTTCAGCCCATGTTTAATCATCTTTTTAATAAAACATGCTTCTCCGTACACATAGTACATTCTTCTGTAAATTTCACATTGTTTGCACTTCCCAGCCGCCAACAATTTGATGAAAGACCTCTCTTCAAGCTACAAAATAAAAATGTTTGCGGAATTAATGTAACTTTTGCTATAAACCAATTCCAAACAATACAGGGTTTAAATTTATGGGAAAGAAGTTCTGAAAAAAATGAATTTTTTTCATGACCATCATTTTATTCATGAATATCACACACACACACACACACACACACATATATATATATATATATTGTTGTTGTTGTGAAGGCATCAACCCGGAGTCAATTGAACTAGCTCCATCCAATGAAATCCTCATATCCTGAATGAGCGAGATAGTGAATTTATGAAAAGAGTAAAAAGGGAATATGAAATTCACAAGCGGCCTCCGAACCCCGCATGTATATCCCGGTCCGACGAAGGAGATGTCCTTGTTTGCCGCAAATTTTCCGCAGACGAAATGACCAGTACGCCAAAAGCCGTGGATTCCTGACGATATTTGAGACGCTCTTTAGATTTTCACCAGAGTCACTTAAGCCGGGTTGTGGCCCTAATACCAATCTCCCAGACCAATCAACCTTGGGTGGTCTTACCAGGAACTTGAGTTCAAGACGGCATGGCTCAGACACTATCACGTTGTCACCACCTGGCCACGGGTGAGGAGGGGTTGGATTTTAGGGTGGATATATATATAATGAGATAAGGAGTGTTTGTTTTTTTGTTTGTGATGAAATGATAACAGATTAAATTCTGAATTATTTGTTCTAATATACAACGATGTGTCAACCAAAACGAATTAAGATTTATGTTTTTCATCCAATCCCTAGACGAAAAGAGATACCACAGGTTCTGTCTCTTTTTTTCTTTGTGGTCTGGAGTGTCCAGAGAAATGTAATCAGGGGTGTTTGTCTCTTGTCTCTAGTTTAATATATACAATCACAGAAGAAACGACATTCCTTGCGCGACCTCTTTGTTTCTCTTCATTGTGCATTATAGATTCAAAGAAAAACAAGATCTCTCAACCATGGTCGTCGACGCGAATAGACATCTGTTTTTCTATATCTTACGCTTAGAAGATCTTTGTCCAAAGAAATACCAGAAATTTCTCGAAAACATTATCCAAGATGAGTCATTAATTTTAACTAAAATTTTCCTTCATCTCAATTTTCATTTTGTTTATTCATTTTTTATCAAAATTCTTTTGGGTTGACATTCTCTGACAATGAGAAAACTATGTGGAATGGAAAGAATGAAGAAAAGAATAGGGGATTGGCTTTTGGTGAAATTCGAACTCACATCTCCTTTGTATCAGTTTCTTTCTTTTAATGGCATATCAACTTTCATGAGTTATTTTATGCCAAATACATCTTTATAGAATAATAATATTGGTACTATTTAACCCATACCTGGTGGGGATTCATGCCTTTCCCAAGAGCTCCGTTGGATGGAGCTTTAGAATACACCGACTGTACCTGTGCTGAGGGGTAAGGCTCCCTCCTGGTGGCTAAGCAGCCCATGACATGCAACACTCTATTTTGGTCCTTACTTAGGCTAGATGGGTGATCGGAGAGGCCCCTTCCGATCAATCAGCTAGTCACGTTAAGCCCTAGTACCTATATGATTGTCCCAACCCTATTTAACTTATGGCAACCCCAAATCCTTTTATCATCTATGTGCTAGAAGGCGGTGACTGATGCTCTTATTGTTATGTGTATGACGTTAAACTCCATTTAGCGGCAAGGTTCCAGTTCTGAAGTTCTGGGGAATGTGGAGTACCCCTTCATCAATATTACTTCCAAGTCCACTATGACCCGGGGTAGTAGTACCTGTTAGGGTCCCATGTATGGGCCAAATAGAACAAAATGAGTCTTTTAAAATTTAGTACCCATTAAGAATGAATAAAACAAAAACGGATTCGGCATAAAATAACCCAATGGATTGACATGACGTAAAACCCAACCAACCAACCAACCAACCTTTTCATGTGTATTATTGCGAAAGTGAACGTAATAACGTTACTAGAGTTCGAACTCGCATATTACGATGCCGCATTCCAGCATGTTAGCCACTGCAAATCCTTTGTTACGGTAAAGCTTGTTTACCTGCTCTAAGTAACTCAACAACAAATAATTATGAAATTGAATTAAAGGTACTGTTAATCTTACAAAAGTATTACAAAAGAAATAGACCGTTCCAGGCTTTCTTCGAATAAGAGTAGCAAAAGTATACCGCCGTTACTTAGATGAAGGGAAGTGCTACACTGTAGTTAATGGTCTCTAGATTTTTGATACTTTAGTTTATCATGTTGCAGTAACAAATTTCAAAGGTTATAAAACTATGTCCATATCTTAAATAATTTTGGTCGTGAATTTTCGAAACATATTTTTGTTATCATTCTGTGTGATTACCCAAATTCAAGGTATATATATATATATATATATATATATATATATATATATATATATATATATATATATTAGAGAAAAAGTTTAAGTATTTGTCATATAAGTATTGCAAAAAGAGGAATTTATTCTTGATGGTGAAGTCGATGTTATAACGTTTCAGCTTTAAAATGGAAAGAATGTTGTTTGAGTTGGGATGGTTCACTTTCAAAAGACGGAAGAATAGTAGTTATGTCCGAAGACCTTGTTATTCCCTTCCCCCTAAAAAAAACTCCAAATTACACCTAACCCCTTTCAATACTCAAACAAAAAATACAAAAATTCATCTTACTTACAACTTGCTACAATTTAAGAATTATCCAATTCCTTTTTAGTTAAAATATTACAAATTCACTTAGCAGTCCTCCTGAGTAAATAATTTTTAACTTACAAACCCTCTTTCAATAAAAATCCTTTAACTTCAAAAAAATTTACATCAAGCGATTTTACTGTTCTGATCGGCAACAGTCTAAATATCATCAACACTATTAATTCGGACACAATTGTTAGCCAACAGTATTTTTTTTTTAATCTATCTGAACACCTACATTCATGCTTAAAAGAAACGGTATTTTTATTTTTTATAACACAAATATGCAAAGCATACGTGAGACACTAACAACTAATATATATATATATATATATCTTATTATAATGGAGATTGTGTGTTTTTCTGTCTGTAACCGAAACTATATTACTACTCAAGTCACAATTCCCTTTGTTATTTACGTCACATTCTCCATGATTCTATTTCTATTTAAACCTCAATTAATAATAAAACTGTTTGACATTATTAATACTGTTGGCCTTACCTAAATACTAATTATATGCAATTTTATTTATATATACAACAAAATACCAGTTTTCAGTGTAAACGTAAAGCTAATTTGCATATTGATATTAAAAAAACTGATTTTAATAAAAATGTGCTTGGTATTATTGATTTCTAATTGTTTGGTTTTATCTTAATGAATATGAGTAAAAATCTCTTCAATAAATCCTAAAAGAAATTCATTAACAAGAAGAAATAATTGTAATTTTATTCTTTACTTCCTATTTTAACTAAATAGTTAAATTAGGAAAATTTAGCATTGAAAAACGAAAGTGATGAAAGAGTAAATTTCAGTTGTTCTATTTTCCGATTATACCCCCTCCGTTTCAAATCTTTTCATCTGAATTCTTAATTAGTTTCATTAGCCTTTCTGATTTAATCTAATATTTTATTACATTTAAACTTAAATACTTGCACCCGGAGGGTGCATATATTTGCTAGTATATATATATATATATATATATATATATATATATATATATATATATATATATATATAAACGATTTATATTTTATAATTTTTATTTCGTAAGTGTATCTTTATCGTAACTTTACTGAAACATTTGAAACGCTAAAAATGTCGTTATATTCTCTAACGCTAGTATTACATATATTTTAATTTACAAATATCTTCGCTTATAAAAACATTAACGTGATTATTCTTTGTTGACACTGAATCATATATATATAATCTTGAATTTTGTTAATCACACAGACAGATTACAAAAAAATATTTCGAACATTTTTGACCAAACTTATTTTCCTGGACAACACCATGTATCCCTGATAGCGTATGAAGTTGTTCATTTTATAGAGACTGTGCAGAAAGTTACGTGACAACATTAGAGATGAACCGGAAGTGACAAAGAAGATGAGATGCAAGAGGAACAAACAGTCTTTCAAGAGATCTTAATGACGTCACAGAGACAATTACCACAACCCATAAAATAAACAAAATATTCATTATATATCATCTGCGACGACCACGAAAATATCTTGCACATCGTAATAGGGTGTTAAGCGTTTCTCTACTTCAGTAGTCAAGTTATATTTGTCAAATTAATTACATCAATTATTAATCTATATATTAATACTCTTGTTCCTTAATCTTCCGGTCGTTATCATCTTGGAACACCCTCAGGTTAAAAATGAGACCGTCCAAATTGTCCAAGATGAAATACAAAAAATGTAAGTCCTAGTGTTGCTTATACGCCGAATTCTTATTTCTTATGAGCGTTGTCACCTCAGCTAAATAATAGACAATTCTGTTTTTTAATTAGAAAGAAAGAAAGAGAAGAAAAAACATACTACACAAAAAAATATAATAAGAACGAAAGAAAGAGAGTAAGGGAAAGAGGGGGTGAGCGCATGAAAGCGATAAGGAAAATATATTTCAATCGAACTTAATGAAAAGAAGGAAATAACGAAAAAAGATTTAGACAGTTAAATCAAGATTATACTTCTTACATATTGAACTATTTGCAACTGCTCCTAAGTAAACATATCAAACGTTGTAATAATTAAATTATCATACTGTGGTATATCCACAGTTCCTGCAAGTTAATTATAAATGCTTTAATTATCCACTTTCTCAACAATCTTATCGTTACAGTTTATTGGTTTATTTAGTTATTACGATATGTGGAATTCATTGACTTTCTGTTGTAACAACAGTTCATGATAATATCGAAGCTTCTATCAGCGAAGAAGTGAATGACTACTTAGTATTTCATCATCTATACATAATGGAGATGCGGTATCTGTCTGTGTAACTGAAACTACATCACTGCTTACCTCAAAATACCTTCAGGAATTACGTAAGTTTATCAATGAGTATTCAATTTATAGTCAAAATCATTAATACATAGAATAAATAACAACCCTATATTACATATACTCAGAAATTAAATATGCAACATTAAACGGTCCACATTGTTTGTTAAAAGAAGTTTTGATAAATACATGTCCGGTATTATTGATTTATAAATAGTTTGTTTTATTTTAGTATATATTTAAAGTTATCTAATATATAGAGTTTTACAAGAAAATTATTTACAAACAAGAAATAGTCAGATAATTGATAATTCATATTTTGTTATACGGTAATAAAATATTCTGTTTTAATAATTATCTGTCGTAAAATTTTGTTTTACGACCAGCGATAATCAAAACAGAACCGTTTTGACGCTCCTCAAAAGAAAAAAAATATTTAAATTAATTTGAATTTAACTGTTAAAAACTTTTTTTTTATTAGAAAGAAAACATTTACTTGAATTTTGACAGTAAACTATTTTATGTCTATTATTAAAAGAATATAAGATTTCTAAGAAGTGATTACATTTTTTTACGAAAGAGCGTGGCAAAAATTAATTTTCCCACCACCCGGAGGGTGCTTTTTATTTTATTTTTCCCTTAGTAGTTATGATAAGTTATATTGAGAATTCGGATGATTAAAAAAAAAGGTTCAGTGCGAATGATGACCTCAGAAAATTATCATTTAGTTGTAAATTAAACAGGAAATTGCTTTCTTTTCTAATTATGTTTTAAAACGATAAGATAATTTTAAGAGACACAAGTAAAAAAGAATATTGCTTTTATGGGTTATGGTTACATACATGCATTACTATGTATATAAAACTTTCAAAAATTCCTCATGTATATATAAAAAACAATTCAAACGAATTTGAACAGAAGAAAGTTTTCCCTGAACAGATGGACTCTCCACTCCTAATATATTTTTCGCTCGAATTTTTGTGGCCTGTAAAACACGTAGAAAACTTATTTAAACTGTCCAAAAACCAATTTCTTTCTCGAGAAAATTTCTTCTGGCGATGACCTAAGGTCGAAACTAGTTGGAAAAAATAAATAACATAAAATAAATGTTCCTGTTTGTCTTATCACTTTTTAAATTATATATATATATATATATATATATATATATTATATATATATATATATATATATATATATATACTAACATCTTGATAATCTTACTATTTTATATATAACCAGTAATCTAATTTTATGGAGACACAGTTTTTGTAATGATTATCGTCAAAAGAATTGTACTCGGCGTACGAGTTTAAGTTATGGATTAAACTACTTGCGTTTCATTTTTCGATTCGTTACTGTTTCTTCATTGACGGCCCGAGGCAGTTGCGATAAAAAATTATGAATGAAAATCAACATTTCTATTGTAATAGCGGTGCATGATGATATTGATGCTTTTATTTAGAAAGAAGCAAAGGATTCTAATTAGCATTTCATAGTTAACAGTTGTCCAGTATGATATTGATACCTCTAATTAGAAACTACTGGAGGATTCTAATTAGCATTTCATAATTATATATATTGAAAAAATAAATAAAGGAAAGAAAGTATAGAATAGAAAAAATATGATATTTTAATCAATTTTACTTACACGTGTTTCGGTCAGGAGTTTATCCATGTGTACATTGTTCAAACTATTATTATTTTTAAATAACCAAATGAAATAAAATAATAATAATAGAAAAAAATGTAGAAATGTTCCGTACACAAAAAAAAATCGACATTCATCAGAGTAAATCTTTATTTGAAATGATATATAGATTACTCTGATGAAGGTCGAATTTTCTTTGTGTGCGGAACATTTCTACATTTTGTCTATTATTAGTATTTCATTTGGTTATTTAAAGATAATAATAGTTTGAATAATGTACACATGGATAAACTCCTGACCGAAACACGTGTAAGTAAAATTGATTAAAATATCCTATTTTATCCATTCTATACTTTCTTTCCTTTATTTATTTTTTCAACATACCGTCGGATTCACTTCCAGTTTCATTTTACATATATATATATATATATATATATATATATATATATATATTATTAGAACAGGTTTTGACACAACAGAAAGTCACGATTATTTTTATGAGGGGAATCATACTTTATTAAGAAGGAAAGCACACATACACACAAAAAGAAACTGAAGGGTCCTTTCGACCGGATCATCGTAAAAAAATAAATAGATAAATAAGTCACAATGTGTATATATAAATTACTAAAAACAGTAAACCGTTGGAGAACAGAAGGGAGATGATTATATATATATATATATATATGGAAATACGGTGAAGAAATTAATATTCACACATTCACTATACACTTAACATTTTTCATTTTGTCCCTCATAAAAACATTCCTTAACAGTGTCCTGATGATGGTTTAATACCGAAATACTTAAGTATTGACACATAAAATTGTTTCCCCTGATCGTAACATCCTGTGTTTGTTATATTTTTGAAAATATTTTCTTCTCATATATATATATATATATATATATATATATATATATTATATATATATATATATATATTTCTTTACGTAAAAAAGTGTATTATGTGCCAAGTAGTAGCAAATACTGTAGAAATCACATTCAATAAATTTATTTTCATATTTTTAGAAACAAATTAATTGTTGTTTTCATCCACCTCATAATAAATAAGGATTTAAAAAATTCTTTATTTTGCAATCACAAATTCTTGTTTTTATATCATTTTAGTTTTAAAACACAATATAATACAAATTTAAGGTAAAAATAAATATCAATAAAAAGAACATTAAGTATTAACATTCCAAATACGGGAAATATTTTAGGGAACAGAATTATTAAAAAAAGAATAATTTTTGATAAACACTAAATAGTGACACAGACATTTTTTTAAAGTAATAACAAAAAATTACATTATAAACTGAAAAGGAAAAACAAACGCTCAAATATTTTTTACTATGAAAAGAGCAATTCATGTCAGTGGTTTTAAAACTTCACTTAGAATAAAAAGATTAATAATTATTTAGAATTGTAATATTTATTCAATTAGAATTTTTATCTAAAACGTAAGAGGGGAAAATATATCCTTTTTTTTTCTTTTACACCACGTGTAAAACTGAAATATTCATTTAAAGAGAAAAAAAAACAATATTAGACATCAATAACACCAAGTAATTATTTATTAAACCCGGTTTTGTTAAAACTAGTATGCAATTAACCACCCCATATATTATGTAAACCTTTGTTTCTTAGTGATATATAAGAGACATTGCAGGGTTTTAAACGCACTAATAAAATGGGCTGTTTTGAGGCAAATCTAACTCAGATTTTCAGAGGTCTTATTAATAAATAAGATTTATTCTATGAAGTAATGATTATGACTATAAATTAAATATCCATTGATAAACTTACGCAATTCCAGGGGATATTGTGACGTAGTTTCGGTTACAAACAGACTGACACCGAATATCCATTACAATAAGATTTTAAATGTTACCTTCATTATATTGGGAAATTTGATGAGGAGAGGGTCTTACTCAGCTTCAAGGAATTCTCTCAGCACTTGTTGACAAAGCGAAAAAAAATCAGAATTTTATTAATATGTATTAGTAAAGTATACTGGGTGAAATATTGTCAGTATCCGCTGAAGAGAGTGGGAGTCTATCCCCTTTTCGCTAGCGCTATACCAGGGAGATTGTTTTGTTGAGGTCGAGCACCATATATACGGTCAGATCAGATTAACCAAGAGGTGATTCTCATGCACTGAATTGGCGAGGACCGGTATCGAACCCAGAATCTTGCGATTCCTTAGCGAATTCTCTACCGACTGATTGTTGGTTGGTCGGATTTTACAGCAGGTCAACCCTTGTTGAGTTATTTTGTGCCAAACATGTTTTTGTTTTATTCATTCTTAATGGGTACTCAATTTTTTTCAAACTCATTTTTTTCAATTTAACTCATAGCTAGTACCCTAACGTACTACCACTCCGGGGTAGAGTGGACCAGGGATCAATGATGATGAAGAGTTACTCCACATTCCCCAGAGCTCTAGAATTGGAACCTCACCATCAGATAGTGTCCTGGGTATGACGTTAAACTCTAACACCCTCAGCCACCGCATTCTGGCATATATATGATAAAAAGGTTTGGGCTATCATAAAGGTACTTGGGTTTGGTGGCCAGCCGATTGATCCGAGGGGGCCTCTCTGACCGCTCGTCTACCCTAAGTAAGGGCTAAAGTGGAGTGTTGTATGTCATGGACTGCTCAGTCACGAGTGTTTCATCCTTAAGTAACATGGGTCGCCACCCTTCTGCCGAGGTGCTGTTGGTGTATTCTAAAGCCCCTGCCGACAGGGCTCTCCACCGACTGAGCTAACCGGTCCCTTTGAAAGTAATATGTAAATAGATAAATCAGAGGATTCTTTCTTTTAAAAGAGGGAATGGACAAGATAAATGGGAGAAGGAAATCTTTTTTTCTTTTAAATTTGAGGAATTTAAAAAAATGGATTAAAAAAGAGAAAGAAAAAGAAGTTTCGAGTTTAGTACGACAACCAAAAAGCAAAGACCATAAAAAAGGCTCGGGATCGGATACTGAAGTCATTTTACTAAGAGCCTTCTTGTCTAAGTTGCCTATTGTCAGTATCAGCTGAAAATCGATGGAGTGTTTTCCCTTTTCGCAAGCGCAAGACCGGGGAGATTGTTTTTGCTGAGGTAGAGCGCCAAACCAACCGTCAGCTCCCCACTTTACCGCACAGATCAGGTTACCTAATCTGTGCTACTCATGCGCTGACTTGGCAGGGGCCTGTGTCTAATAAGGAACCTTGCGATTCCTAGATGGGTGCTCTACCGACTGAGCTAAATGGGTCCCTGTAAAAGTAATATCTAAATAGATAAATCAGAGGCTTCTTGCTTTTAGAAAAGAGAATGGATATGATAAATGGGAGAGGGAAATTTTTTTTTTCAAAATGAATGAATACATCTAATAAATCCATCAAAGAAAGTAGATTAAAAAAAAGAGAAAGAAAAAAAGAGAAAAGAAAAAGAAGTGTCTTGTACGACAACTAAAAAGTAAATTAAAAAAAAGGCTGTGGCCCGGATGCTGAAGTCATTCTACTAAGAGTGTTCTTGTCTAAGCAATTGAGGGTTTCGGAAGGAACTTCACTTCACTGCCTCACATGACGCCAAAAAGGAAATCGCTGGTGCCTATCGTGTCCAGCATGCTTCCTACTTTTTGAACCGCCTTCAACCCGAATCTACAGGATTCAATCTTTTTCTTATCATGTCTAATTTGACTTCAACTTAATGTTTTAATTAAGAAATCAGATCGCCGTGAGAGAAAGATAAGTATTCCCTTATGATCATTCACAGCAGTCAGAGGCCGCCCCCCCCCTCCGAAAACGTCGATCGTTTCAGTTTAGTCCACAAGGAAGACATTGTTGTTTATGGACGTGACAATCATTCCTATGAATGATTTTATATAGAAACCAATTAAAATATAATTAAATAACTAAAAATCACTTTACTAAATCCAAAAATAAGTACATTCAGCTAAGGCCCCCAAAGCACTTACCGATGCAATAAGAATCTGGTAGATCCTACAAAACCTAACAGCACATTTCGGACCAGTCGAAAGGTGAGCTGCTGTTGATTATATATATATATATATATATATATATATATATATATATATATATATATATTAAAATGTATAAAATCGACATCTTACAGGCCTCTTGATGATGACAATGCTCAATATCCAAAATAGAGCTAGTCTTATGGTGAAACAAATTTAAAATCGAATTTCAAAAACGAATGCAAAGACTAGTTCAGTAACAATTTTTTAATCAAGTTAGTTGGATTTTACGACATGTCAACCCTTGTTGGGTTATTTTATGCCGAAGACGTTTTGTTTTATTCATTCTTGATGGGTACTTTAAACTCAATTTTTTAAACACTTTTTTAAACTCATTTTTTCTATTGAACTCATAGATGGGACCTTAACTGGTCCTACCACTCCAGTTCATAGTGGACCTGGAAGTAATGGTGATGAAGGGGTACTCCATATTCCCCAGAGCTCCAGAATTGGAACTTCACCATCAGATAGAGTTTAACATCATACCCAGAACATTGAGACCCTCAGTCACCGATTTCTTGCACATATATGATAACAAGGATTGCGGCTTGCCATAAGGTCAATAGGGTTGTGACAATCAAATAGGTGTTAGGGCTTGATGTGACCAGTCGATTGATGAGAGGGGGGCTCTCCGACCGACCTTCTAGCCTAAGTAAAGGCTAAATTGGAGTGTTGCTCAGCCATCAGCGTTCCATCCTTAAACATCACGGGTCGCTACCCACGGCCAACAGGTGGTCACATTGGCAGGGGGTCTTACCCCTCTGTACAAGCACAGTCGGTGTATTCTAAATTCCCAGGGCTTTGTCCAACCAAACTGACAATCTTAATAAATACATATATTCCGTCCCTTTGGTCTTCACTCAGCAAAAAGGTTAAAACAACTGTTACACAATTAGGAATAATTTTAAATAAGTTTCCAGATGAAATTTAGGAAACACTTTTAGTGGTACTTGACATCTTGCCCAAAGAGATGACTAATTTACACTGACGGGTATAGTGACACTAAAATATGAAGGGTCGACCACCCAAACGATGGGGAACAGCCCAGGGGTAATGTTTATTCCATTCAACATTGTAGTAATCACACTCACAAGCACGCGCACATAAAACGACTAACCAACCTTACTACTATTTACATAAACCTTCAAGGACCGATTTAACTCAGTCAGTAGAGTGTTCGGCTAGGAATCACAAGGTTCTTGGTTCGATACCGGCCTTCGCCAACTCAGCGAATGAGTAGCACAGGGATCTGTGCGGTAAAGTGAGGAGCTGATGGTAGGTGTGATGCTAAAATAATCTTCTTGGTCTAGCGCCAGTGAAAAGGGGATAGACTCCCTCGCTGTCTGGCCGATACCGACATTAGGCCGCCCCGACGACTTTACTTTACTTTTTACATAAACCTTCAAGTGTTTCTCGCTCTATCAACACAAAACCCAAGATCCTCTTACCCATTTGCCAGTCTTTCTACTGTTAGTACTCTATAACTTATAATCATCGTCGATGATAGCAAATATATGCACCCTCCGGATGCAAGTATTTAATGTAATAAAATATTATATTAAATTAGAAAGGCGAATGAAACTAAATAAAAATGCAGATAAAAACATTTAAAACAGAAGTAGGTATAATAAAAAAAATAGAACAACTGAAACTTACTCTTCCATCACTCCCGTCTTTCATTGATAAATTTTCTTAATTTAACTATTTAGTTAAAATAGGAAGTACAGAATAAAATTACAGTTATTTCTTCATGTTAATGGATTTAAGATTTATTGAAGAGATTTTTGCTCATATTCATTAATATAAGACCAAACAATTAAAAATCCATAATACTAAGCACATATTTATTAGAATCAAATTTTTATATCTATATGCAAATTGACCTTCCCATTCACACTGTAAACCGCTATTTTGTTGTATATATAAATACAATTGCATTTTATTACTATGCAAATAAGTCCAACAGTATAAAAGACTATTTTATTAGTAATTGAGGTTTAAATAAAAATAAAATCATGGAGAATGTGATGGAAATAACTAAGGTAATTGTGACTTAAGTAGTGACATAGTTTCGGTTACAGACAGACAAATACACAATTATAATAAGATGATTGTCTATATCTATAGACCATTTTTCCTCACCTTTCCACTTCTTTGCTTTGTAGTCATCATTTGAATCGTGCAGGAAATATGCTGTTTTAATCATTCAATTCGTTGCTCATTTTATTGGTGTTTTATTTGATGAATAGGGCCGGGTTAGCTCAGTCTGTAGAGCGTTCGGTTAGACAACCACAAGGTTCCTAGTTCGATACGGGTCCTCGCCAACTCAGCGTATGAGTAGCACAGGGATCTGTGCGGTAAAGTAAGGAGGTGATGTTATGGGTGTGGCGCTCCACCTCAGATGCTAAAAACGATCTCCTTGGTCTAGCGCTATTGAAAAGGGGATAGACTCCCTCGCTGACTGGCTGATACAGACTTTAGGCCTCCCCGTCGACTTTACTTATTTGATGATAATATTTTTAATACGTGAAACTTTAAGCAATTAGTCAGACATGAAAGGGTGGAATATCAGTTTCTTTTAGGTTTTATCCTGCTCCATTTTCAAGTAAAACAAAAAAAGAAGTAAAGTCGTCGGGGTGGCCTAAAATCGGTATCGGCCAATCAGCGAGGGAATCTATCCCCTTTTCACTAGCGCTAGGCCAAGGAGATTGTTTTTGCGTCTGAGGTGGAGCGCCACACCTACCTTCAGCTCCTTACTTTACTGCACGGGTCCCTGTGCT
This sequence comes from Doryteuthis pealeii, assembly GCA_023376005.1. NCBI lineage: Eukaryota > Metazoa > Mollusca > Cephalopoda > Myopsida > Loliginidae > Doryteuthis > Doryteuthis pealeii. Next base: position 38,078,623 of record CM042153.1, read on the forward strand.
ACTCATACGCTGAGTTGGCGAGGGCCGGTATCGAACTAGGAACCTTGTGGTTTCTAGCCGAACGCTCTACCGACTGAGCTAACCCGGATCTTTCAAGTAGTTGAGCTTTTTCTTGATGTAAGAAAAACGTTTTTTAAATTATTTGTTTATTTATACACACACACACACTATATATATATATATATATATTATATATATATATATAATGGTTTCCTCACGTCGAGTTCGGAGTGTGAGGGCCCAGCAGCTCTGTTACAAATGCAAACCGATGATTTGTTTATAGCGTTAAATGCATGTGTAGAACTAGACACCATTTTTGGATGAGATCATCACAGAAGAATGATACAGCGGAAGAATATATAATCACACACACACACACACAGAGAGAGAGAGAGAGAGAGAGAGAGAGAGAGAGAGAGAGAGAGAGAGAGAGTATATATACAGGGGAGTTCGCTGAAGACCGCCAACTTAAACTTAAAGGCAACGCTTTTCTATAATTAAAAAATACGGATGGCGCACTCTGTGGCGGCCCCTCTCTTTCTCCCTCTCTCATATATATTTCTCGATTTGTTTAGCCTTACATTTGAACAGGTATGCCCGCCTAATTCATTAATTATCAATTAATTAATTTTCAAAATTAGGTACGACTTCAATTAAGCACATATTCTCCCAAAAATTGTCGGCCAAAAGGCATATCAAACACATTGTTTGTTTGTTTACTTCTCATATATATATATATATATATATATATATATATATATATATATATTACACACACACAGTTGTAGAGATGTGATACGTCGAAAGAAGGGGTCTATGGAGGACTATATATATATATGATGCTCTCTCTCCCGTCCACCATGACGTGTGAGGGTTCAGCAGTTTAAAATATATTGTCACACACACACATATACGCACCTATAGATTTATACAAGGATTATTTCAAATTCCCAAGAGAGCTTAATGTAAGATAATTAATAAATTATTTATATATAGAGCAATATTTACACTTTCAATAAGAAAGAAAACTTAATAAACCGTCATTTGGCTACAATAATTTTATTTTGGCCGGTAACTCAATAAATTTATTGAGTTTCAGCAGACAGTCATTACATAATTATGTTATGGCTGTCTGACGAAACTGGGCTCATTTATTGAGTTACCGGGCGAAATAAATTTATAATATCCAAAATACGGTTTGTTGAGTTTTTCTTTCTTATTGAAAGTATATATATATATATATATATATATATATATATATATATATATGAGAGAGCGAGAGAGAGAGAGAGAGAAAGAGAGAGAGAGGCAATTAACTCTATGTGAGTTGGTGTTCGGTGAAATAAGTGTCAGAAAAAATGTCTGTTTATTTCATAGTCTTAGAGTTTTAGGGCAACGTACCATTTGCCTCAAGAAAAACATATGGACCTGGTTTTTGTCTCCGCCATCTTTCGCTGGTAAGTTCAAGAGATACTTATAAATCCCACGCACTGTAAGATTTAGTAATAGATTTGATTGTGTTTACTAATATAACTATTACTCAAATAATAATAATAATAATAATGATAAATTATACTGGCACTTATGTCGGTGTTTGTTTTTCTTCTCCCCCTCCTTTTTTTGACAAATTAAAACAATTTTTTTCATTCCTTCTCATATGGAAAAACATTGGAGATTTTCCATATGTTCTTTCTGAGTAGAACACTGTTCATTTTGTGAGCACGATAATGTTTATATCTCCGTATTTATGTCATAAGTAAATAAATAACTCTTGCTATTCCATCTTTTTATTCAACTGTTCATTGTGATAATACTGACTTCTGTACAAAACCCTGTATTAGTAAACTGGGTGTTGCAACATATGTGAATGAGTACACGTCCGGACAAAATAAGGAGACTATTTTATTCAAATTTTATTTCATTTATTTTTTTAGTCTAAAATTTTACATAGCTCTGTCGGTAGAACACCCGCTTTGGAATCGCAAAGTTCTGAGACCGAGACCGGTCCTCGACAACTGAGCGTTTGAGTAGCACAGATTGGGTCAGCCGATCTCACTGGTTTAACACTAGCAAAAAGAGAATATACTCCCTCGCTGTCCGGCTGATACCGACAATAAGCCACTTCGCCAGCTTTACTTATTCCATCAGCTTCTTTCTCAATTCATTTCAGGACACAAGCTTTCAAAATATCTGTAAGACATGGGGAGTAATAGACCTTATCCTGCTACGCTAAACCATGACCCATTAGTTAGGGTTGTTGAATTTAGAGCTTTTTTCACTAACAAGGAAATCCCAATTTGCCCTACAATTAACTACAGTTGGAAAGAAAAATAGATTCATGTATTTCCAAGGTATACAGGGTGATTGAAAAGTAACTTCTTATCTTTTTCTATTTATAATTTTTTTGTCATACTCGGGAGAAAATTGAAGACTTGATTTTTATACAAGATGGTGCTTCTCCGCATTTTTCTTTTGTTGTTTGTGAATGGCTGAATCACATGGGAGATGACTGGGTAGACATGGTCCGCATGAGTGGCCGGCCAGAAGCCCTAATTTAACAACCTGCGACTTTTTATTCTTTGGGGTTGGTTGAAGGAGCAAGTCTACTCTAAGTTTCCAACGGCTTTGGTAGGACTTGAAGGACGAACACGAGAATTTATTTCTGATATTCCACAAGAGTTCATGGGAAAATCAGTTGATGCGATTCCCGAGCGTCTTGAGAGGCTGGAGGCGAATGCTGGCAGCCATATAGAAATTTAGATAAATCTCCATGTTATGAGTGTTCTTCTCATATCATTTTTTGTAAAATAATGAATGAAATAAATTATAAGATTTTTAGAATAGAAAGTTACTTTACAATCACCCTGTAGAAGTAAGGGAAATGCGACTCACCAATTCCCCGTCTATAATCATCAGTTCTGCTTTTATCTATATACAATCTATATATTAATATTGTTTTTCCTTATAAATACGACACCCTCTGGTTAAAAATGAGACTGTCCAAATCAGCCAAGATGAAATGACAAAAATATAAATCCTGTTTATCTGGTGTTGCTTATCCGCCAAATTCTTATTTCTTACGGGTGTCGTCACTTTCCGTTTTTGTTATAAAGAAAGAAAGGGAAGAAGAAGGATATACTACACAGAAAAATATAAGAAAGAAAGAAAGAAAGAGAGGGAGAGAGATAGAGTAGGGAAAGAAAGAGAGGGAGAGAGATAGAGTAGGGAAAGAGATAGGGAGAGAGAGAGTAGGAAAATATATAGAGAACGGAATAGCATACAGAAGCGATAACGCTAATCTGTTTTAATCGAACATAAGGAAAAGAAGGAAAGTAAGAAAAAAGGGTGAGAGAGTTAAATTATGATTATTATACTTTTTACATATTTAACTATTTTGCAATGGCTCTTAAGTAAACATATTGTAATATTTGAATTATCATACTGGGGTATATCCACAGGTCCTTCAGTATATTCTAATATATAAGTAGAATATGCGACAGCCTTGTATAACAGTTCATGCACTGTTTGTGAGAATTGTGGTCGTATGAGATAGATTTGCCTTTGTTTTTCTTAACAATATTAACATTATAATATTAATATTGTTATATAAATTTCCCTTTTATAATAACAATTGTTATTTGTCTTTGGTTGGTGTAAATCTTTAACTGACAACAAAGATTGGGGAAAAAGGCATAGGTCTTTTTTTTGTTTTTAATGAAATAAATAAACGGATTTTTGACATATTTATGTTAGTCTGGCTATGTCTGTTTGTACATTTAACTGAATCCGTGGGTGAAGCCGCAGTTCTAGAACTTTGAGGAGTGAAAAGTACCCCTTTATTGCCATTATTCCCAGGTCCACCCAGAGCCACAGTTCGTAATACCTGTTAGCCTCCCATCTATGAGTCAAATTGATCTATTCATAATCTATTTTCTAATTTAATATATTTCATTACATTAAAACATAAATACTTACGCCTGGAGGGTGCATATTCTGGCTAGTTTTATTAATTTTAAATTGTTATTCCTTCTGTCGGACAATTCACATTTCTTTTTTTTCTTTCTTTTTTTAATCGCTTTGAATATTCATTGTGTGCAGCATTTAGAATGCCAAACAAAAGGACACCATTTTCGAAAACCATTTGAAACTGACAGGGCGCGTCTCTTGTAATGTGTACAAAATGGCAGCAATAACGCTAAGCGTAGGAAGAATAACAAATCCGGGTCGAATCATTTCCACTTGCTCTAGAGTTCAGCTTGTTTAGCAGCCACACAATTTAGATCTAGATAAACTGAGATTAGTATATTATTTCAAACTGATTATTTTGGTATATTCGAATTGTTAGAATTACTAAATTTGTGATTTGAAACTGTTAGTAAATAAATCTTGGAATTGTTTCTTTTTAGGGTGGACCACCGCAAAGTGAAACTGGATAACAAGAACCACTCTAAATACATTAGCCCATGCATTTAAACAATATCCTGCAATATATATATATATATATATATAATATATATATATATATATATATATATTATGGAGAAAGGTAGACAGCCACGGGATGTTGTAGAAAATGGATGTTTATTGTAGGTAGTGATGTCGACGTTCTAACGTTTTGGTCTGTTAGACCTTCTTCAGGAATGTTTCAATGGTGAACATTTTCATACTGGTGAATTAGGGGGTCGTGAATAAGGGGAGGGGTGGTCGGTTGTTGGTGTCACGATCCCCTGATTCACCAGTATGAAAATGTTCACCATTGAAGCAAGAACTCAATCCAAAGTCCCGAAGAAGGTCTAACAGACCGAAACGTTACAACGCCGACATCACTACCTACAATAAACATCCATTTTCTACAACATCCCGTGTTTGTCTACCTTTCTCCACATACTGTCGGATTAATTTCCTCTTATTTTTCCCATATATATATTCGAAATCACGTTTGCCTGCACGCTAGAAAAATTACGAAATAACTGCCAGTGTTTATTAGCATCACCTTAGTGACAAAAACAAAACAATACTTTGGACAATTAATAACATATACAACCTTTAAATCCAATTCAAGTAGGGAAGGTTAGTTATAAATCTCTTCTATTTTTTCATGTCTATTTCCCTATTCTTAAAAAACAACAGTACATTTACACATACATTTATTTATGTATATTTCATAGATTCACCATGTGTACATAAAAAAACACAATCCAAACAAATTTAATCAGAAGATGGTTTCCGCTAAACACATGGACTTGTCAAATTTGACTACATTTTTCTGAAAATAATTCTTTGTGACTTGTCATTTTTTTCTCCTGATGATGTCCTAAAGTAGAAACTAGTTAAAAACTATTAACAAATAAATAACATAAATAACATAAATATACCTGTTTGTATTATCACTTTTTCTTCATATCATATATATATATATATATATATATATATATATATATATATATATATATATATATATATATATATCCCAAGGTCCCGGGCACGATACCAGTCCTCAACATCTCAGTGCATGAGTGAAACAGCTTGGGTAGTCTGATCTGTACTTTAAAGCATCTGGGAGTTGACGGTATGTGTGGCGCACCACCTTAGCAAAAACAATCTTTTTGGTCTAGCGCTTGCGAAAAGTAGATAGACTCCGTCACTGTTCGACTGATACCAACAATAGGCCCCTCTGCAGACTTTCCTACTTTTTTAGTATATCTATATATGTGTACCTATATATATATATATAATATATATATATATATATATATAAAGGAAAAGGTGACTTACCGGTGAATTTGGTCACGATGGTTAGTAAGTGTGGAATTCAGGGGGGTAAATCAGCGATATAACAAATACAAAGTGCTCAATACTAAGTAGAGCAAATTTATTATAAAATGGGTACAAGAGATAACCTACTTGAGTTTCACTATAAAGATCTTCGGGGTTGAATCCACTGAATTAATCGAGACACCGATTAATAGCAGTCGATTTCACGTGTGTGTTCATTGCACTAAAATGTTCGTTTCAGTGGATTTAACCCTGAAGATCCTTATGGTGAAACTCGAGTAGGTTATCTCTTGTACCCATTTTATAACATATATATATATATATATATATATTTGGGAGAATATGTGCTTTTTAATTTTAGTCAGACCTAATTTTTGAAAGTTAATTCATTTATGTTTAATTAGGCGGGATTTTTAAACATAATGAATTAACTTTCAAAAATTAGGCGGGATTTTTAAACATAAATGAATTAACTTTCAAAAATTAGGTCTGACTAAAATTAAAAAGCACATATTCTCCCAAATATACTGTCGGCTGAAAATAGCTAAAAGTTGTTTACATATATATATATATATATATATATATATATATATATATATATATATATCCTTATTGTTTTGATTTTTTTTCTTTTAAGTTTTCTGACAATTTCTATGTTATCTCGGAAGATGATAACATAAAAATGTTAGAAAAATTGAAACAAAAAAATTAAAAATGTAAAAACTTAAGGATTCTATTATCTCTAACCAAATTAGTTTGAATGAAAAGATGCTGTCCAAATATACCTACTATACATATACATAACACAAAAAAAAGATTGCAAGCAAGTTGCTCCTCATGAAAATAAGTTAAGAACACCGTTTGGAAAAGAATCCAAAAAGTTGTCCATGTCAAAATATCAGAGCTGGTTTTAATAAACATTTATAAGCAACGATGGTCAACTTTAAGGACTTTTTATGACGCTTCTGTAGCGTCCCTCTGCTCAGACAGACCCAGATCAGAATTCGCTAAACACATGGGGGTCTTTACTAGTGAATAATCTTCAATTCTTGTAATATGACCTGTTCAGAACAGATGAGTCAGCAGAGCTTCAATGTTTGTGATAATGGCTGATTTGAAAATCTGTGTGTTCGTGATGAGGTCAATCTAGTGCACGTTAAGAACGATACAGTGGCAATGCAGATAATAGAGTTCAAAGTGGTGCATTTCAAATAGACCAGATGTAGTCACTGTAATGCAAAAATGTTATGAAACCTTATAACTATTAGTAGCAAGATGTGGTTTTGCTTTCTCTGTTTATATATATATATATATATATATATATATATATATATATATATATATATATATACCAAACTTGTTGGTAAATCCTCGTGGTGAGAAAAAACCCAGCAAATAGTTTGATTGTAAAAATATACTACCAAACATCAACCGGGAAGAAAACATTTTTTGTAAAAAAAAAAGACCAAGATAATCGTACCAACAAAAAATAATCTATTAGTACAATATTTTGGCTAAAAGAAAAAAATATTTATATACATATATATATAAGATATATATATTCATACAAACCCACCAGGAGACTAAAGCTAATAAGTAAAAAGTGCTCAATTCCTAAGTAGAGCATATTTATCTTTATATATATATATATATATATATATATATATATATACAAGTGTAAAGAATAAAGAAGGTAACTGTGGTGTTGTTTGTTAACCTGTGATTTATTGTCAATTCTTAATATTTCGGGATAAAAATCCCATCTACAGAAGATTACTAGAACCGAGGTTGTTGCTAGTGGCTGTTTGTTTGTTCTGTCTCATGTCTTCCAAATTCTGTGTGTGTGGGGTGCTTGTTTATGTGTGTGTTTGTGTGTGTGTAAGTGTGTATGTGCGCGTTTATGTTTCTATTCATTTGATTTTTTTGTTAATTATTATTCCCGATTTGGCTCGCCCTCTAAGCATGTTTATTTTTTTTTTGTTTACTAACAGGACCATCTGATCTCTTTTTTATTAATGTGTCTGAGATTAACATTCCAGATATCGTTTGATTGTTTATGTGTGCGGGTGTGTAAATTTACTATCAAAATCACCTGTTGTCCTGTTGTGTGTGTGCGGTGTACCTTCTTTTTTCTTTACACTTGCATTGTGATAGCCTTCAAAACCAACCAGCAAACCAATATAAACACAATGCTTGTTTGAAACAAATTACAATATATATATATATATATATATATATATATATATATATACGAACGTCGGTTAAAAATTTCACAAGTTGATCAAGATACTCTCATGGAATGTGACCAAATGCAGTTTATTTTTCAACACAATTCTTTCATCAAAAACGTCATTAACGGCAAATATGACTTCATCATATGAAATGTTCGGCCTATAAATTTTTAGTCCACTCTCGTAATTGGGGCTCCGCTCTACTCTCCCGTAACTCTGAGTTTCTTGGTTTGACGTTTCAGTTAGGATCGCATAAATTTAATCTGTAGTTTATCATATTTGCATCTTTTCTCAAATCACCCAAATGGATATGTGGGTGTTGTAATTGCATCGAAAAAAAAATGGACCTATATTTAACTTTAATGTTTTGGGATCCAATATACAACACATTACATTCTTCTATGTTAAATTTCAATTGCTAAATATCCTTCCATTCTGACAATTTATTAAGATCTATTTGTGTTATCCTCTTTGATAATAATCTAACAAATTTTATATTATTAGGTAAATCATTTATGAATATCAAAAACATCAAAAGTCCAAGCACTGATCCCACCCCTGAGGAACACCGGACAGTATATACTGTGTTTCAGAATAATTGTTACCAATTTTTACTTTTGTTGCATTATCGTGCAACGGAAGAGGAAGCTTCCGGCAAAAAGACAAAGAGAAAGATAAAAAATATATATTTTTTAAAAAAGGGAGAAAGGAGCGAGGCACGGAAAAAATAAAAAATGTTCACATGTGAACATTTTTGAATAATGGGATGGTGGGGTATGTTGCATTATCGTGCAACGGAAGAGGAAGCTTCCGGCGAAAAGACAAAGAGAAAGTTGAAAATGTATATTTTTAAAAAAGTGAGAACGGAAGAGAGGTTTTCCGATCAAGAAGCAGGGAGAAGATGAAGAAATAGATAAAAGAAAAAAGGAAAACGGGAGCGGAGTCTTCCGGTGAGGAGGCGGAGAGAAAGATAAAGGAATATATATGTCCGTTATCAGATCAAAAGATAAAAATGCGTGGGTATATTTATTGTATATAAAGGCCAGCGGATGAAGGGTGTCAATCCAGTCCCCAGCAGCAGCCGAGAATGTAACCACTTCGCCTTCCGTCATCAACCCTCGGAAGTTCATTATGAACACTATGCTCTTCACCAACCCGGGCATTTTCATTGTGAACACTTGTCGCCCCTCACCACCCACACACCGAAGAAAATAAAGACGGGTCATATTTTTACATATACGTGCCTGTGGTTTTATTGAAGTCCAGTAGACGGCTATACAACACTTTCATAGTTTCTATCTATCAAAAATTATAATACAATATCTTCTATCTTTTTTAGAAATACCCAATTTTTTAAAAATGTTCACTAGTAATCAATGAGATTCTGTATTAAATGCTTTACTAAAATCCAAATATACAATATTAGCATAATCTCTTCCATCAAATAGTCATTTGCTATATCAATATCAAAATAGTTGATAGTGTTCATGTCTTACATAATTGATAGGCATCCTATTAATTATGTACAGTAAGTGTAGCGTAGATTCAAAATATTGGTTTTGTGGAAATATACAGGTATTGTGAGTGACACGGTGTAACCCTGTATTGACCCCTTCTGATTCACCAGTGCAAACGTGGGAAGAAAGTGTAGAAAATCAGTTTTTGGCTGGTGACTGGACGAGACAGCTTGCCATGGAATTTCTCGTCCAAATAGCTAAATCTACGCGCGTTTGTTTGTTGATCTGGGATTCATAAAAATAAAATATGAGCTCGAAACAAAAAAGAAAGTTTTGTGTCGTTAATTAAGAACAATAAAAAACACAAGACGTACCAGATCAGATCCAGAATAACAGAAGATCCAGAAAAGGCCACCAGCCTAGTGATTGACAGATCCAGCTCAGACTAAGTGGGAAGATAGCATAAGCTAAATATCCAAGCAAAGAAGATAAGTATATATGTATACTGCTACGAGTATATATATATATATATATATATATATATATATATATATATATACGAAGAAATAATATACAACAGATTTACCATTAACAAAACCAGGTTGATTGCACTTAATATCTTTCCCTATTATCATTTCTTTCAAAAACCTTACACAAATTACTGGTTAGTAATTTTTTTTTTTTAAATGTATCGAACCATTTTTATGAAATGGCATTATAATTGTTATTTTCCAAATATAAAGAATCATTTCTTATTTCTATATATTTCTCAAACAATTTACTTATTGCACTGATAAAACTTTCATTTTGGGGAACGGGAAGTACTTTAGAATTTTAGAATGTATTTCATCAGGTCCCATACGTTTAATAAAATCCAACTTGGATGATAATAGTTTTGTCTTTGGCAGCTGTTATTTAGCTCCTCAATAATATGTTGGTAGCCTCCTCATAACAGCTTTCCTCTAGTGGACTCTTCCAAACAATGAACAGATTTGAAAAAATGTTGATTGCTAATACACTGGTGTGTCTGTTAATTCTGTCTTATTTTTACTAAACTAATAGTTTTGTAAATTCTAACTTTTGATTTTAATTACTTTTTCATATTTTAACTTTTCCTTTATTTCCATTTGTTTTATATTCATTTTTCTGCTTAAGGCATTTTGATAATTTTCCAAGACAGTACTTATATTAATTTTCATTCCGAAATATAACACTAGGGCTTATTTTCGGGGGATGTTTTATTCTTCATATATCGAAAAACGACATTAAGAAGTAGAAAATTACGAAATTTTTCAATAAACAGAAATTACGAAAACCGATCTACATTTATTTACTATTAATATATTTTATTAAAAAATTCATAGCAATTCATTCAAAAATAATCATATCATCATTCTCTGGGATGTTATTGTTCTGCAAGTCAATGGATTCCAAAATTCTGAGCATCCAAATAAATAACACAAGCAAACTCGCGTCGTCTTGATCATTGATGAAGACGAGTGTTTGCCTCGCACGATGTGATTGTGAATAATGCTTATTTCTTTCGTCTGTCTGCCGCTCTCAATTAGGGTTTATTTTAAGTGGAGGGCTTATATTAAAATCATCCTGAAAAATCAATCAAGGTCTTATTTTGCCGGTAGGTCGTTTTTTCGGGGAAACACGATGGGTATAATTCTAAATTATTTTCAAGTTTTATCTTTTTCTTTTCTTTTACGAGATTTACGATTACTTTCCCAAAGTAATTTTTCCAATAGATTTCCTTGTTCAGAAAATTTTACAAATCCAGGAATATTTTTCATTGTTGATTTTATCTTTCTATTTAATTCTTCCCACATGTCTTGAAGAAGGAACAACCTTTAAATTCAAAATCAGGCGGGTGCATTGGCCAGCAACTCCACCCATTAAAGCCCACTTACATCCAGGAGAGTAAACTACTACGACAAATAAGTCTGTTCCTATATTGTGGGGGTTGTGTATGTAGTTGTTAGTATCAATTTCAAGGCCAAAATGACAAAGTAGTTAAGCTTTCCTGTTAGGCGGAAGCACTTACAAGAGGGGGGGGGGCGAATAAACACACAAAAAAAGAAATTACTAGGATTTGTTTTTAACAACTAACAACGAAATTGCAGAGAATGTTATACTGAAAATGTATCTAACCCTGTCGGCAAAGCTTAGAATATGCTGGCTGTATGACCTACATAGGAGTAAAACCTTAAAAAGAGGGGTGGCTGGGGATAACACTAAACTGCTTCGGATGGCGAGGCTCCAGTTTTGAAAATCTGGGGAGTGTAGCAATTACTTGCAATTACTCCCAGGTCCACTCGGAACCGGAGTAGCTGTCCGCCTTGACATCTGGGCCTGTAGAATACACAGACTGCACCTCTCCATAGGGGTAAAATACCCCCAATGGGGTTACCTGTTGGTCGAGGCTAGCAACCCGTGGTGATTAAGGACGGAACCCTGGTGGCTGAGCTGTACATGACATACAGCACTCCATTTTGGCTCTTACTTAGGCTATACGGTCGGTCGGAGAGGCTTCCTCCGATCAATCGGCTGGTCACGTTAAGCACTAACACAAATATGATTGTCCTAACCCTATTTCCTCTATGGCAAACCCCGAACACTTTTTATCATATATGTGCTAGAAGGTGATGACAGGGTTTTAGTGCCTTGGGTATGATTTTAAACTGTATTTAGTTGTGAAGTTTCAATTCTCGATCTCTGGGAAATGTGGAGTAGTCTTTCATCGCCATTACTCTCAGGTCCACCCTGACCCGGAGTGGTAGTACCTGTTAGGGTCCCATCTATGGAAAAATGACTTTAATGCACCTTTTCTCTCTAAATCTAAAAAGGAAGAAGTGTGGTTGGAGCTCTATTCATGACAATGATCTAAAATGTTTCTAAATGTTTCCATAAAATTTCTTCAGGATAATAAAATGGTTTAATTTTGATTTCACAGAATCCTGACCAGAATCGAACTGAGAAATTATGGGAAAAACTGAAAGAATATGCGAGAGCAAAAAAGAAACAAATCTGTGACAACAATTTGGGGTTTATGCCCCCCACCCTAAATGAGTTATGAAATATCTTTGTAGATGTTTATTCGGACCATATGACCTTTAGGTACCCCTTTTGCGATCTCGTTTCATAAGGACATTTTTTCATTTACACCGTCAAAATCCGGTTGTTTGTTAACAGACGATTTTTAGAGTTTTTTATTATAAAACTAACCCCTAACCCATAACAAACAACCGGATTTTGACGGTGTAAATGAAAAAAATGTCCTTATGAAACGAGATCGCAAAAGGGGTGCCTAAAGGTCATATCGTCCGTTTATTCTAATCTTGGCACAGATCAAATAAAAAGTTCAAAATGGATTTATAGTTGACTTAATTTTCTCGGGTCTTTAATTTTAAACATACAATCAATTTTCTTTTGGCGACAATTATTTCAAATTAAATATTCAAAATGTCTGTTTAGGTATTTACTAACCACACATCTCTATTTTACGGGAAATATTTTCCACTCAATTATTTTGGCAATCGTTTTCAATAAACAGACAACGATTAGACCGTCTCAATAATTTTAGTCCTAAAAGAGTGGATGACTTCTGAAGTTATCCATCCGAACCACACAACATTTCATCAACCTCAAGTCTTGGTGAAAGTTTGTTGAAACACCGAAACGTTATAACGTCGACTTCACCATCAAGAATAAATTCACCTTTTTGGAATACTTCGTGTTTTTATATTATATATACTAGCAAATATATGCACCCTCCGGGTGCAAGTATTTAAGTTTTAATGTAATAAAATGTTATATTAAATTAGAAAGGCTAATGAAACTAAATAAGAATGCAGATAAAAAGATTTTAGACAGGAGGGGTATAATCGAAAAATAGAACACCTGAAGCTTACTCTTTCATCTCGTCTTTTATTGCTAAATTTTCCTAATTTAACTATTCAGTTAAAATAGGAAGTAAAGAATGAAATTACAATTATGTCTTCTTGTCAATGAATTTCTTTTAAGATGTATCCACAAGACTTTTGCTCATATTCATTAAGTTAAAACCAAATAATTAGAAATCAATAATACTAAACACATATTTATTAAAATCAAATTTTTAATATCAATATGCAAATTAGCCTTCCCGTTCACACTGTAAACCACTATTTTGTTGTATATATAAATACAATTGCATGTTTTTCAAATGTAGATATGACCAATAGTAATAATAATGCAAAACAATTTTATTCATAATTGGGGTTTAGATAAAAAAATAAAATCACGGTGAATGTGACGTAAATAACTATGGAAATTGTGACTTGAGTAGTAATATAGTTTCGGTTACAGACAGAAAAACACTCAATCTTCATTATGATAAGATATATATGTATATATATATATATATATATATATATATATATGTGTGTGTGTGTGTGTGTAGTGTGAACTCAATCTTCAGAAAAACATCAGAGGTTTTAGAATTGAACGATAGCATCGCTAAAGCCGAAGGGATTACTTTTGAGGTGTAAATAAATAAATCAAGTAGCAGATGGTGTTGAATTTGGATAACGTCTTTGGTAAAAAGAATTGACAATATGCACTTGGCCTCCTAAAAGTTTATTACTTCAGATTATCGTTGATATTTCAAATAGTCATTTGGTGACAAGAACAAAAGTTTCTCTGTCCTCGTTTGAAATCACTTTCCTTTTAAACAAACACCCATCAGCCGGCAATGTGGTTAGAATTACATATCAACTCGACATTAATCCTTGGAAATGTTTCTATGATATAAGCTGATCAGCTTAAATGAAAATATATAAGGATGGAAAGAAAGTATGTTTGGATTTGTAATGCTATAAATGAACCACACAAACACGGTCGACATTTAAAGAAATTTAAACTGTATATTGTTTTATGCCTTCTAAAAAGTTTTGACACGTGAATCTTCTTTACATATATTTACCAACCCCTCCGAAAGATCAGGATGTGACACAAGGTAAATTTATTAAGCGGAGTTTAACAGGTTTGAATTCAGGGTTTCACTTCTCCTAGACTGGTTGCCTAACCCATGTTTAAGATCCCAATCTGCCCTACTATTTACCCATAGCTGGAGGAAGAATAGTTGGATTCATTATTTTCCCAAAGGTATTAGCGCTATGGGAAATGTAAAATAGCCTTGTCCAGGATTTGAACTTAAGTCGAAGAGTTCATTTCCTACGACTCTAACCATTACACCGCGCGTCTCCAATGAATATCCTTTATAGCCTTGTCGGCTGGGGCTTTAGGATACACAGACTGCACCTCTTGCACCTCTTTAGAAGAGTAACTATCCTAATTGGGCCACCTGTTGGCCGTAGTTGGCTACCCCTTATGCTTAAGGATGGAATCATGGTGGAAAAGCTGTCAATGACATGCAACACTCCTCTGTGGCCCTTACTTGGGCTACACGGGCGGGCGGAGAGGCCTCCTAACACCTATATGATTGTCCCAACCCTATAGCCCTTATGGCAAGGCCCCCCCTTTTTTTATTATATATGTGCTAGAAGGAGGTAGCTGAGGGTCTAAATGTCCTGGGTATGACGTTAAACTATTTGATGGTGAAGTTCCAATTCTGGAGCTCTGACGAATATGAAGTACACCTTGATCCCCATTATACCCAGTTCCATTCTGACCCGGAATGGTAGTACCTGTTAGTGTCCCATCTATGGGTTGAATAGAAAAAAATAGCTAAGAAAAATGTGTTTAAAAATGTTGATTAAAACATTTTGAGTACTTATCAGGAATGAATCAAACAAAATGTCTTCGGCATAAAATAACTCAATGGATTGACACATTTTTATGATCATGTTCTTTTTTATTTAACTCATTGATGTGATCCTAACAGGTACTACCACTCTGGGTCAGAGTGGACTTGAGAGCAATGGTTATGAAGGGGTACTCCACATTCCCCAGAGCTCCAGGATTGGAACTTCACCATAAGATAGAATTTAAGGTCATACTCAGGACTAAGACCATCAGCCACCGCCTTCTAGCATTTATATGATAAAAAGGATTGGGGCTTGCCGTAAGGGCAATAGGGTTGAAACAATCATATAGGTGCTAGGGCTTGACGCGACCAACCGTTTGATCGGAGTGGACGTCTCCGACTGCGCGTCTAACCTAAGTAAAGGCCAAAGTGGAGGGTTGCATGTCATCGATTGCTCATCCACTAGGATTTCATCCTAGTGGATCACAGTTCGCCACCCACGGCGAAGAGGTGACCCCATTGGGTGGGGGGTCTTACCCCTCTGCAGACGTGCAGTCGGCTTATTCTACAACCCCAGCGGACAGGGCTGTTTTCCCCAGAGTTTCCTTCTTAGTGCAAAGAGCCTATTAGTTACACTAGTATTGCCAACCTACACAAATTCCAGGACTATTTACGTTGCTTATCTGACTTTTAAAAAAAGTCACTTTTCACATATCCAATATCGTTATATTATTGCTTAGATAAAAGCTTTAGATTATGCGTAAACATGCATATGTTTTAAAAGACCGGCTAAACAAATTTCCATATAAGTTCTTTTAGCATTATACGTTGGTTTTATGAATACAAAGGCATTTGACTATGTATAATGAAAACCGTGTGAATTATTATTCCCTCTATCACATTGTCACATAAAGCGTTGCATTGTACGGCTAAAAGGCCACAGGATCTGTGATTGCCCTAAGACCTCAGATTACGCTTTCTAAACAACAGTTAATTTTATTTTCGGAAGAGTGTTTTAAATTTGGTTATCTTAATTCGCTGGTCGTGTTCAATTTCTCAACCAATTTTAAATCCAAACAACCGGTGCACATTACTTACAGACGCCGCATATAGCATTGAGAAGGAAAAGAGTATAACTAAAATAGATATTGATGGGCCAGAAATTGAGATGTTTAAAAAGGCCAAAAATAGAAGGTACTTCTAAGTAAACATAGAAGAAATATTAACTTAGAGTTTACCAAGGAACTAAGAATGAAAAGATGAAGAAAACTAATAGTCAAAATTAAAAGATCTGGAAATAGAAATTGAAAAAAAAATATGGCACCTTAAAACAACCACCGTGCCAGAAATGGTGGGAGCCCTGGGTATGATCAAGAATGTGACAGAAACATTAACAAGATACCTAGAAGTTATATGAAATAATCCACGAAGGTTGACATGCTATTAAACAAAGAAAGCAAAAAAGAAAAAAAAAACAGTATGTTTTTAGTATATCATTTCTATCATTTATTTTTTTCACAACTTTCCGGGCTTATACTTTCCGGCCTTGTTTTGGTGGGGGTTTTTTTGTTTTGTTTTTTTTCACTGTCGAATTGACAGCGTCTACTGTCTATTGTGAAGTTCCATACGAATCCAAATTTCAAATTAAAATTTCAAGATGGATGATAGACACCTATGAAAGGTTGTGAACAACAATGAAATCACAACAACAACAAAAAAATAGTCCGTCTAATCCAAAATAAATTACGATAATCTCCATCCAATAAAATTCAGAAAATGATAAAGTTACGTGTCTATCTACCCCCAAACGTCCGCCATGAGCAGGATTCGACACAAGGTTAATTTTTAATCTGAGTACAACTGATTTGAATTCAGAGTTCTTCCTTCACCTAAACCTGTTGATATACCAAAATCTGTCCTACATAGATGAGTGAGAATAGTTGTATTCATGCGTTTTCCAAGGGTATTAGCGTTATGTAAAACGCAAACAAACTAGTCTAGGATTCGAAATCGGATCGCCGGATCCATTTCCTAGGACGATACCCATTATGCAAAAGCGCCTCTCAATGTAGATATTTACCCAATCCGTTTGCCACGAGTAAGATGTGTCACAGTCGCAAGTATGGAACATCGAACTCGCAATTCAATATTAATTGATCTGCGAAATTAGCTTGCTAACCATTACACCACGGTGATGATGGCTTTTTAGATGTATCACAAATTGTCACTTGATCCCACATAGAACTCAAAAACCGTCTATCATAGATTTGGTAGATATCACTGGATATCGTAGATTTTATATCTAAAAGTTGTATTTGTTCCCTGGGAATTGGCAGTAAGGAGCGTAATCAATCGTCACTCCTAAATAAATATCGTGGGATGACACGATACAAAACGTGTTCAACCCTGTTGGCTGGGGCTTTAGAATACACTGACTGCAATTCTTCAAAGGGGTAAGACCACCCTAAATGGGGCCACCTGTTTACCTTTGGTGGCGAGCCGTGATGCCTGAGGATAGAATCTTGTGGCTGAACAGTCCATTATATGCAACATTTCACTTTGGCCCTGGACAGGTGGAGAGACCCCTCTGATCAATCGGATAGTCACGTCAAGCACCTATATTATTGTCACAACCCTATTTCCTCTATGGCAAACCCCAACATTTTTATCATATATGTGCTAGAAGGAGGTTGCTGATGATCTTAATGTCCTGAGTATGACATTGAACTACCCCTACATCACCATTACATGCTGACCCGGAGTGCTAGTACATCTTAAGGTCCCATCTATGGGTTAAATAGAAAAATAAACGTTAAAAATATGTTTAAAAAATAATTTTTTTTTTAATTGAGTACTCATGATGAATGAATAAAACAAAAACGTCTTCGGCATAAAATGATCCAACAAGGGTTGACATGTCGTAAAACCTAACCAACCAACCAAGAAAACGTGTTGAATCCATTTTTCTTTCTTCTGAAAGATTCAATGAAATAAGAAGATGGGCGCCTTAGATTGCAAATGTATACCCATAAAAACACCCCAAAGAAAGAGTAGGTCAGCAAAGATCTTGAAATTGTAGGATAATTACTACGACTAATCGGACAATCGGAGATCAGTGTGTATTTCAAAATAATCTTGTTTCTTTTTTCCTCTTGTTTAACTGCGCAACGTTGAATTAAAACGTCCAGATTGCGGCAATACTTTATAATTATCTGCCGATTCAAAATGATGGGTGCAGATAATGTCCACCAGAAGGCGTCTCGGTCGTCATTACCTAAGTAATTTTCGTGACACTCAGGTTTTATCGTTAAAAGGTTAATACGTGCAAAGCTTGGTCAAATGTCTGGGCAATTTTTCCGTATGAAAAACTACTATATATATATATATATATATATATATATATATATATATATATATATATATATATATATATAGCATCGTGAGTGAGTGATGGAATCTCCTTTACGATGTAATAATTTACAATAGTGGTAATTGATAGAGCTCAATGTATCCCCTTGGTGCTAGGGTCACAGAGCAAAAATATATTTGGAAAAAATAAGGAAGATTTTGTGTAAAAACATAATAGTCGATTTCAGAAAACTTACAGGAATCTGCATTCCTTTAAGTCTCTTGAAATAGACTTATGCTTTTACACTAAATATTATTCCGTATTTTCCCATATATATATATATATATATATATATATATATATATATATTATCGTGGATCCGTAGGAGCGATGCTTGGACAAGTGCCACTGGGTCGCAAACCGGAAATTGATCATCCCGGTTGAGATCTCCCGGGCGAGGTTGTATAGTGATAAATGACCGGAAACACTCGTTGACTCCGGGTTCATCACTGATGATTGCTGCCTAGTAGTCACCCAACGGTGTGTTTATGAATATATATATATATATATATATATATATATATATATATATATAATAAAGGTCAACTAATCTTTGCTGTATAACATTGTAAAGAGTTTACTTTGGTGGGAAAAGAATAAAGTAAATATTCTGAATTTTTCTACAGTCGGTTTTGATGTTTTTCTATTGATATATGTCAAGGACTTCAATTTCTGCAATAGTTATTGTTACGGCATTCACCCTGTGTCTGTTGAGACGGTTCCAACCAATGAATTTACCTGTGGTGAATTCATGGAAGGAGTAACAAGGGGATAGGAAATCCACAAGCGGCCCCTAAACCCTGCATGCATATCCCGGTCAGGAGAAGGAGATGCCCTTGTTTGCTGTAGATTTTCCACAAATGCAGTGACAAGTACGCCAAAAGCCGTTGATTCCTGACAATGATGAAAACGCTCTTTAAATTTTCGCCAAAGACCCTTTTAACCGGATGGTCCTACCAGGAACTTAAGTTCCTGACAGCATGACACTGACAATACCAAGTTTACACAGCCCTGTCGCGATGAGTAGGAGTTGGGCTTTAAAAATAATGAGTTAGATGGCCGTTGCGCTAAGAGCTTCCTCCGCCCCTTTTACAGGTCTTGTTTTCCGTCCTACAGGGTGTCTAGCCATCCTCCTCACCAGACAAAGTCTGTGGGGTTACCGGTTTAGTCACCGACTATGAAACAGGTAGTAGTGGGTTACATAATACCAGTAGCACATTGGTACTGCAATAAGGTGTCCAGAGATGGTTGGCCAATCTAAACTTAGTGTAGAAACCTAAGCAGCAAATAGTACATTTTTGACCAATTGCTTGTACTTATGTTGTGGCTAGATCTGTTTCGCTTGCTACACGCTTATCCTCAACGTTACCAGGCTACATCCAAAAAGGAACCGACCGGTCTGCTGCCAGATATTCCCAAGAAGCGACAGTAAAGTAGTCCTTAGATTAACCTTCAAGATGGGTTTTGAGCATTTGGGTGTACGCTTGTCATCTCGTAGAGAAGCAGATTTGGGGGCCTCTCGCCATACGTGCACTTGAGATTATTCATATATGCAGTGGTACGTAACCTTGTGGTGATACACCAGTAGTGTATTGCAGTCATTGTGTCATTTAACTTTTAATATTTTAAGAGAGAAGAATTGTCACTACACACAAAACAAACGAAAATCAGATGTACACCCAGAATCATGATAATAGTTTAGTAGCGAAATCTAAAATATGTGTTTTCTCTGAGTCTCTCTGGGTCTCAACCCTATTGAAAATCTTTGGTCATTATTAAACAAGATATTTATGCCGATGGGTGTTAATTCACATCAAAATAGCTTATAGGTAACAGCAGCCCAGCCTGCTACTATAAAGAATTTGACCGATTCCATGACTAATATGGTTTTTGAAGTCATCCGTCGAAATGGCGGTTATGTGGCCAAATATTTCATTATGTCAGTAAATATTACTAGCGGGTCCCGTGGAATTTTGACGAAACGAAACAAAAAGCAAGCAGCTATTTAAGACAGAAACGATGATTTGCAATTTCATTACACGTAAATCCTAGTGTTTTCTTTGCAATAGATAATACAAAAATATACGATAACAATCGATATAAGACTACAAATTCAATCGAAAAAATATTTTTTAAAGCGGAGTTGTAAAATATCTACATTGATTTGCCGATAAAATATCTGCATAAATTTGCCGACAAATAAGTGACAAAAACGCAAATCGTAAAATATCTAAGTTGGGCCGGAAATTCGCCTGACTAAAACATAGCGTAAATTAAGGCAGGAGACCGGGACGACATAAGATCAAAGTTACTAAAATATCCCGTAATGCAAAATTTCAATATTACAAATGAAGCAAACATTTTATTTTTAACTTTTTTTAAATTCATTTTAATTTTACATCGGGCATTTAAGCGACGCAAGACCATTTGGAATGTTTCATTTTTAAAATTGGGTGAAATAAAATGGGACAAATAAGAAATCTGCTATTAAGCAACACAAGATAATCTGAATTTACATTTTTGCATTGCATCTTGAATGATTTGGACGGTCTCATTTTTAACCATAGGGTGTTGCAAGAGATTAACGAATGGAAGATTTAGGAACAAGCGTATTAATATACAGATAATATTATTATGGTTTTCTATTAAATATATACTCAATGTATACTTAATATCTATTATTATGATTCCTTTTCTTAAAAGAATGACAATATGGGATATTTTCATTCAAAAGCTATTAGCGTAGTTCACGCAAAAATTAACGAATATGAAATAAAAAGGGCGGAACATAAAATAATGAAAACCTAACAATGGTATTGTCATATTGTGCAGACCATCTGGAGAAAATTTTATCAAAATCGATTCGCAGAAAACAGAGATTCTGAATTTCACTACCAAGCTATTGTGGTTCTGGGTGTACAATCTCAAACTAAGGAAGTAACGGTAACTATTTTACAACCCCGCAGGATACGACACAAGGTCAAAATTTAAGCGGACTAAAGCTGGCTTGAATTCAGTGTTTTCCTTCTTCTAGACTGGTTGCCTTATCAAAGCTAAAGAGCCCGATGGTACAGATTCACAAGAATAGCGGTGGGGTCGGGGGTAATACTGCTGAAATGTTGGAAATATGTTTTATGTACATAGACGAGGGAAATTGTCTGATTAGATTAAATATTTGAATTTTTAAAAACGTCATTAATTAAAATGTAAATACATGCGCCTAAATGGCGCATATTCTTGCGAGTCCAGATAAGAACGTCGCGTATATTTTAAACTGTCAACTTTTCTTAATTTTGCATTTTGGGCCGTTGATAGAAATTGGTGAATAGGTCTTGCCGTATGTCTTTCACTCTGTTCGTCGACCCATATATCGAAAAGTGTCCCATTCACCGTAAGATTTCACACGGCGCTTGTAGCTGTTAACACTTATCACAATCTCGCATTTATTCCATGAGACCAATGCTGTTTCTCGAAAAACATGAATGGGTATTTATTTACTAATTAGTTTACAAATCTTTCATACATTAGGACGTCCCATCGTGGTGTAATGTTTAGCAAGCTGGTCTCACAGATTACTACTGAATAGCAAGTTCGATCCTCTCTGGATGCCTCGTACTAGCGACATTATGTCACATTCTACCCTGGGTAGGATTTTTTTTTAAATAGGACATGTGGATATACCATAGTATGATAATCTGATTATTACAATGTTTGATATGTTTACTTAAGAGCTATTGCATATATAGTTCAATAAGTACAAAGTATAATGATCTTCCTTTAACTATTTTTTTCTTTTCGTCTTCATTATGTTCGATTGAAACAGATTAGCGTTGTCGCTTCCGCATGCTCACCCCTTGTCTATCTTTCCGCAACTCTAGTTCTTGTATTTTCTCTGTGTAGTATTCCTTTATCTTCCCTTTCTTTCTTTATAATAAAAACGGAATAGTTCATTATTTAGCTGAAGTGACGACATTTTCATCTTGGATGATTTGAACGGTCTCATTTTTAACCAGAGGGTGTTTTGTAAGATAATAATGGTCATATTTTTTTTAGGAACACCACTATTATTTTATAGATGATTATTTTGTTGAGACATCTCGATGTCTTAACTCTCTGTACAAAATGAAGTATGAGTTGTGGGGGGGGGGGTCCAGTCGTCGAAAATATCCTTGTTTCATTGGGAAGCTTTTATGTTACACTGAATTTTTAAAAAAATTAAATTAATTCAAAATTCAAAAGAGCTTAACTCATAAATAAATTTTTTAAAATTCTTTGTTTTGGTTTGTTGTATTTTACGTCCTTGTTGGTTTATTTTATGCCGAAGACGTTTTATTCTATCTATGCTTGATAATTTTTTTAACTAAATATTTTTTAACACATTTTTAACTCCTTTTTTCTTTTTATTTAACCCTTAGATGGGACCCTAAAAGGCACTACCACTCCGGGTCAGGGTGGACTTTGGAGTAATGGCAATAAACGGGTACTCCACATTCCCCAAAACTCCAGAACTGGAACTTCACCATCAGAGTTTAACGTCATATCCAGGACAGTAGGACCCTCAGCAACCGCATTCTAGCACATATGATAAAAAGGGTTGGATTACTATAAGGACAATAGGGTCGGGACAATGTCATAAGCGCTAGGGCTTGACGTGATTAACCAATTGATCGACCGACCGTTTAGCCTAAGTAAGGGCCAAAGTTGTGTTTTGCATGCCGTGGACTACTCAGCCACCAGGGTTCCATCCTTAAGTATCACAGTTTGCCACCCACGGCCAACAAATAGCCCTTTAGGGTGGTCTTACCCCTCTACAGATGTGCAGTCAGTGTATTCTACAGCCCTAGCCGACAGAGCGATTAAAAATGTTCTATCCCTTGTAAATAAATAATTACATTTGATATAGCGTGGTTTAAATTCTTTATATATATATATATATATATATATATATATATATATATATATATATATATTTATATATATAATGATTTAATCAAAATTCTAATTTTTATAGTTCACATAATGTTCATTAACTCTGTTAGAATTCTAAAATTCCTTTTTAATAAAAAAAACTGAATATGAAGTTTGATTTTTTAAATTACTAAGTAAATGTTGTATGTATGGGCTTCCATATTTTGAAATAAACCTTAATCTGCTCCAATTGGTGTAACCAAAAGAAAAATGCATCCCAATGGAATGAAGAAATTTGGACAGACGAAAAGTTCACATTTGCCGAAACAGTTTTCAACTTTGAAATCTTGCAATGGTTTCTCAAGATATTTCCTCTAAAGAAAATGAGTTTTCCAGAAAATATTTTACTTGCCAAAGTTCATAATTCTTTCTTAGTCACATGGGAATAAACTGTGAGAGAATTTCTTCATTTACCTTTGTTTTTCTATTAGTGAAACAATACACTCACTATGAACGGTTTACACACAAAGAAAATGTTGTTTTTTTGTTTTTTTAATGCTTACTTATTTATATTAAGTTTTAATGTAATAAAATCTTAAATTAGAAAGACTAACAAAAATATAAGAATGATTATACTTACTAGCAAATATATGCACCCTCCGGGTGCAAGTATTTAAGTTTTAATATAATAAAATATCATATTAAATTAGAAAGGCCAATGAAACTGAATAAAAATGCAGATAACATGATTTAGAACAGAGGGGGTATGATTGAAAAATAGAACAAGTTTGAAACTAACTCTTCCATCATTTTCAATTACTCCTATTCCTAATTTAACTATTTAGTTAAAATAGGAAGTAAAGAATAATATTACAGTTATTTCTTTTTGTTAAGGGATTTCTTTTAAGATTTATTGAAGAGAATTTTGCTCATATTCAATAAGATAAAACTAAACAATTAGAAATCAATAATATTAAGCACATATTTATTAAAATCAAATTTTTTAAGATCAATATGCAAATTAGCCTTCCCATTCACACTGTAAACCGCTGTTTTGTTGTATATATAAATACAACTGCATGTTATTTGTATGTAGATATGGTCAACAGTCTTAATGATGTAAAACAATTTTATTAATAATTGAGGTTTAAATAAAATAAAGTCAGGGAGAATGTGATGTAAATAACAAAGGGAATTGTGATTTGTATAGTAATATAGTTTCGGTTACAGACAGAAAAACATACAATCTCCATTATATAATAAGATTTGTATTTTATTTTAATTGATTTATATATAAAATTATATATTGGATTGCTTTTGATACGTTTGAGAATAAAACAATAATATCAGAAATAAATAACACCAAGTTATTATTTATTAAACCCAGTTGTATTGAAATCAGTATGTAAATTATTCAGACCATAAACTATGTAAACCTTTATTTCTTAGCGATATATAACTCACATTGCAGGATTTTAAATGCATTAATAGCATGGACTGTTTTAGGCAAATCAAATAAGAGATACCGTTAATAAATGAGATGCCAATTAAGAATTAGATAATGACTTTAATAAACATTGAGAATATAACGTAAATAACTAAGGGAATTGCTACGTCGGCAGTGACAGTTTCGGTTACAGACAGACATATAATCTCCATTATAAGATGATTATTGTAATGGTACGCATAGTTTTTCAACAATTTTATTAAACATTTCAAATTCCTACATGGACTTCTATAATCGGAAGTAAAACTGAATACACTAAAATCGAATACAGTGTTATTCCAATCTTTGTACATTTAATATCTATCTATCTCTATTTATTCATATCTATCTTTATTCATATCTATCTATCTTTATTCATATCTATCTATTTTTATTCATATCTATCTATTTTTATTCATATCTATCTATTTCTATTTATTCATATCTATCTATCTATTTATTTATCTATCTATCTATCTCTGTTTATTCATATCTATCTATCTATCTCTGTTTATTCATATCTATCTATCTATCTATCTATCTATCTCTTCTTGCTTTTCCGATTTTTGTACATTCCGTAAACCAATGCTTCACTCATCCTATTTCCTCCCACGCAAACACTTCGCCTGAAGCCCTTTTGGTACTTACTCAATAGTTTTATTACAATGTTGGCTGTAATCTTCATTTCCGGTCTACAATAAGAAGGACTCGTGCTTAATAGACTCGTCGGCTTTCTGGGAATTGACCCTCTTGGTAAACGATTTTTTTCGATTGCCAACAAAAAATTACCGGTGGTGTCTTAGAATGCTCCACAAACCCCCAGATGTATAAGTCTATTTTGTTTATCTCTGATTGACCCCTCTGTGAACCCTAAACATTATTCCTATATAGAGCCTTATTGTATAACTTGTTCCCAAAACCTATTTCCCTTTGCCGTGTTTAAAGAAAGGAAGTTTGACTTCTTAAATTATTTCACATACTCTCATTTAAATAAGGTCACTTGTTTATTGAAGTATTATTTTAAGATTAACAAAAGATAACAACAATAAATTAAACTCTAATAATTATAAGTCATCCATTATTTTTTATTTCCTGGCGGTAAGTACTTTTTGCCAAAAAAGGAAAAAAAAAAGAAACTTCTTTACGAATGCCAAACAATTGCTGATGAGAATTTTTATATGACATCCAATTCTGAAGAGGAACACAGGAAATAGGTTGCTATGGATGACGTAAGAGTTTGATGGTCCGTTGCTATGGTCAGCAGTAATCATGTCGTCCGAACCGACGTCGGTTACAAGCAGGCTAATCAAACAACCTACAATTAAAGAAGAAGTGGGCGTCTAAATAATGACCATTGGTCATTAGGGGGGCACTTGCTGGACTCTGACGTCTTGACATCAAAGTGTCCAGCTGGAATAAATAAACTGATAAACAAACAGACGAGTAAATAACGATAATAATCAAAGTGATA
Organism: Doryteuthis pealeii; assembly: GCA_023376005.1. Taxonomy (NCBI): domain Eukaryota; kingdom Metazoa; phylum Mollusca; class Cephalopoda; order Myopsida; family Loliginidae; genus Doryteuthis; species Doryteuthis pealeii. The sequence continues at coordinate 38,105,112 of CM042153.1, forward strand.
ACAATAGAAAAACAAATAATTTTGATGGACTTTCAAAGACAACTAGACTGTACTGTTCATATATATGTTAGATATTCACTTAGTATAGTATACCGGTTGCTGTATACTTATAGTGTCTCGTAGCTTTGTATTCATTCTTACTTCGTATAGCTGAGTAGCTCTTCTGGTTCTGGTATCTATCGGTCGATCCTCTGTGTTGCATAATTCGTGGTTAGCCTAAGAATTATGTCTGTAAGTGTAGTAAAAATTTAAATAAAGAGATGGTGAATGGAAATTTACCATTAACCGTTATAGGTGATTGATAAAGCAATACACCTTCTGACCTGGATACTGATTGGCTAAAGGCAAGCATTAAAAGGTATCTGGTTTAGTTAGTTAAATTTTGGCCGTTAGTCAGAAGAAACAGACGTAAGGATCGTTCGCTCCTAAGATGTCAACTTCTCACCACGCGGTTGAAAACCCTTTAAGGCTTAAGGTTTATAATAAAGAATAGACGTCTTGTAAAAACAAATAATTCTTGCTTATTTATTACAAACAAGAAATGAGCACAGACACCCAGGTCAGCAGTAGGAAAAAAGCCTAGAAAAAGAGGATGGCAGCGACGGAGCAGAACAAGAAAGAACTCATTTCCTTTCCTCTTTCCCCATTATATACCCAACAGATGAACGGGTATATAACAGCTGGTCTTGTATTTCTTCTTAACTCGTGTCTTCTTAATTTGCTCTGTCTGAGACGTCCTGCGTTATTATTTGTTTTTAGTAACAACACAAGACATTATTTGGGCGAATTCAAAGCCTTATTTCTCTTTGATCCGGATCTACAATGACGCCTTTGAAAACTGGTGATTTGGACGAGAGCCGCCATTGCGAGCTTTCTCGTTCAACGGCCAAGCCAAAACTAAAGTCTAAACGTTCTCCCACGTTTGCCTGGCAAACAGAAAGAGAGGTCAACAAAGGGTTAAGGAACGTCACTCAGAAATCCCTGTAGCCTTTTTATTTTTCCGTTAATTCAAATAAATTCACTACACTAACTGCGCATAATTAACAGGATCCCCATCAATCATGTATCAAATAAATACATCTCTAAACAATTTTTTTAAATTTTGCAATAATACTAAAACATTATTAAAGAAACACACACACACACACACACACACACACACACACGAACACACGTGCACGAAAAATTCGGAAGAATAATACATTATTAAACAAGCATGCACGCAGTCACTAACTACAATAGAATGGGCAGATTCTAGTAGCAGTCAACATCTTCCTTTAAGGGCTTCGTGGTTTCATAAATATTCTGACGAAGATATTTTTCATCCCGAAATATCAAAATAAATCAAAGGTAAATGAACAACATCATAGTCACCTCATTTTTCTTTATGATAGCCTTCAAAACCAACCACTAAACCAATATACACGCAATGCTTCAAGCAAATTATAAAACTTAATTTTTAAAACGTTAATTTTTTTCCGTGTTAAACATACCAAGATTTCATTATTTCTAGTAGAACATAATACAAATATAACTTGATATTAGGTACTGAAATTCTGTAACTAAAAGTAAAATTGCAACTCTGTAACCAAAAGATAGAATCGCAACAACTGCGTAACTAAAAGTAAAATTGCAACTCTGTAACCAAAAGATAGAATCGCAACAACTGCGTAACTAAAAGTAAAATTGCAACTCTGTAACCAAAAGATAGAATCGCAACAACTGCGTAACTAAAAGTAAAATTGCAACTCTGTAACCAAAAGATAGAATCGCAACAACTGCGTAACTAAAAGTAAAATTGCAACTCTGTAACCAAAAGATAGAATCGCAACAACTGCGTAACTAAAAGTAAAATTGCAACTCTGTAACCAAAAGATAGAATCGCAACAACTGCGTAACTAAAAGTAAAATTGCAACTCTGTAACCAAAGATAGAATCGCAACAACTGCGTAACTAAAAATAAAATTGCAACTCTGTAACCAAAAGATAGAATCGCAACAACTGCGTAACTAAAAGTAAAATTGCAACTCTGTAACAAAAAAATAGAATGACGTCATTATTTTGCACCCTTATCATTCCGACATGTGTCACGAGAAGTATATATATACTTGTGGCGAAACAGGGTATTGTGCAAGTGCAGCCCCCCACCCTCCATCAGACCTAGTTTGTTTTTTTTTTTTGGTTTTTACTTATTTTCTAAACTGAAACTTTATCTCAAGAGTAAGATTTGAGGATATGGAGTACACCTGTCTTTAGAAATAAACATTCAGTCTGGCCACTTTCAAAACACATCAAAATAATTTCTTTTGAAGTTTTTCTGTGCGATTAGTTACGTCTTGCATCAAAATGGCGTATTGTAAATTTTAATATGTCTTCTTTTTTCAGCGTTTTCTCTTTTCTTCGTTAATTGTGAGTGAATAACTCAACAAAGAAAATTTCCATTATTTTTTTCAGTAATGCACAAAAAAAAAGAAGATTACATAGAAATGTAATACTTACATTCACCATCCACATCAGAGCAAATTTGAGTCCTTTAAATAATTCTTGTTTTTGCTTTTGCTAAACGGTTACATTTATGTTCCAAAAATTATATATGTGCTACTCAGCGTGTGAGTAGCGCAGGGATCTGTGCGATAAAATAAGGAGTTGGTGGTAGGTGTGGCGCTCCACCTCAGACGCAAACACAATCTCCTTGTCTAGCGCTTGTGAAAAGGAGACTCCCTCGCTGATTGGCTGATACCGACTTTAGGCCACCCTGACGACTCTACTTACTTTATAGATCATAAACCGACAACTTTTAAATGTCTTGGGTATAACACTAAACTGTGCCCGGTGGTGAGGCTCTAGTTCTGCAGATCTGGAGTGAGTAGGACAACGTCCACTCTGATGCAGAGCAGCATTACATTTTGAGGCTTCATCTATGCGTCAAATAAGTATCTATCAATTATATTGTGCCCTGTCTGCTTGGAAATATAGCATATATATATATTATATATATATATATATATATATATATATCAACCTGTTGATATACCACAGTATGATAATTTAATTATTATAACGTTTGATATAATTACTTAAGAGCTATAGCAAATTGTTCAATAGGTAAAAAGTCTCTCTCTCTCTCTCTCTCTCTCTCTCTCTCTCTCTCTCTCTCTCTCTCTCTCTCTCTCTCTTCATTGTTTCTGTGTAGCATGTTCTTTGTTTTTAATAAAAACGGAATTGTTCATTATTTAGCTGAGGTGACGACACGAATTCGCAGATAAGTGACCCCAGATAATCAGTATTTACGTTTTGTTTTTTTTACAGACGAGAGATTAAGGAACACGAGTATTAATACATAGATGAATTTACCATGCGATAAATTTACTGGGTGATAAATTTATCATACGATAACTTAGTGAATTTACCGACGATAAATTTACACGATGAATTTACTGCGATGAATTTTCATTTAACATTAAACAGTTTCACTAACTTTTTCTTCTTTCCTGAAATGGTTAATGTATACGTTAAAGAATAAATGTTATTCTTCGTACACATACGCAATTGGTTATTTAGAGAAAACGTATAGCGATGTCATTGAAAGGTTCAAATTGTAATGGATATGTTCAAAGAGTATTTGTTCCATCCAAAGAAAATGCTGATCATTTCAAGAATGTCTTGGGGGCCCATTTTTCTTATCGGCCAATTTTAGTAGACCTGTCCTCTATCAACTTATTTCGTTGGAAATGGGATGAATCTATCAATTGTTGTGCCTTGTGTCACTGTTGATGGCAATGATAAAAACTCATCTTTTCTAGAAAGCGGAAGTTTTCATATTTTAATGTCGTTCTTCATTATTAATGAACTGATCAGCGTTACAGATAAATGGGCACTTTGAATTAGAATATAGGTTACAGCAGGGTTATCCACGAATGCCCGGCTTAGAATTGGTGGCTATCAACAATAATCTATGATACTAGTAGGACCTGTGGATATACCACAGTATGATGATTTAATTATTAAAACGTTTGATTTGTTTACTTAAGAGATATTGCTAAATAGTTCAATAACGTAAAAGTATGATAATCTGGATTTAACTTTTTCACTCTTTTTTTCCTTCTTTTCATCATGTTCGATTGAAACAAATAAGCGTTATCACTTCCGTAGGCTCAACCCTTATCTATTTTTGCTTCCTCTTTCGTTTTTCTTTCTTCCTTTCTTATTATATTTTTTATGTGTAGCATGTCTTTTTTCTTCCCTTTATTTCTTTATAATAAAAATGGAATGGTCTATTATTACGCTGAGGTGACGACACTCATAAAAAATAAGAATTCAGCAGATAAGCGACACCAGAGAATCCAGATTAACATCTTGGACGGTGTTGCAAGTTAGTACTCACATTTTAATGAGAATAGTTAGAGATCTATTAACAGCCGTACTCACATTTTAATGAGAAGAGTTAGAGATATATTAACAGCCGTTCTCACATTTTAATGAGAAGAGTTAGAGATATATTAACAGCTGTACTTACATTTTAATGGGAAGAGTTAGAGATTTATTAACAGCCGTACTCACATTTTAATGAGAAGAGTTAGAGATTTATTAACAGCCGTACTTACATTTTAATGGGAAGAGTTAGAGATCTATTAACAGCCGTACTCACATTTTAATGAGAAGAGTTAGAGATTTATTAACAGCCGTACTCACATTTTAATGAGAAGAAATTTCGACAAGGTATTTAGCAATCTGTGCGTACGATAATAGTGAATGGACTGTTCTCTTCCTGTTCATTTTTTTTCTTTCTGTATATCAAACAGTTTTTAGTTGGTTGCAGGTCGTCTGAGATTGCAGAATAGCTCATCCACCCTTTAAAAAAAACCATTTCGATGCTGAAAGTTAAACAGAAAAAAAGGTTAACCTGAAGCCACCCAAGAATTCCTCTTTCAAATGTCAATTCAGGCGGATTCTGTGCAGCTCAGCAGATAACTGGCAAATGTCTCTACCCACGATGAACAGCCACTCAGATTCAGTGTCAAGTAATCACCATTTACAGGCGACAGAGCAATAGCAGGGCGACTGTGAGGTTTATACCAAAAATGGACAGTGTTACCTTGACTTACGAGTGGCTCAACCTATGAGTTACAAGCTATTACACAGCCGATTTGTTTCTTTGTGTTGAGAGCTAATATTTGAAGTACGAGCGAGCTTCACGTACGCTTATGCTAATAAGTACAAAAATGGACAGTCGTACCTTGACTTACGAGTGCTCAAACTGATGAGTTTTCTGATTTACAAGCTATTACACAGTCGATTTTTTCTTTGTGTTGAGAGCTAATATTTGAGGTACGAACGAGCTTCAGGTACGCTTATACTAATAAATTCAATAAAAGCATTTAAGTTTACTAATTTATTACGCCAAAGAAAAATATTGTTTATAAAAAAAGAAACATTAAAGCATAAAAACATACGCAATTCCCTTTGCACAACAAGTCTCGATCTAGTATTTTCAGCATTATTCGGACTATTGTCCCCATCTTCACTGTTATTTGTACAACATTTCGACCGATATGCCCTCCGGCCTTTTTCAGGTATTTCTTGTCGGACTCGGGAACCTTCTTTTCAGACTCTGGAACCTTCAAACATTCAGAGAAAAGGGCTCGATCTGTATTTTTCCATCATATTCGTAAGTGTTGAAAATACGATTTCATATAAATATGTTGTTTAAAAAGATAGCATTTTAACCATCTTTTGAAACAATGGATACTTAGAAGCCACGCTTAGCCAAAATTTGGGGAGTGGTTGCTGTTTAAACTGCATTTTCATAGGTGTGTATTATTAACTAGAATTACGAATTTGCGGTTCTATCGCTAATCAGATAATAAAAAATTTCAAGATAACCTTTCAGCCTCTGGCTGTTGACGTTGCAGACCCCTGTGGTCCCCGAACTACAGTTTGAAAACTACTGTTATACGAAACATTTATTTTTAGCTTTATATATCTGAAAGGGTAGATATAACACTTTTAATTATATTTTAAGTAATCAAACGAATTTGTATCTTTTGCCCCTCCCCCTAATTTTTAAAAATAATATAGAAATAATTTTCTTCGGAATGGCATTGATTAAGACCCAAACCTTTTGCGTCTGCAAGATTCCTGCTGTGAGTGTAACAAACCTCTGTAGCTTGATATATCTGAAAGAGGGTAGATACAACACTTAATTCAATTCTATATACTAGAAAAAGAAAAGATTCTGAAAACACTTACCTGCAATCTTCGAAGGGAGGAAAAACTCGAAGACTGCTTTATTAATTTTAAAAAAATATTTTATGTTGTTGTTGTTATTAACGCTTTTCTATCGTTTTGATTAATAAATGTCTCATTACCTACCGATTTAAGGTTCTCTCTTATTTTTTGTGGTAGTAATCGTAATTGACAACCCGACCTGCAGCGAAAAACATGGGATCATTTTTCCTTATTTTTACTACAATTACGAGACTTACAGAGGTTTTGATCATATCGAACTTGCTTCTTAAAGACTGAGTTTTTCCTTCCTCCTCAATATCTATTTCACTCACACTCTCGTTCTCGCCTTGTTCTATTCGATCAAGATCTAAGCTCAGTTAATCACTCGTATCATTCCCCCTTTTCTTTATCTATCCAGTAGACTATGGTGAATATTTACGCTCCTGAATTCACTGTCTACCCAATTACGAGACCTACAAAGGTTTAGGTCATATCGAACTTGCTTCTTAAAGGTCACAATAAGGCATTGTTGCAAATAAGGTAAGTTGAGTTTTTCCTTATTCCTAAGGTTGCTAGTAGTTTGATAGCTCGCTTCTGATTTGGTGGGTTGCTTTTCCGATATATATAAGGTAATCATGTAGGAAGCGCGTTGTGTAATAGTTAAAGTCATGGGAAATGGACTCGTTGCCCCGAATTCAAATCCTGGACGTGGTAATTGCATTTCATTTAGCGCTAATATTCTTGGGAAAGGTATGAATCCTACTCTCCCTCCAGCTATGGGTAAATAGTAGGGCAGACTGGGCTCTTTAACCTTGGTTAGGCAACCAGTCTAGGAGAAGGAAAAACTCTGGATTCAAACCTGCAGAACCCCGCTTAAAAAATTGACCTTGTGTCGCATCCTGCTCGTGCGGAGGGGTTGGTAAATATATATAAGGTAATCAAACGGATTTGTATCTTTGGATCCCCTCACCTCAAAATTTTTATTATGACTAGTACAAAATAAAAACACGCCCTCTGGACGATATAAAAATAGATTTTTGAAACACATTGCTTGAAGGGTGGGAGTAAAAAATTCAATGTCAGCGAGTTTGTACCCTAAGTAAGTAAAATCATCAAATTCAGTAAAGGATTAAAAAATAAAACAATTTGAAATGTAAACTTTAAATATGTATTAAAATAAAACAAACTAATATATATATATATATATATATATATATATATATAATACCAGTCATGTATTTATTAAAACTTGTTTTAAAAAACAATGAGGACTGTCTAATGTTGCATGTTCAAATTTTGACTATTTATTCTATGTTATGACGATTTTGGGTAATGTGACGTAAGCAGGGACGTAATTTTTGTTACAGACAAAAACTGGAAGCGAATCTCCATTATTAATAGAGATAATATGGAAATATTTTTCTTCGGAATAACATTAATTAAGAATCTAATATTCATTATTATGAACAAATATTTCGAGAAAAATTGTCCGTTTAATTTTTAGAGGGGAAATCAGTTTGTTACTTTACCTTTACGTTAAACAGAGCATCTCTTCAAACGATGTTCCAACGGTATCCGTCGAATTTCTTGAGTCATCTAGCTGCTTTCGGTCTTTCCGCACGTTAGCAGTACACATTTCTTGGCACTAATCATACCTTTCTATGGCTATTTCACTCATAATTCTAATCAGCTCTTAAAGATATTGTAATATATGGTCGTTGCTAAACTTTTCAAAATTTCCTCTCCTGGAAAGTCATCACTTTCTAAATTAATTGTCTGGTTAACACCGTCGAATAAATGGAACAAAATGGCCGAGAGATGTCTTGTTTGATGTAAAAGTAACGTAGCAAATTGACCAACCCGCTAAAAATGAAACAGGTAACTTTTTCCGAAAAAAATTGTTTATAAACTGAAAGGTTTGTGTCTTAATCGATGCCATTCCGAAGAAAATTATTTCTATATTATTTTTTGAAAATTAGGGTGGGGAGATACAAATTCGTTTGATTACTTAAAATATAATTGAAATTGTTATATCTACCCTTTCAGATATATAAAGCTAAAAATAAATAAGCGTTTCGTATAACAGTGGTTTTCAAACTGTAGTTCGGGGACCACAGGGGTCTGCAACGTCAACAGCCGGGGTCTCCAGAGGCTGAAAGGTTATCTTGAAATTTTTTATCTGATTAGCGATAGAACCGCAAATTCGTATTTGTAGTTATTAGTACACACCTATGAAAATTCGGTTTAAACAGTCACCACCCCAAAAATTTGGGCTTAGCAGGGCTTCTAAGTACCAATTATTGTCTCAAAAGCGATAAAAATGCTGCTACTTTTTGCATTAACATTTATTTGAAACCTCCTGTTCAGTACTTACCAATATGATGATTAAATACAGATCTAGACGTGTGCTAAGGGAATTACATGTGTCTGTGTTTGTTAATGTCTATTTCTAAGAAAAACTTTAGTGTAGTGTCCAATGATATAAGTCGGGTTAATAACCTTATAAAATTTAATTCAAATTGTATCAAAAGGGAAGTATCTACGGTTTCTGAAGAGCGTTAAAAACAGAAAATGTCACTCTACTTATTATAAAGATATACGCCGACTTTTAGCATTTTAAGCTGAAACTTAAACAAACTGAACATTTAGGAAAAAGATTCGTCTCATCATGGTGTAATGGTTAGCAAGCTAGACTTGCAGATCCATTACTACTGAATAGCAAGTTCGATCGTTACCAAATGTCCCATACTTGCGACTTTGTGTCACATCCTGTGGCGAACGAGTTGGATAAATACCTACGGGCATTATTTACAAAGCACATAATTTTAAATCAAAACGTCTACAGTTTTCGTGTAATGGGCAGGGCCAATTCCCCCGACATAAACGGCAAAGAATCGCTTGTGCCGTGCACCAGACACCCGGATGGGGCGAGACGGAATTTGCATAAGGGGTGGCCGAGCGATGATAAAAACGGACAGTGGCTGATACTGTCAGTGAGCAACAAAACAAGTGCCTGCGAGAGAAGCGAAATTCAACGACTACTATTGTGTTTTGGGTGAACAATGAAGGGAGAGGAACGAGCTCAGTTAGTAGAGAAGTTTGCAGAAACGAAAGTGATTACTGGTGTCATTTGAACAGACTCCAGTTGGAAAACTTCTTTTTTTTTTAAATATAATAATTGATGAGTCTCTTTACTGCATAAGTATATCCATTTTAACAGTTGGCTTAACTATCCACCTATCAAAGATTTGGATAAATAAAATATAAATAAAACCACAGATTTACGATTGATACCATTTACTGTGATCATCTTACAATCAAATGTAGCAAAAGAAATGACTTAACTCGAAGCTCAAAGCGGGAGTGAACATATATTGCGTGTAAAATGAATGAAGAGCGCGAAAAGAAAATATGGCTGCCTTAACCACTTAAATTTAAGAAAATGTGATCTTGGGGCCAAGAGAATTGACAAGAATGTAATTGCACGTATGCAAATTTTTCGAGATCGAGCTCTGCATAAGAAAAAAAAAAAACAGGCGCGGCGGGAAAAAGCGTAAAACTCTTTAATGTGATATTGTAGAGAGTAGCAAAAAAAATCGGATACTACGAGTTTTAAAAGCGAATTAAGAATAATTAAATCTATTATTTAAGGTTAAACTTTGTCTGAATCAATAAGTAGTAGCCTAATAAACAACATTAAAAAAAGAAAAATATAATTACATATGCAGTTTATTTTAAAAAGACTTTAAACTATTTGTTTTGGTCAATTTCGACGATATCCGCCATTCAGCCTCTTTTTCGATGGTTTTAAGTGCTTGTTTACAATTTTACTGTAACATTCGCGATTGCAAAAAAATTTACCAAAAATCAGGTAATTATCCGATTTTAATGAAATTTTCAGTATTGATTTAACAATTAATGAATTTTATAATGCATCAGTTATTTTATTTCAAAACTTTAATTTAGTATTTTTGCTATGAAAAATTAATATATAAAATTCATTTAAAATATGAAAAGCCTGATGTTAAGTTTAAAATGTTATATTTTTAGATTCTAGAAATAAATATCTACTTAATGCAGACCTTATTTTAGGTGCCAAAAGTAATAAGTTTTGAAGAAAAACTCGATTGAAAATGTACCCCCTCCCCTTTTTAAGCAGAAAAAACATCGATGTATATTTTTTTTTCTTTTATAAAATAATAGCCAATTAAATAATTATCGAAATGAGTAAAAAAGAAATCTCCAAAAAATTAATTATTTATTCTTTTTTACATTTTATTTTTCGATTTTCGGTACTTATTTTCTCATAAAACAGCAACCGTAAACATTTTTTTTTAGTTTCTATTCATAACTTCGGTCTTTTATCTCTTTAATTATACAGTAATTAGTATCGAAAATAACCAACTCGCAAAACATTTTACGCCCCCAACATAAGGGGGGTCAAAATTAAGTGACCTGAAAAAAATGACAAAGTTTTGAAATAAAATAAATAATGCATTATAAAGATCATTCATTGATACATAAACATTGAAAATTTCATTAAAATCCGATAATTTCCTGAATTTTGGTAAATTGTTTTCTGTAGGGGGGCTAAAGTCATTTTGTCAAAAACGAATTTTAGGCTTCGTTTGCCAGTCCCTATGATATTGAAATTAAAGACTGTTATTCATGTATAGGAAAATATAGAGGGGGGAAAATAAAGATTTAACTCAACAAGTTCAACGCCTTCTCGCAGGCTAAACTTTCTCTTTGCAGTTGTCCAGCGATCGTAGCAACACTCGTTTCTGCACTCCGCTTTTGGGTGTTTGCTTCTATTTATACACAGGTCTGCTTCTATCATCCGGGCGTCAGTGCTTCACATACGGGACTGTCAACTCAATCCCAGTTGCCTGAATGCCCGCAGCTATCATCCGGGCATCTGGCGTTCACATACGCCAAGGTTTCGCCTTTTCGCATTCTGAAGGATACGAGTTCGATCCTAGGTCATTCCTACATGCCAGGCAAAGCCTAGCCCACTTCCTTCGAGAATACAGCAAGTTTTCATGCCCGCCACATCATGCATATCAGTAGACGACGACGACGACGTCAGACCTTTGAAATTGCAAAGCCATTACTCAGATCAGTTTACATTCTTCATCAAGTCACGCTGAAAGCACTGATTTCCGCTAGATCACCGATGTTAAGCAACGATGTGCCTATTTAATACTTAGATGGATTACTATTTAAGCTAACGGCAGGTACTGTAGGTGGCTTGTGTGTCATATCTAAGTAAAGCTTAGTAAATAATAACATTTACTATAATTAAGCTGGAGTATCTGAGCCTCAGTCAGCTTCTTTCGAGTGCAGGACTTTAGTACTTTCCGATATTGTTTGGAAAATTCGGGCTCGAAACATAAGCTCACAAAATGTTCGAGCCAAAAAAATTTCGTTTTGAAAATTGGGGAAATGATATTAAAATAAAAAATTTTTCAAGACCTGTTTTCTAAAGTCAAATTTCTGATTGTCTCTGGCAGGACTTTACAAAGTGATTCCTATTAGACCCCTTATAAAGAGCTTTATAAGTTTACTAGCAGCGTCACCTGGGTAGGGGGGGGGTAAGAGAGCCCTGCAAATTCATTATTACTGAATCGTGAGTTGAATCCTCGTGGAATGGCCCATTTAAATCCCTATGTAAAAAAAAAAAAAAAAATAGACCTTGCATTGATCCAGCTACTCTGAAAAGAAATGTTAATGTCTATCTAAAATATCAAATGAAAAAAAAACCATGCTGTTATTTTAATTTTAATTATCTTCACGAATATAAATATTATTTTTTCTTAAAAAATCCAAGCCCTGGTGATATTTAGTGTGTATATATATTTTGTCGTTAATTGTTTTATTTTCCTCCGGACATACAGATTCACACAACTGAATAAAATGTTGGTTGGTGAATAAAAGCATAAGGGGTAAACATAAATGGCTGGATCATATAGACTAAAAATGTAAAGTTGGCGGAGTGACCTATTGAGTATCCCCTTTTTGCTTGCGGTAGATCAGGGAGATTGTTATTACTGTATTGAAGCGCCACACCTACCGTCAGTTCCTCTCTTTACTGCACAGATAAGATTACTAAATATGTGCTACTCATGCGCTGAGTTGGCGAGGACTGGTATCGAACCAGGAACCTTGCGATTCCTAGGCGGGTGCTCTACCATCTGAGTTGAACCAGTCCTGAAGTCTGTAGCAGAATACCACAAGCCTTGTGCTACTATTGAGTTCATTTTACTAGCTTTTCCAAATTTGTATATGGTGGAATCTTGGTTTAGCCATATCTATTATTTATTAAGAAAACAAAGAAACTCTTTGAACATAGAACGTGGTAATTTGTAGATCAAACTCACAACCTGCAGCCTAATATCCGTGATCTCCTCGTTGCCCACCAAACCCACCATTCCCATTAAAAAATTATACAAAAATTAAAAGTTTCCTTTCATAGTTTACGGACTCTTTTCTCATTAATTGTATTAAACACTAGTACATTAGTTATATTTTGTAATTTAACATTTAATTAATTTATTTGAGGGGAATAAAAGTTAAATTTGGTTGCAAGAGGTTCATCAAGTAAAAAGCCCGGGTTTAGACCAAATTTTTAAGAGCGAATTTTTCAAAAACAATTTTGATAATCGAGACCAAATTTTCTAAAAATCGATCTTTTGAAACTAAATTTCTCAAGAGCTAATTTTCTAAAAACAAACTTTTCAAATACCAAATTTGTTGCACTGCAATGGCTAAATAAGTGTCCTTGGTATGACGTTAAACTACATGTAATGGTGAAGATCTAGTTCTGGAGTGCTGGGGAGTATGGAGCGCCACTTTATCGCAATTACTCCCAGATCCACCATGTTGGGGTTAAATAGAAAAGAATAAGTTTTTAAAATGTTTAAAAACGTGAGGTAAAAAAATTTGAATGCCCATCCATAGAAGGAAAAAATAGAGGGGGGATAAATATTTGTTTGTTCTGCTTATGATCAGTCTTTCGACCTCCAGTCTGTTTAAGATTGGTTTGGTTTCAAGTAAATATTCTTTTTGAGGGGGGGGGGTAAAAAGAAGCGAGTCAAACGCCTTATTCGGCGTCGGCGTCGGCGTCGGCGTCGGCGTCGGCGTCGGCGTCGGCGTCTACTACCAGCAGCTGAAGTCGCAACACTCTTACTGCCGTCACCCCACTTCTACTTATACTGCCGTTTCCCCTTATCATCCGGGCACATCAGTCGAACCTCGCGCCAGTGCACAATTCTCGTGCATTCGGATGGACGCGTGTAGGCCCCAACATCCGGGCACTTGAATTGCACCTCGCGTTCATCCAGCACCCAAATCTCATTTCTTTGCATTCCGGAGGGCGCAGGTTCGACTCCGGCAGGCAAGACACTCTCACTCTTTTTCCAAATGAGTACGGTGGTACTCGTTCTCCGTCACATGAATGGGACAAAATGTCTTCAGCATAAAATAACCCAATAAGCGTTAACATGCCGTAAAATCTAACCAACTAGCCTACCAACTTGAATCAGAAGAACAATTCAATTCTGTTTTGTTGCTTTTTATTATTTTGTCTCCAAGCAAACATTTTGTTTTGTTTCGGGTCTCCAACATTTCGTTCGTATGTGTATTCTAATAGAAATCTCATTCATTTATTAGCTTTGATGCGTTTTCTAATTTGCCCGGGGGGCGGGGGAAAGCACGAAATTTAAGCTGATACAATGAACTCTTCATTCGCTTGAATCCTCCTAACAAACGATCCTTTCATACTTGTTTTTTCTCTTCTAATTCGCCCAAAGCTTTTTTTTTTAATGAACTAAACTGAAGACAAGGAGAAAAAACAGGACCAATGTGTACGTGTCAATCGTCAGATACCCCAAAAAACTTGGCATGTGTGCATGTGTGTACATATTTGAATGTGTGTTTGATATTGAAACATATATACGTTCACTTATTAACATTGAATGTATACGTATGTCTACCTCTTTCTCTCTCTCTCCCTCTCTCTCTCTCTCTCTCTATATATATATATATATATATATATATATATCACACTCACATACACACGCATATATATATGTGTGTGTGAGTGTGATATATATTAAAGACAACAAGCATGGTCGTTATATGCAGTGGCTAGATCAATCAATTGATTGATTTTAAAGGCATGTCAAACTATCTATGGTTATTTCATGCATACAGCTTAGTAAATCGGGTTAATTGTACATTTGCATTTACATTTTTGTGTAGTTGTTTCCTAAAAGGTTTTTTTACACTCAGTTATATAATATCAAGTATTCCTATCAAAGACTAATAATTTGCACACTTGTATGATATCAAGTATTCCTATCTAAGACTAATAATTTGTACACTTGTATGATTTCAGGTATTCCTAGATAATACTACTAATAATATTGTTTCAAGTAATCATTCGATTAAAAGAAATGAGTGTATTTGATGTGTGCCGGCTGCATCTGTGCATCCGACTCCACAATAAATACGTTTATTTATACGAAAATCGGTACAGAAAATGCAACGGGACACACACCTGGGCACAATGCCCGAAGTTTTTATTTTGGGGGGAACGGGGTACAAAACTGGTCATGCTTCTATATCTTTTAGTATGACCAGTTAAAAGAAATGAGACTGTAGGTAAATCTCTATATGTGACGTGGCATCGAAAGACGCTGGCCTCATTTTCTTGCTTGAAGTTGCTGATATCTAAAGAATATTGGGTACTTGAGAAAATATTGTCCACCCATCCCAGGTAAGTTAGACTAGATTTTTAAAAAACTTTTTTGTTTTAAACTATTGATTAACTTAGCTAGAGAATGTAAACTCATTGACCCCTTTTTATTTTTTTAGTTCCCATGATTTTTCGTTTTACTTTCCCCCATCCCACCCACATTAGATGACAGAAATTCAGGTTCTCCGGGTGCTTGAGGAGAATTTTTATTCTATTTTATTTATTTTTTTTTTGTTTGTTTGTTTGTTTTTGTTTTTTTCGTTTATTCCTCCAAGCAATTCTTTCGGCAGTTTTTCTGCCATAATACTAAAATCAAAATGATATTGTTTTCTCTCTGTTCAACTTTTAATTGAGGATTTTAAATTTTAAATAGATATCATCATTCCCCTCTCCCCCAACACTATGTAAATATGAGCTTAGGTGCAAGTTTTTCATAGACTGGTAAATTTTGGTGTTTGTAGTGCGAATTGGTTTTGTTGTGAATTGAAATTGTAGTACGAATCGGGTCCCGAATGAGAATAGTTAAGTTAAAAGCTAGGATAGAGATGATCAGCGCCCCCTCCCATTTTAGCCTTGTAAATATCTATATGTGACGTGGCGGAATATATTTGGGAATGTGTGTATGGTCAATTTAGAAGAGATGGGGTGTACATTGTAATATTCGTCATATACTTATCTTATACTGTTCTACTTATCTCTTAGCTGGACCTGGTTGTTGGGGCCCTACTATTCTGGATCGGAGTATCTGGTATTTTTAGATCCGTTGTTGAGCTGGATGGCTTCTCTCCGTTCTCCGAGTGGTCTGGAACAACTTGGGAATCTCTTGTGATACCTTGTCTTGTGCTGTTGATAGTTTTAAATAATAAACACAAGACGTTCTTGTTTTTTACGGAGCTCATTTATTTTATCCCAAGTAAAAGGCCTCGAACGTACACACCACCATTGTGATGTGTCTCCTAACTTTTCACTTTCTCTCACTCTTGTCACTGTTGACGCTCTTTGACCTATCAGAATCCAGCAGGTCGCCTTACACACGTAATCCCAAAATCTGAGTAACTTCCACATTTTCACATTTCATTATTTTACAAAACGTTTATAATTCTAATTAAATCGTCACAGCAAATAAATCTTACGAAGAAATAGAGAAACTACGCCAAGAACTGCAATGTTTATGTCTAACATTAGTCAATTGAAACTAATAAACTGAAACAAAGAGAAAAAATTACAATGAGAGATTAGAGAAATTAGAATTAACTACTTTGATAGAAAGAAGATCGAGAAGTGATCTAATTGAAACTTTCAAAATAATATATGGAATTTTTAATTGTGGTCGACGTGGATATTCGGTGTATGTCTGTAATCAAAACTACGCCACAATAGCCTCAAGAATTGCGTAAATGTATAAATGAGTATCTAATTTATAGTCAAAATCAACAATACACTGAATAAATCTTATTTATTGACAATGTCTCTATGAAAATCTCATTTTGCCTCATAACAGCCCATGTTATTAGTGTGTTTAAAATCTTGCAATATATCTTATATATCACTAGGAAATAAAGGTTTACATAATATATGGTGTGGTTAATTTGCATACTGGTTGTAACAAAACCGTGCTTAAAAATATCTACTTGGTGTTATTGATTTCTAATATTATTATTTTATTCTCAAACGTATTAAAATCAATCCTATGAATGATTTTATATAGAAACCAATTAAAGTATAATTAAAATAAATGTAATCTTTTTATATGCGTTCTTGTCTAATTTCGTTAGTCTTTCTAATTTGATATATTTCATTACATTAAAATTTAAATACCGTAGGGTGCATATTCTTGCAAGTCTTTATATATATATATATATATATATATTATATATATATATATATATATATATACTGTAGTGTGAGATGGTCACTATTTCAGCGTTTGCTGGAATGGTGTACCAAAGGCAGTATTAATTGGTAGAGTGCTCAATATAAAATAGAGCTGTTATATAATATAATGATAAATATATAGGTTTTACATATCTATTTATTGGGTGACAAAGGAACATTCACAACCATATTGGTTTCATGCGATGCATTCATCAGACATTTGAAACATCTTCACCTGATGAATGCATCGCATGAAACCAATATGGTTGTGAATGTTCCTTTGTCACCCAATAAATAGATATGTAAAACCTATATATTTATCTTATTTATATATATATATATATATATATATATATATATATATATATATATATATATATATATATATATCCTAAAACTTGAAATCAACTTTCAAGGCAGATTTTAAAAACTAATTCTATTAACTAATTGGATTTTCAATTGCTAATTGAGCAATATATTTTTGTAACAAATTGTCTAATCAGATCAAAATCAACAATAGTATAAAAAACATTTAAGATTAAATTGGATGATTTCATGAATAATAAGAAAAAAAGAATTTAAGGGGAATTTTGTGGAACTATCAGATGCATCACTTAACAGAATTTGATCTGTTTATAGATATTGAATTAATATTGATTTTTTAAAGGTCGATAGAAGAAGATAGTAAAAAGGAGAGATACCTAAGGAGACATAAGAGACATTTAATGATAATCGAAATATATAAATGTACCAACCCCTCCGCACGAGCAGGATGCGATACAAGGTCAATTTCTTAAGCGGAGTTTAACAGTTTTGAATTCAGAGTTTTCCTTCTCATAGACTGGTTACCTAGCCATGGTTAAAGAGTCCAGTCTGCCCTGCTATTTACCTTTAGCTGGAGGGAGAATTGGATTCATAGCTTTGGTATTAGCGCTATGTGAAATGCCAACAGCTTCGTCCAGGAATTGAACTCGCGTTGACGAGTCCATTTCCTACGACTCTAACCATTAGACCACGCGCCTCCTAATGATAATCGAAATATACGTCTCCATGAAAATGCCACAACCGATTATCTCACAAATGACTCTGTAAAATTGAACTGAGCTTCGAAACTCTACCTCCTCCATCTTATCAGACTTCTTTCCGACCGAGTACCCTTTTTAAAGCATTTGGACAACTTTCTGAGAACGGTTTTCAACAACTGAAATCACCTTCGAAAAATTTGCATACGTGCAAATACAGTCTCGTCAATTCACGTTTTCTTAAATTAAGTGGTTAAGGCAGCTATTTTTTCTTTTCTTTTGAGCCCTTCACTCATTTTTATACGCAAAATATGTTCACGCCGGCTTTGAGCTCCGATGTACGTCATTTCTTTTGCCACACTTAATTGTAAGACGATAATAGTGTGAGACTACCTGTTCTGCGCTCTGCATCTTCAATGCACGATGTCTAGAACCCCAAACGCTGTAACCATCTGCGCTGGCCAATTTGAGGGCATGAGTCAGAAACAGGCTCACAAGGATTAAAAACAAACAACCAACAACTACAAGTGTTTGTAAACAAGACGTGGATGGAAGAAAGGGTGTGAGAGACTATCCAACTGGCTGCTACTGGCTATCCCTACCTTAACACCTCAACGGTCCGAGTTCTAACTGCCTTAGTGCTCGAGTTTAGCTGTATTTATGTCAAATTCTCCTTCCCCACCCATCTTCTCCGGACCACACAGATGGCCAGTACTTAAATCGAATCGCGGACTTCTAGTCGTCATTAACCCTTAAAATTAAAGTAATTAAATATTTTTCCAAACACTACGTTTTCAATACGTCGACCATTAATTTTTTCAAAAGAGATTTTCTTATAAAAATCCCTTTTGCTTTTAATACCTGGGTGCATAAGATATTATCACTTAGTGGCCTAACTTCATGGTGGTCGTACAAGTCTCTTAAACTTTACGGCCTAATCTTTGGATTCGTAAAACCCCTTTTACTTATGCCTGGCTTTAACCTATTCTCTTTCTTATTCATTTATTTATTTATTTATTCTGACCATGTTCGTCTTAAATCATAGTATCACAATAGTAAATAATATCAATTGTAAATCTCTGGTTTTATTTATATTTCATCTATTCAAAACCTTTGATTGGTGGATAGTTAAGCCAAATGTTCAAAAGGATATAATTAATATATTAAATTGCTGACAACGCGTAGAAAGTTCTTATTTTGATTGATAAATTCTATTCTAATTTGACATATACTGTTTTAAATTTGACTGTTAGAAATGCAAATACTTTTGCACCAAGAAGACTGTCAGTATAGCCATCCTTACTGTGTGGGTAGGTTAGAGTAACCTCCCTTTATTAATAGTAACTTAGAGTGACCAGTCGTGGTGTTATGCAAATATTAGTGGCAGGCCGTCGCTAAGTCTCTACTTGATGACTGGTAGGCGCCGCCATTTGCATTATGGACTTCGTACGTCGTATGAGACGACCGATTCGTGTTACTCTTCTTGTATTTACTTGAGTGCTGGGCCCTGGAACTAATTTTTGCAATATAACCAAATAAACATAAATAAATTACTCAACAATTACCCTCTAAAACCAATACATTACTGCAGATATATAGATTAAATGTTCTTCATATGGACACATGGACTAAACAATCTATTACATTTCTACAAATACATAAACACAACACTATCAGATCCACATTATAACTCTAATAGTTCCATCCCATTCCTTGATGTAGTACTACACACCCGGAACAACCTAAACTCCAAATCCTTACACAATATGCTCGCTGACCAATCCAGATACCTAGCTTTTAATAACTGTCACCGAACTTAATCTTAGAAGGTCCATAATATACAGCTGTTGCTAACGTATTTTCTCTAATCCTCTTGAATATCAATGCAATATAAGCTTATAATATACATAAAATGTGGCACGTGGCCAAAATTGGGGGTGTCTGGTCTTCTTTATCCTAACTTTTTACTAAAACTATTTCCATTCATGATCCAATTCATACAATAACTTTCCAATCACCATAAAATCAATTCATACTACAATCACCAAAACTCACCAGTATCTCTCTATGCAAACCTACACCTAGACCCATATTTATATATTCGTGAGGGAGGGGGCAATGACTCTCGTATAAGTTGATCATTATATTGGATGCTTTGTGCACATACTGCCTACCGCTTGTTTCCAGATACTTGATTGACACTTGAACTGCATGCGTATCAGATTAACTGACGTGCATGAGAGATTTGAAGTAATATAGGTAAAATCCCTAATCATATTGAATAACCAAGATTCTGTAGTTAATTGTAAAGCTACTAACATAAATAAACCAGTGAATGAATGAATAAATGAAGGGAGATTTATCATTTCTGTCATTGGGCCACTTTTGTTGTAACGAGAGGAGAGGGAGGGATATAGGAAGACACAGGTTACGTGGGAGTAAGGTGAGACAGAAGGTTTATATATATATATATACAAATGAATGTACGGGCGCAAATATGTATACACAGGAGATAGGAAGATGGTAAAGGAGTTGTAATGAAAGGTTTTCATTAGTTGGAGATATATTTACACGAATTCGATAAGGAGAATGCACAGTTTGCTCGTTGTCACTGCAAAGAGATAACAGAAGTAAAAGACAGAACCGCAATTCACATTTAACACCTAATGGATTCTACAGTGTTAGAGACACAATCAGCGAAACCATATATATATATATATATATATATATATATATATATATATATATATCTGTGTGTGTGTAAGATAGATTGATATGCATATACGTCATGCTACTTTTTATTGTTAGTCTTTTTTTATCTGTTTGTTTTATGGCATATTTTTGGATTTGATTTGAGTTTCACTTTCTACTGCCACTTGTTTTGTCACGTACAAAAGGCGTCCAGTTCTGATGGAGTCTGTATTGGCCAGATTACGACGTCGCTGATAATTTGATGTTTGCTTATGAGGCCGGCCGGCCGCCATCACCCCAGACCCACTTCCGTTTCCTCTTAACATTAATACTAACAAAATGGCCGCCAATTCCTTTTTGACAGTCGGAAACACTGATGGACACACACAGACATGCACGCATGCCAGATTCTCAAAAATAAAACTCATTCACATTCACAACTCTATACACGCATTCATTTACTTATAATTAAATGGGACTTATTTGTATATATATATATATATATATAATGTGTGTGTGTGTGTGTGTGCGTGTGTGTGTGTGTGAATTATTTGGTATATATTTAATTGCATGGGTGTTTATCTGCTACTATTTGGTTTCTTGCTCGTTTAAACAGAGCAATCTTAAGGCAGGAAATAAAAGATTCTGAGAAATTGAAAGAAATATGGACAATATATAATATATATATATATAATATATATATATATGTGTGTGTGTGTGTGTGTGTGTGTGTGTGTGTGTGAAGAAAAGGAAGTGAATCTGACGGTATGTGTAATATTAAGAAAGATTGAAAAAACACAGATTAATTGAGTTAAGTGGTGAGTTTATTGGCCGCGACGCTGCAGTGTTTCGATCTATTAATTAGATCATCTTCAGGGCATTGTTGGTATATGGAAGGTAATAAGAAATTTTTTATCACAGAATAACGAGAAAAGCGAGTGATAGTCCTTGTTTATCAGTCTGTTTAAAAATTTGAAGTTTGAAAAAAAGAACGCCGAAAAATAGACGGTTTGAAAATGACGTCAAATATTCTCTTTACGGTGTGAGTATGGGACTGTGTAAGTGTGTGTATCGAAAAAAGCATTGTGCATTTTTTAGGTGTGTGGCATATATATAATATATATATAGTTTGCTATTTTTATAACAAAGAGTGCTCAGTATTATTGATAGAGCATATATGTCTAGATTAGGGTAAGCGAAGAATATGAAGTTAACGGCGCTTGTAACTGACAGTTTCTCGCCTATCAAATTTTCAAATCAAACACAAAATTCATCGCTATCCTAACATATATATGTGTGGGGGAGAGATGGTAAATTGTCGCCATTTTGAATTCATAATTTCGCGCATGCGCTTTGATTGTTTTCGGGCTTTGTCCACCGTGCAGCAATCTAGACTCAGCATAGCGCAACCCATCCAGACATTTGGAAATGACATGCTTTATTGTTTGCCATTCACGCCAGAAGCTCCAAGACGAAGATTTCAGGGTATTTAGGTGTCAATCTGAGAACAGTTTCAAAGGATTCAAAAGAGTTGGAAGAGTTCAATTGTGACTACAAAGTTCCGGCAGCTCGGAAGCTCCACTTTGATCATTCTAATAAGAAAAGACTGAATTTCGTGGTGAGATTTAGCCCATGATTGATAACGATCCTAGCAAGTCAATCAGGTCTAAGTCCATGAATCTTGGAGTTCCTGAATTTCTTATCAGATGAGAAAAGGATTAACTTTTATCACAGATCATGAGGACGAGGAAAAACAGCGTTGCAAAGCTTTCACACAACTCAAGCATCCTCTTTAAGAAAGTTGTCCGGGAGAAAATTTGGCTTTTGCCCATTCAAAAAGTGTAGTCTTTACTACTATAAACATTCACCTATGTAAGAAATCTTGCAATTCTCATCTTTAACTGAACTCTTTGGCACTCATACGTCGTGCTCGATGAGAGAGGTACGAGTACTATATCTATCTATCTATCTATCTAATTATCATACTAAAGTTGAGTGAATCAATGATTGTTTCAAAAGTTTTTCTACCTACTTTAATGACATAAGTTTTTGGGGTTGAGTATGTTTTTGAAAAAAGAAAATTGCTATTTCAGTTTTCTAATTACTTGTAATTTACAATTAAGTAAAAAACTGACCCGTCTTCTTACTTCACATTTTGCCCTGTCACTTTTCCCTTCACAATATATATTTCTTGATTAAGGTCGAACGGGCGGGGCTAAGTCGGTATCAGCCAGTCAGCGAAGGAGTCTATCTCCTTTTCAATAGATGGATATGAAAACACCACACAATGCTGTTAAAGAGAAAAACAATTTAATAACATAAAATTTAAACGGTGTGTGGTGTTTTTCATCCATACTTGTCATTCTCAAACTGTCGGATTCAATTTCCTCTCTTTAACTTATATATATAATATATCAATATATATACTATATCACACACACACAGTAATATATATGATATAAGTATATATAATATATATATATATAATATATTATAATGAAAAATAAATATATAAATTTATAACATAAATTATAAATTTTATAACATAAACATTTAACATGCATTGTGTGGTGTTCTTATGTATATAAATTTAAAATTTATGTTATAATTTATATATTTTATTTATTATATATATAGTATATATATATATATTATATATATATATATATATATATATATGTGTGTGTGTGTGTGTGTGTGTGTCTGTGTGTGTGTGTATATATATATATAATATATATTATATATAAGTTAAAAGAGAGGAAATGAATCCGACAGTATGAGAATGAACAAGATGGAATGAAACACCACACAATGCTGTTAAATGTTTTATGTTACTAAATTGTTTTTTCTCTTTAACAGCATTGTGTGGTGTTTTCATTCCATCTATTGAAAAGGGGATAGACTCCTTCGCTGACTGGCTGATACGGCGACTTTAAGGGCCGCCCCGTCGACTTAATCGAACAATATATAGTGAAGGGAAAAGTGACAGCAAAATGTGAAGTAAAGAGACGGGTCAGTTTATTTACTTAATTGTAAATTACAGTAATTAGAAAAACTGAAATAGAATTTTCTTTTTTCAAAACATAACTCAACCCCAAAACTTATGTCATTAAAGTAGGTAGAAAAAACTTTTGAAAAACAATCATTGATTCACTCAACTTTAGTATGATAATTAGATAGATAGATAGATAGATATAGGTACTCGTACTCTCTCATCGAGCACGGACGTATGAGTGCCAAAGAGTTCAGTTAAAGATGAGAATTGCAAGATTTCTTAACATAGGTGAATTGTTTATAGTAGTAAAAGACTACACTTTTTGAATGGGCAAAGCCAATTTTCTGCCGGACAACTTTCTTAAGAGGATGCTTGAGTGTGTTGAAAAGCTTTGCAACGCTGTTTTTTCCTCGTCTCTATGATCTGTGATAAAAGTTAATCCTTTCTCATCTGATAAAAATTCAGGAACTCCAAGATTCATAGGACTTAGACCTGATTGACTTGCTAGGATCGGTTATCAATCAATGGGCTAAATCTACACACGAAATTCAGGTTCTTTTCTTATTAGAATGATCAAAGTGGAGCTTCCGAGCTGCCGGAACTTTGTAGTCAACAATTGAACTCTTCCAACTCTTTTTGAATCCTTTGAACTGTTCTCAGATTGACACCTAAAATACCCTGAAATCTTCGTCTTGGAGCTTCTGGCGTGAATGGCAAACAATAAAGCATGTCATTTCAAATGTCTGGATGGGTTGCGCTATGCTGAGTCTAGATTGCTGCACGGTGGACAAAGCCCGAAACAATCAAAAGCGCATTGCGCGAAATTATGAATCGAAATGGCGACAATTTACCAAATCTCTCCCCCACACATATATATGTTAGGATAGCGATGAATTGTGTTTGATTTGAAAATTTGATAGGCGAGAAACTGTCAGTTACCAAAGCGCGTTAACTTCATATCTTCGCTACCTAACTTAGACATATATGCCCTCTATCAATAATACTGAGCACTCTTTGTTTTATAAAATAGCAAACTATAATATATATATATATGCCCACACACCTAAAAATGCACAATGCTTTTTTCGATACACACACTATACCAGTCCATACTCACACCGTAAAAGAGAAAAATTTGACGTCATATTTCAACCGTCTATTTTCGGCGTCTTTTTTCAAACTCAAAATTTTAAACAGACTGATAAACAAGGACTATGCACTCGATTTTCATCGTTAATTCCATGTGGATAAAAAATCTTATTACCCCCAATACAACAATGCCCTGAAGATGATGGCTAATTAATAGATCGTAAACACTGCAGGGCGTCGCCAATTAAACTCAGCCCACTTAACTCAATTAAATCTGTGGTTTTTTTCAATCTTTCTTAAATAATACTACATACCGTCACGATATTCACATTCCTTTTCTTCAAACACAGCAACACACACACACACACACACAACACACACATATATATAAGTATATAGTATATATATAAAAGAAGAAATGATTTTGCAATGTCATAGACCAACAACAATATAATATAATAGACCAACACCCTCTGCTTAAAAATGAGACCGTCCAATTCTTCCAAGATGATTATCTGATCGTGCTTAACTGCCGAGTTCTTGTTTTTTTTATGAGTGTCGTCAACACAGCGAAATAATGGACCATTCCGTTTTTAATATAAAGAAAGGGAAAGAAAAAGACAAGCTACACAGAATAACTATATAGAAAGAAAGAAAGAAAAAGGAGTAGGGGAAGATAGAGAGATGTGGTGAGCGCACGTAATCGATAACACTAATATGTTTCAATCGAACATAATGAAAAGATGAAAAGAAGAAAGAAAAGAAAAGAAAAGAGTGATAAAGAGTTAAATCAAATATTATTATACATTTTATATATTGAACTATTTTCAATAGCTCTTAAGTAAACATATCAAACGTTGTAATAATTAAATTATCATACTGTAGTATATCCACATGTCATGCTAGTATATAGGAATATGTGGCATGTCTTCGTATTTGTAGCTGTTCGTGTCATTTTCTTTGATTTAAGTATTTGGGAGAGAGGAAGGAAGTGAAAGAAAGAGACAGACAGACAGACAGACAGTGAGCAAGTAGAAATTAAAATGAAAGAAAATACCGGTCAAAATTAAGGGGTGTATTGAATTTCTTTTAAATGAGCGATTTCTAATATTAACGTTACAGTTAATTAAATAGAATTGTATCGATGTTTATTGGGAATTTGGGGTAATCAATGGTTATGGATCTAACATTATGAAAAGCACTTAAAAGAAAAACAACAAAAAGAAAAAACAACAACAAAAAGAATCAAACGTAGAGTAACCACAGTTGGAAGTTAGTGAAGCGATTTGTTAAGAAATAAATAAAAGACTTTTAAGAGAAGTTGTGTTGCTTACGGACCGAAGTGTAATGATCTAATAACCATAATCATCATCTTTGTTCGTTTCGGTTCGTTGTCAATTGAGAATGCCCCACAAAAGACGGCGTATGAAGAACAGCCAAGAAGTCACGTAGGTAAAACTATTTTTAACAAAAGAGCTGCCAAGTGAAAACATTTTTCTTTTCATTTGCCCAAAGAAATTCCAGTTGAAAAAAACAAACAAACCCAAAAACAAAAAAACAAAAACAAGAACCCCCCCAAAAAACAAAAACAAAAACAAAAAACAAAAAAAACAAAAAAAAAAACGAAGCAGTATCTGAGCGCTTAGAACTCCGCCGAATTCCAATCGGAGAAATCATTTGCTTGCGGTTAGTTCAACACGGCGGTCAGTGAATATTTTTGTTGTTAATTAAACCAACACGACAATATTCAAGAATGTCATAAAGCAGGACCATTGGAAGCACTTAATCTGATTGATTGATTTTTAACGGCACACCAACCCATCTACGGTTATTTAAGTTAGACTAGTGTACTGACAAATCCAACGTAATTACCCCCCCCCTTGAATATCTGTCTGTATAAAAGCAACCCTCTGACTACCTCAGTTAGATCGTAGTCAGAGTAAAGTAAAATAAAGCCTCTAAAGTCTAAAACACTGGTCTCTCTTTACTACAATTTATTTTACTTTACAATGGAACACTTTATGCGGCCGGGGCGATTTACCTACGGCTCAGAATGTGAAGCAGCCGACAAACGCTGGACTCACTGGCT
>CM042153.1:38131868-38150385 GCA_023376005.1 Doryteuthis pealeii
AACTGCGCTAGAAAACTTTTAGTCATCAACTTCACCGACATACTACTTCTTGAAAACCCAAGTCAGCCCATTAACAAGCGCGCCCTTCTGACTAACTACGTGTCTCACTCAGTCAATGACATCATTACAGACTGTAAGTCCTATGAAGAAGCTATAGAAAGGCCCACTACCATCCAAAACCCAAAAACCGATATATGCTGACTATTGTGAATGAATATTCACATTTCCCTTTGCAATTCCTTGTCCGGATATGACCCCAACAACGATCATGCAATGCCTCTGTTCCCTATTTGCTATCTTTGGGGTTCCAGCATATATACATACAGATCGAGGAGCTTCCTTCATGTCCGAGCAGCTCCGACAATTCTTATAAGAACGGAGAGTGGTAATAAGCCGGACAACCCTGTACAACCCACAGGGTAACGGCCAGTGTGAGCGGTACAAAGGCCTTATTTGGAAAACTATTCAATTGGCTGCTTCAACCCACAGTTGCTCAATAAATAATTGGGAAAATCTTCTTCCAGCAGCCCTATACGCCACACGATCTTTACTGTGTACGGCAACCAACGCCACCACGCACGAAAGATTTCTACCTTTCCAGCGATGGAGTTCAGCGGGGACCTCGCTTCCTTCTTGGCTCTCTAAACCAGGTACGGTTCTCCTAAGACGCCACGTTCGCTATACCAAGGATGACCCATTGGTAGACGAAGTGGAATTGATAGAAGCAAACCCTCAGTACGCACGTGCAACACCCGGACGGAAGGGGAGCAACCGTTTCTCTCAGAGACCTGGCTCCAGCCGGAGATGTAACAGATTTAAGAATTATCATACTGTGGTGTATCCACAGGTCTCGCTGGTCTATTTAATAATACTGGTGTTTCTACGAGGGACCAGGTCTCTCCTAAAGAATCAACATCTGAAGTACTGACCACACCATATGATCCTGATGAGCGATCAATACCCCAGAAGCGTGTCCATCCAGAAACGGATCCTGATGATCAATATTCAGACTCGAAGCGGCCCCATCCACAAAGGAGGAGATATTTCAGGACGAAATATTTCAGCTCGAATAGGCGACCTCATAACGAGATATCTCCTAATTCGAATAACCCGTTGTCAGACCGTAAACTACCTAGACGTTCACAAAAACTCATAAAGAGTCCAGATATTTAAAAGATTTCCTATGAGTAAAGAAATACGTAGGGGAGAATGTACTAATAAATCCAACGTAATTACCTCCCCTTGAATATATGTCTGTATAAAAGCAACCTTCTGACTACGTCAGTAAAGTAATATAAAGCTTGCTAAAGTCTAAAACACTGGTTCTCTTTTTACTAGAACTTGCTCACCCACCCCTATCTCTATCTTCCCCCTACTCTTTGTTTTTTCTTTCTTTCTCATTACATTTTTTCCGTTTAGTATATCCTTTTCTTCGCTTTATTTCTTAAAAATAAAAACAAAATGCTACATTATTTAGCCGAGGTGACGATACTCATTTTTAATCAGAGAGTGTTGGAAGATGATAACGGTCGTATTTCGTAGGAACACCAGTATTATTAAATAGACCAGCGAGATGTGGATACAACACAGTATGATAATTCAATTATTACAACGTTTGATAAATAATTCAACATGTAAAAAGTATAATAATCTTGATTTAACTCTCTTCCACTCTTTCGTAAAAGTGTGTCGGGGGGGGGGGAATATTTACATTGATTTGCCGATAAAAATCTGGGGGAGGGGGTTTAAAATATCTATATTAATTTGCCGACAAAAAAATGTCGAAAACACGACTCGGAAGATATATAAGTTGGGCAGGAAATTCGACTGACGCCGGTTCGCTAAAACATGGCGTAAATAAGGATAAGCAATAGCGTTTATTGTTCGTTCATATTTATATTTGTGTGTGATTGTTTCTTAAAAGTTAGTTTTGGCACACGGTTTTACCGAATACGAATGATTTTTTAATAGATCTATAACCTCACTATCAATTACAGATTAGTATCATACTCAAGACACCCCTGGGCGGGGTCTTGCCCATCTGCAAGGGATACGTATTCCAAGCCCCTTTGACAGGGCTACATTTTATCTCGGGCCACAAGAAAATAACGAGATAAAGGAACATTTTTTAAAATGAAATTTAGAAACATTTTCTTTTTTTTATGAAAGTAAAGAAATAAAAACAATGAACGAAATAAATTTGATCTCTGGCAATTTACCGCTATTCCCTTACCACTGCTCTAACTGATGGTGAAGTTTCAATTTTGGAACTCTGGGGAATGTGGAGTACCCCTTCATCAATATTAAAAACAGGTCCACTCTGACTCGGAATGCTTGTATCTGTTAGGGTCCCATCTAAGGGTTAAATAGAAAAATAGCATTTCTCTGAATGTTTGAGATGAGGCTTGATGATTAGTATTATCTGCATTATTTGGACTATTGTCCCCATCTTCATTGTTATTTGTACAACGTTTCGGCCGATATGCCCTCCGGCCTTCTTCAGGTATTTCTTGTCGGACTCAGGAACCTTCTTTTCGGACTCGGGAACCTTCTTTGATAAAGGGTTAGGTTCAAAGTTCCGTGATAGCTCCCGATTACAAGAAAGTTCGAAAGGAAGGTTCCCGAGTCCAAAAATAAGGTTCCCGAGTCCAACAAGAAATACCTGAAGAAGGTCGGAGGGCATATCGGCCGAAACGTTGTACAAATAACAATGAAGATGGGGACAATAGTCCGAATAACACAGATAATACTAAAGAAAAAATAGTTTAAAAATGTATTTGAAAAAATAATTTTTAAAATTGAGTAACCATCAAGAACGAAGTAAACAAAACGTATTCGGCATAAAATAACCCAACAAGGGTTGACACGCCGTAAAATACAACTAACCAATCAACTTACCACTGTTCTAATTGTTAATGACACGAACTATGGAAACGGCTTATCGTGTTCAAATTCCAAATAGGACAGTTTGTATTTATTTTGTACAACCTAACACTAATTCGCTTCAGTTTAATTTCTTTTAATAATAAATGATACAATTTTTTTTTATTTTCTATTTTCTATTTTATTGGTTGATGCATATTTAATTTGGCTATGAATTTATTTTCAAATTTGTATTTTTTTTTCAAAAGAGAAATGTATAAAAATATGATAATGTTTTATTCAAGACTTGATAAACAAATGATATCTAGATTATATACTAAAATAAAATTGTAAATCACATTGGCACGTAGATCGCATACCAAAGTAGCACCCCCCCCCAAAATAAAAACGTTCGTTAGGTACCACCAATTTGCCGTGTGAAATTTACCTCCTATATTTAATTACTAGGTAGACTACACTACTTAACTAATTTTCCCCATTGTCTTGTTTCTTTCAGAAGTGCTGGCGTAAATATTCCCATCCTTTATGAGGAGAAATTATGTTAGTAAAGAAATAGAAAAGGGACACTTACTGGGAAGTATATTATTTTGTATTATTCACAGACTGTTTACTCACTAACCTATTTATTGAATTTCTTTTAAAAAAATGATCATAGTGAATCCATTTCTTTTTAAATAGAGTTCATTTCCTACTGACGTCATACCCGTTCAAAATCATTCGCCCGAATTAATTAACATCTTAACTTGCATGTAGTTATTTCGAAACATAAATCAAAGTACCGCGCCTTTCACAAGATTTTAAACATTTCAAATGTCAAGTTGCTTATATCTTCTTATTATAATGGAGATTATGTAATTGTCTGTATGTAATCGAAACTATGTCACCAAGGACATCCCGATTTCCTTAGTTATTTAAGTTATATTCTCAATAATTTTGAAAGTCATTATTTTTGCCGCAAAACTGCCCATATTATGGTATTTGCCTCTCACCCCACTTATGAGGGCGTGACACAAGGACATTTTTATGTGGGCCCCGCCACAAGCCGAAGCTCATGGCTGTTAGGCACAAAAAATGCGTCGATCCCGTCGACATTCCCCCTCAAGGAGGCGCCTCAGGCGCTGGGCAATAAACCCAGCCCTGCCCCTTTAAATCGAGGGGCAGGTGTTGCCTGGGGGGATAGCCCCCTGGGAACAACGCTGTTAATTTACATTAACAAACACAGGCCCCGAAGAGCCCATGTTATTAATGCATTTTGAAATCCTGAAATATGTGTTATATATCTCTAAGAAATAAAGATTTACATGGTTGGAATAATTTGCATAATGACTTTAACAAAACTGGGTTTAATAAATAATTATTTGCTGCTACTGATTTCTAATATTATCCTGTTATTCTGAAACGTATTAAAAGCAATCCTATAATTTTATATAGAAATAAATTAAAATAATATTAAAATAAAATATTTTTTTAAAATTCGTTCTAATTCAGTTTCGTTAGTCTTAAGAACTTAACGAAGTACTAAAAAAACAAAAATAAATAAATAAAAAGACTACGGGCCACGACGAAATACCCCCTGAGGTTTGGAAAATAAGGAAATTCGATGACATTCTACTTAGACTATGCCATGCAGCATACAAACAAAATACGATAGAAAAATGGACGAAAGGTTGCATCCTCCCATTCCCCCAAAAGGATAAGAACTACACAGGCATAAATTTTACTGATATAGCTGCTAAGATAGATAACGCCCTTCTTAATCGCATCAGACCTGAAATTGAGAAAATCCTTAGAAAAAACAAAACAAAAACAAAACGGTTTCAACATAAATCGATCCACAACTTCTCCTGACTATTCGTCGAATCATACAAGGGATTGAAGCAAAGAATCTTGAGGTAACCCTACTATTTGTAGATTTCTCAAAGGCTTTTTATTCCATACACAGAGGGAAAATGGAGCAAATACTACTAGCATACCCCCCTCCCCCCAAGAAACAGTTACTGCCATAATGATGCTTTATCAAAACACTAAAGCAATGGTACGCTCACCTGATGGCGACACGGATTTCTTTGGCATTGTCGCTTGAGTCCAACAAGGAGACACGTTAGCGCCATATATATCTATGATATGTCTAGACTACGTACTTCGAACATCACGGTCCCATTTTTAACCAGAATGTGCTGTAAGATGATAACGGACGTATTTTGTAGGAACACTAATATTATTATATAGATTAGCAAAATAAAAAAACACCCTCCGGGTGATGTAAAAATAATTTTTTGAAAGATATTGCCTGAGGGGATGGGAGCTGAAAATTCAATGTCATAGAGTGTGTACCATAAGTATGTAAAATCGTCAAATTTATTAAATGAGTAAAAAAAAAAAAAGAAAGAAAGAAAGACAATTTGAAATGGAAACAGTTCCGATAACTTTAAATATTATACATTAGAATAAAACAATCTATATATAAATATTTATTGAAACAATGAGGATTGTCTAACGTTGCATGATCACATTTTGAGTATATTTATTCTATGTTATGACGTTGGATCATGTGTTGGGTAATGTGATGTAGGCAGTGACGCAGTTTTTGTCACAGACAAAAACCGGAATCGAATCTCCATTATTAATATTAATAATAGTACAAAATAAAAAACGACCTCCGGGCGATGTAAAAATACATTTTTGAAAGATATTGCTTGAGGAGGTGAAAGTTAAAAATTAAATGTCGGAGAGTTTGAACCATAAATCATGAAATCATCAAATTTAATAAAGGAGTAAAAAAAAATAAAACAATTTGAAACTAAGTTCTTTTAACTTTGAATATCTATTAAAATAAAACAAACTATGTATAAATATATGATACTGGGGATGTATCTATTAAAACCTGTTTTAAAAAAACAATGAGGACTGTCTAATGTTGCATGATCAAATTTTGAGTGTATTTATTCTGTTATGACGATTTCGAGTATAGATCACGGACGTATTGACGTAGTATAGATCACGTAAGCAGTGACGTAGTTTTTGTTACAGACAAAAACCGGAAGCGAATCTCCATTATTAATAGACTAGTACAAAATAAAAACACGCCCTCCGGGCAATGTAAAAATAGATTTTTTAAAACATATTGCCTGAGGGGTGAGAGTTAAAAATTCAATGTCAGCGAGTTTGTACCCGAAGTAAGTAAAATCATCAAATTCAGTAAAGGATTAAAAAATAAAACGATTTGAAATATAAACTTTAAATATGTATTAAAATAAAAGAAAATATATATAGATATATAATACTAGTCATGTATTTATTAAAACTTGTTTTAAAAAACAATGAGGACAATGTTGCATGTTCAAATTAACATAGAATACATTTTATTCTATGTTATGACGATTTTGGGTAATGTGACGTAAGCAGTGACGTAATTTTTGTTACAGACAAAAACCGGAAGCAAATCTCCATTATTAATAGATAGATAGAGAATAGAGATAAGCAATAGCGTTTATTATATGTTCATATTTATATGTTTGTATGATTTTTTCTTTAGAGCTATTTTTTGCACATGGTTTTATCGAATACGAATAATGTTTAAATAGATCTATAGCCTCACCCATTTACAGTTTAGTATCATACTCAATCTATAGCCTCACTATCAGTTACAGTTTAGTATCATATCCCAGACATCTCTTTTAGGGATGGGGTCTTACCCCTCTGAAAGTATGATAATTCAATTTTTACAACGTTTGATAAATAGTTCAGTATGTAAAAAGTATAATAATTTTGATTTAACTCTCTTCCACTCATTCGTAAAAAGGGTTGTAAAATATTTACATTGATTTGCCGATAAAAATCTGGGGGAGGGGTTTAAAATATCTATATTAATTTGCCGACAAAAAAGTGACGAAAACACGACTCGGAAGATATCTAAGTTGGGCAGGAAATTCGCCTGACACCGGTTCGCTAAA
Organism: Doryteuthis pealeii; assembly: GCA_023376005.1. Taxonomy (NCBI): domain Eukaryota; kingdom Metazoa; phylum Mollusca; class Cephalopoda; order Myopsida; family Loliginidae; genus Doryteuthis; species Doryteuthis pealeii. Next base: position 38,138,705 of record CM042153.1, read on the forward strand.
ACATAGCGTAAATAAGGATAAGCAATAGCGTTTATTGTTCGTTCATATTTATATTTGTGTGTGATTGTTTCTTAAAAGTTAGTTTTGGCACACGGTTTTATCGAATACGAATGATTTTTTAATAGATCTATAACCTCACTATCAATTACAGATTAGTATCATACTCAAGACACCCCTGGGCGGGGTCTTGCCCATCTGCAAGGGATACGTATTCCAAGCCCCATCGACAGGGCTACATTTTATCTCGGGCCACAAGAAAATAACGAGATTAAGGAATATATTTTAAAATGAAATTTAGAAATATTTTCTTTTTTTTTTTTAATGAAAGTAAAGAAATAAAAACTATAAACGATAACGAGGATAATGGTCGTACTTTTAAGGAACACGCGTATTAATATATGCATTGATAAAAGTCACAAGATTTGGATAGAATATTACAACTATCTTAGTCTATAAGAACACATTAGAGTGCAGTTGAAAGTTATACGTGTATGTGAATGTTGTTGATGGATATGCATGCACAATCTATTCATTGGTGTCAATTGAAAGCACATGCCCCCTCAAAACAATCAAGTCTTGTTTAAATGTTGAGTGTTGCATACATGATTTATATGTGAATTACTTTCTTTGTATATTTATCATGCATTCGTGATTTAAAACAACTTCTTTAGCAAAATCTGCAAACGGAATGAAACTCTATTCGCATTAATGAGACTTTATAGAATTTTATGAGACTACGCTCCAAAAGTAATGCCTCACTCCTTTCCACGTAAACACAGATTGGTTGGTTTGGTTGGTTGGGTTTTACGGCATTTTTATGCCGAATACTTCTATTGGTAAAAAAAATGTTTAATGCTGACAAAGTTTTGAAATAATTTCATTTTTAATGGATAATACAATTTTGTTTATCAACTCATGTTTTCTATTTAACCCATAGATGGGACCCTAACAGGTACTACCACTCCGGGTCAGAGTGGACCAGGGAGCAATGGTGATGAAGGGGTGCTCCACATTCCCCAAACCTCCAAAACTGGAACCTCACCATCAGATAGAGTTTAACGTCATTCCCAGGAGATGTAGATCCGCAGCCATCGCCGTCTAGCACCTATATGATAAAAGGGTTGGGGCTTGCCATAAAGGCAATAGGATTGGGGCAATCATATAGATGCTAAGGCTTGACGTGACCAGCCGATTGATCGGAGGGGGCCTCTCCGACCGCCCTTCTAGCCTAAGTAAGGCTCTAAGTGGAGTGTTGCATGTCATTGACTGCTCATCCACCTGGGCTCTATTCTTAAGCATCACGGGTCGCTACCAACGGCCAACAGGTGGTCCCATTTGGGGGAGTTTTCCCCCACTGCAGAGGTGCAGTCGGTGCATTCTAACGCCCCAGCGGACAGGGCGACGTAAATACAGAGCACAATAATCTATATATTCATACTCGTGTTCCTTAATTGTACGACCGTTATCACATCGCAATCCCCTCAGTAGTAGGGTAGACTGGGCTCTTTAACCATGGTATGGCAACCAGTCAAGGGGAAGGAAAACTTAGAATTCAAACCTAGAGGTGTTGGTAAATACAGATATTCATCAGCACAGTTTGGACACTAGGTGTTGTCTAGGGGACCTACCATGTGCGATGGCCGAACGGAGAAGATGGCGAGAGAGCGTATAGGGAATTCGGGCTATCGGTACGCCTTAATGATGATTATGTGCAAAAATAATGTTGTGTAAGTGTAAAACTGCTCTACTTAACAGTACTAGCATGACCTGTTGATATACTACAATGTGATAATTTAATTATTGCAATATTTGATATGTTTACTTCAGAGCTATTGCAAATAGTTCAATATGTAACTGGTATAGTAATCTTGATTTAACTCTCTCTCTCTCTCTCTCTCTCTCTCTCTCTCTCTCTCTCTCACACACACCACACACACACTCTTTTTTTCTTTCTATGCTTCTTTTCTTTCTTTATGATAAAAATTGAATGGTCCATTATCTAGCTGAGGTAACGACACTCATAAGAAATAAGAATTCGGTGGATAAACAACACCAGATAATAAGGATTTACATTCTTGCATTTCATCTTGGACGCTTTGGACGGTCTGATTTTTAACCAGAGGGTGTTGCAAGATGATAAAAACCGTGAAATTAAAACAAGTATTAATATATAGAGGTGATCACAGTTAGGCGTTGGGTAATGTGTTTCAGTATAAATATGAGTTCCAGTCTTTATGCAGGTCCGGTCACTTGTCCAGACGGTGTTAGTATTTGCTAAGCTTTCTCGGCTTAGACGTCAGTTTCCCTTCAGTACCTGCTGTTCAGAAGTGGTCACTCATCTAAACACACACACACACACACACACACACACACACACAGAGGAAAATGATTGATAGTTTTTAACCCTCTGTTGACCTCCTCTGGAAATTTGCCAGCACAAACGTGAGAAAGAGTTTAGAAAAGTCAGATTTTAGTTGGGCACTGAACAGAACGATCGCATACTATTTCTCTGAATGTTTGAGATGAGGCTTGATGATTAGTATTATCTGCATTATTCGGACTATTGTCCCCATCTTCATTGTTATTTGTACAACATTTCGGCCGATATGCCCTCTGGCCTTCTTCAGGTATTTCTTGTCGGACTCGAGAACCTACTCGGACACGGGAACCTTCTTTTCGGACTCGGGAACATTCTTTTCGAACTAGGGAACTCGTGTCTGAGTAGGTTCCCGAGTACGACAAGAAATACCTGAAGAAGACCGGAGGGCATATCGACCGAAACGTACAAATAACAATGAAGATGGGGACAATAGTCCGAATAATGCAGATAATACTAGAACGATCGCAATGTTGATTTGTCGGTTGAAACTAATGTTACATAATTATGGACCCCTAATATCTTTTTAAGGTAGTATAGAAATCCTTATGGCGATCAGTGCAGCTGATGGCCTTGAGAGTGAGTGACAATGCTTGACCTCACTCTCACCTTGCGTTCTGGGGATGGAACGTGAGAAAGGAAGTCAATAGAAGCCCTTCCGGTTTAAGGTGTAAGCAAGTCAGTTGGAGTTAGTCAGTTAGGGAGTTAGAACTTAGAAGGAAGCTAGCAAGATGTGAGCTCACTGCGTGATTGTCTGGTCTGGGGTTCATGAATAAAGTAACATCAAAAGTAAATCGAAGTCTTGTTGTTATTACTAAAAGCTAACAATAGCACAAGGCTTCTGATAAGAAATGGTCCCCAACCGAATCCAGACCCGGAATCCCCAGATAAGAAAGACCAGACCTGTAGAAGATATACCAGACCTTAGAAGAACCAAGCCGGCCAGAAGAGTAAGACGTAAGAAGTATATAACGTATAGATATTTAGTGCCGTCCAAGAAAAGGCACTACGTAACAGATATATCTATTTGGTACCGTGACGACGCCGCTACGTTACACTAAATTCTCACACGCGTGTTTTTATTTGATATGGATCAAAATATATGAATACAGCCAACACACCAAACTAATCTAAGATAGAAAGCAAAAAACAGACAAGATATCTTCACCTACCACCAATAAAACAGAGTGGGTCAAAGGAACTAAAAAAAAACAACAACCAGACTACATGAAATCCAAAAATGTAAATCATGATTTTCTGGTGTTGCTTGTCCGTTGAATTCTTATTTCTTATAAGTGTCGTAATCTCAGCTAAATAATGGACCATTTCGTTTTTATTTTAAAGAAAGAAAGAAAGGGAAAAAGGGTATATGCTACACAGAAAAATATAAGAAAGAAAGAGAGTAGAGGAAAGATAGAGAGAGGGTGAGCGCGCGGAATAGCAATCATCTGTTTCAATCTAACATAAGGAAAAGGTGAAAAAAGAGAAAAGAAAAAATATTGAGAGAGTTAAATGAAGATTATTATACTTTTTACATATTGAACTATTTGTAATAGATCTTAAGTAAACATATCAAACGTTGTAATAAGTGAATTATCATACTACGATATATCCACAGGTCCTGCTAGTTCAAAATATTGTAGCTTACACCTCTGTAGTGGAAGGAGATAAAGCCAGCGTATTCTAAGCCCCGTTTGACAGGGTGGAAATATGTAGCATTATATTTCAAAATATTGGATCATTAACGAAGACATTTTAAAATCTTTGCAAAGTTATTTTTGTGAAACGGCGTGGGAATATTTTCATAAATAGCTTTGAAGGATTTTCCTTAGTAGATATATTTACCAACCCATCCACACGAGCAGGATGTGACACAAAGTCAATTTCTTAAGCGGGGTTTAACATGTCTGAATTCAGAGTTTCCTTCTCTTAGACTGGTTACCTAGCCGATCCCAGTCTACCCTACTATTTACCCATAGCTGGAGGGAGAGTAGTTGGATTCATACATTTCCCAAGAGTATTAGCGCTATGTGAAATGCAAATAGCTTCCGTCTAGGATTTGAACTCGGGTCGACGAGTCCTTTTCCTACGACACTAACCGTTACACCACGTACCTCCATATATCTACATATATAAAGGACAGTTATGTGTATGTACGTCCGGAGGAAACTATGAAAATAAAACAATTAACGACAAAGTAAATATATACACACATTTATAATTACCAGAGGTTTTGGGGAAAAAATAATGAAGATTTTATTTATATCTAGAAAGATATTAAAAAATTAGGATTTGAATGGTAAGAAAAAGGAAAGTCATTGATTGCGTTTATAAATCAATTATGTAAGACCAAAACAATCAATGGATCTGCGAAACTAACTTTTTATTATCCCACATCTACCCAGGCAACGTTGGGTAGCCGTTTCTAGTTAAGTATAAGCGTTTATTTTTCCAATTTTAAAACCTGAAACTCTTACAGGTAGGGCGGTTGTATATATAACCAATAAACAGTAGATTAAGTGCTTTTTAGAGCGGACAAATGGCGCTCTTGTGAAAGAACCGCCGTACAATGAAGTCAATTGTGCCCCACTTGAAAAAAAAAATGAACCCACTTGAAGTAATCGATATTTTACAAAGTAATCTGAACAACAAAATCAACACGTTTTTGAGGCACCCCTCCTCACCCCCACGAAAAAGGGTTTCTAAGATAAACATTTCACCCACGAATGGGCACTGGCAGCAGATTGCTGGAGGAAAACTACAAACGTTTTTGAAAACTACCAACTTTAATATCTGATTTCCACGACGATTATGATTGGCTGATCCAAGTACGGAGGCGTGCGAGTATTGAGAAGGGGGGGGGGGCTGTGAACATGTGTACAACAACATTCTTTGTCATGTGTATATCACAGAGAAAAGAATCACATCCATCTATATTTGCACAAATGCATTTATTTATATACTTATGCTCACAATTGTACACAGTTTACAGAAACAGATAATCATGCACATACAACCATATATAGGCAAACTTCTGATTTAGGTCGGAAAATTAAAACGGAAAGTTTTTGGGTGGTACCCAATGACAGTTTAACTACAGTCTATGAATTAAAATTTTGCGAATTGGGTTACGGTTTTAGAGGATTATGGTTGTTTTTAATTACGTATTGCTTAGAAAAAATAAACAACAAAAAAAACAACAACAAATTACTATACATTTAATTAACCATTGAAATTAATTATTGAATCTATTATTGAGACAGTTGTTGTGACAGATTGTTTGTGTGAGTATTGCAATGTATAATTTCAATCAAACTTAGTTTAAAAAAATATTTTTCAACATTAAATGTATAGTAATTTGATTTTTGCTTGTTTATTTTTACGTATAATACGTATAAAACCCTTATAGTGGGATTTTTTGGTGGTGGGGTCACACACACACACACACACACATATATATATATATATATATGTATACAAGGTAAGGAGTTGCCCGTGGTGTAATGGTTGTCGACGGCGACAGGAGTTCAAATTCTGGACGAGGCTGGTTACATTTCATATGACACTAATACCCTTGGGAAAGGTACGAATCCAACTATTCTCCCTCCAAGTATTGGTGAACAGTAGGGTGGACAAGGCTCTTCAACCTTGGAATGGAAACTGGTCTAGGAGAAAGAAAACTTAGAATTCAAATCTGGTGAACTCCGTTTAAAAATTGAATTTGTGCCACATCCTGCTCGTCAGAGGAGTTGGTAAATACATATATATACACAAGGTATACATGCAAAATATAAGTCTGTATGTGTGTGTTGGAGAGAGAGAGAGAGAGAGAGAGAGAGAGAGAGAGAGAGAGAGAGAGAGAGAGAGAGAGAGAGAGAGTACGCATTTACCCAACCCTTCCATCAAAAGACAGAATGTGACACAAGGTCAATTCTTAAGTGGATTACAGCTGGTTTGAATTCAGAGTTTTCCTTCTTGACCTGCCGCAATACGAAGATTAAAGACCCCAGCCAACCCAATTATTTACCCATAGATGGAGGGAGAATAATTAGATCCAAACATTTCTCAAGGGTATTAGCATGAAGTGAAATGCAAACAGTCTCGTCCAAGAATTGAACACAGGTCACCATGACGACGTTAATCGTTACACAACAAGTACCCTATCGCAATATGTTATTATTATTATTATTATTATTATTATTATTATTATTATTATTATAGATTATTTGTTACCGCTGGTTTCAAACAGATGCTTATCGTCAGAAAAATTGCCTTGTAAATGACATCGAAATGAATAACCATTATGAATAGCGTTCTCTCTTTATTCGACCGCGTGTCACCCTCGTGCATGCATGATGTTAAAAATAATACTTAGAAACATTTTTCCTTTTCAGGTGGTCGATTTTGTGTTGGTATTTTTTCAGTCCAAGAGTTTAATAAATATTTCATTCTGTGTTGAAAACCGGAATATTTCCGATTTGCTATGTAGGTGTTTTTGCGGTGAAGCTAGTCCTTGTAGGATATATATATATATATATATATATATATATATATATATATATATATATATATAGTATTATGTGTGTGTGTGTGTGTGTGTGTGTGTGTGTGTGTGTGTGTGAGTACATACTTTGCGTACATACTTGGCACCTTTCTACCAACCCCGATTAGCTTAACATCTGAACAATTTTCACAACCCATACCCAACCACCTACAGTATACAAAATATTTGAAATCTTAATATTAGAATTTTTAACATCCTTCATTGAATCGCCCCACACCCATACACCCAAACCGTTGACAGTATCCATTTTTCATACATACTCATGTCAACATCCGTCCAACCCAACAATATAACACCACACCACGCACACATGCATGCGAATACAAACGCTCACACTTCGGTATTGTTCAGACGTCGAAAATCGTAGAACAATGTGAATGTGTGTGAAACCTACCGATTTGTATACATAACCTTTGCACTGTCCATAACACACATATGAATCCCCAAATACACCAAAGGCATACGCATATCACTTCATCCCAATCATAAACTTCTTATGTCAGTAAAAACCTTTTGAATTTTCGATTTTTTCGATTATCCTTGTATTCGTATCAACGTCACCCTGATGATGAATGCATGCGTTTTTTGCATGTATGTAACCTAAGGTTGTGACTGTTCTATTGCCATCAAAATAAATAGATATGTAATACCTTTATATATTTATTTTTATTATATATATATTATATATGTGTGTGGTGTATATAATATTATATATATATATATATATATATATATAAATATAGTTAAAGAGAGGAAATGAATCGGTATGAGAATGAACAAGATGGAATGAAAACACCACACAATGCTGTTAAATGTTTATGTATAAATTTATAAATTTATAAATTTATATTTTATTTTATTATATATATATATATATATATATATATATTATATATATATATATATATATTTGTGTGTGTGTGTGTTGTGTGTGTGTGTGTGTCTGTGTGTGTGTGTATATATATATATATATATATATATATAAGTTAAAAGAGAGGAAATGAATCCGACAGTATGAGAATGAACAAGATGGAATGAAAACACCACACAATGCTGTTAAATGTTTATGTTATAAATTGTTTTCTCTTAACAGCATTGTGTGTGTGTTTTCATTCCATCTATTGAAAAGGGGATAGGACTCCTTCGCTGACTGGCTGATACCGACTTAGGCCGCCCGTCGACTTAATCAAGAAATATATAGTGAAGGGAAAAGTGACAGGCAAAATGTGAAGTAAAGACGGGTCAGTTTTTTACTTAATTGTAAATTACAAGTAATTAGAAAAACTGAAATAGAATTTTCTTTTTTCAAACATAACTCAACCCAAAACTTATGTCATTAAAGTAGGTAGAAAAAACTTTTGAAAACAATCATTGATTCACTCAACTTTAGTATGATAATTAGATAGATAGATAGATAGATATAGTACTCGTACCTCTCTCATCGAGCACGACGTATGAGTGCCAAAGAGTTCAGTTAAAGATGAGAATTGCAAGATTTTTACATAGGTGAATTGTTTATAGTAGTAAAGACTACACTTTTTGAATGGGCAAAAGCCAAATTTTCTCCGGACAACTTTTTAAGAGGATGCTTGAGTGTGTTGAAAAGCTTTGCAACGCTGTTTTTCCTCGTCCTCTATGATCTGTGATAAAGTTAATCCTTTCTCATCTGATAAGAAATTCAGGAACTCCAAGATTCATGGACTTAGACCTGATTGACTTGCTAGGATCGTTATCAATCATGGGCTAAAAATCTCACCACGAAATTCAGTTCTTTTCTTATTAGAATGATCAAAGTGAGCTTCCGAGCTGCGGAACTTTGTAGTCACAATTGAACTCTTCCAACTCTTTTTGAATCCTTTGAACTGTTCTCAGATTGACACCTAAATACCCTGAAATCTTCGTCTTGGAGCTTCTGGCGTGAATGGCAAACAATAAAGCATGTCATTTCAAATGTCTGGATGGTTGCGCTATGCTGAGTCTAGATTGCTGCACGGTGGACAAAGCCCGAAACAATCAAGCGCATGCGCGAAATTATGAATTCAAAATGGCGACAAATTTACACATCTCTCCCCACACAATATATGTTAGGATAGCGATGAATTGTGTTTGATTTGAAAATTTGATAGGCGAGAAACTGTCAGTTACCAAGCGCCGTTAACTTCATATCTTCGCTACCTAATTTAGACATATATGCTCTATCAATAATACTGAGCACTCTTTGTTTTTAAAAATAGCAAACTATATATATATATATATGCCACACACTAAAAAATGCACAATGCTTTTTTCGATACACACACTTACACAGTCCCATACTCACACGTAAAGAGAATATTTGACGTCATATTTCAACCGTCTTTTTTCGGCGTTCTTTTTTCAAACTTCAAATTTTAAACAGACTGATAAACAAGGACTATCACTCGCTTCTTCTCGTTATTCTGTGATAAAAATTCTTATTACCTTCCATATACCAACAAATGCCTGAAGATGATTAATTAATAGATCGAACAACTGCAGCGTCGGCCAATAAACTCACCACTTAACTCAATTAAATCTGTGTTTTTTCAATCTTTCTTAATATACTACATACCGTCAGATTCACTTCTTTTCTTCACACACACACACACACACACACACACACACACACACACACATATATTATATATATATATATATATATATATATATTGTCCATATTTCTTCAATTTCTCAGAATCTTTATTTTCCTGCCTTAAGATTGCTCTGTTTAAACGAGCAAGAACCAAATAGTAGCAGATAAACACACCATGCATTAAATATATACCAAATAATTCACAACAACACACAGCACACACACACACACACCATTATATATATATATAATTATACAAATAAGTCCCATTTAATTATAAGTAAATCATGAATGCGTGTATAGAGTTGTGAATGTGAATGAGTTTTTATTTTTGAGAATCTGGCATGCGTGCATGTCTGTGTGTGTCCATCAGTGTTTCCGACTGTCAAAAGGAATTGGCGGCCATTTTTGTTAGTATTAATGTTAAAGGAAACGGAAAGTGGGTCTGGGTGATGGCGGCCCGGCGGCTCATAAGCAACATCAAATTATCAGCGACGTGTCGTAATCTGGCCAATACAGACTCCATCAGAACTGGACGCCTTTTGTACGTGACAACAAGTGGCAGTAGAAAGTGAAACTCAATCAATCCAAAAATATGCCATAAAACAAACAGATAAAAAAAGACTAACAATAAAAAGTGCATGACGTATATGCATATCAATCTATCTTACACACACACAGATATATATATATATATATATATATATATATATATTTATATATATATATGGTTTCGCTGATTGTGTCTCTAACACTGTAAGAACCATTAGGTGTTAAATGTGAATGCGGTTCTGTCTTTTACTTCTGTTATCTTTTGCAGTGACAACGAGCAACTGTGCATTCTCCTTATCGAATTCGTGTAAATATATCTCCAACTAATGAAAACCTTTCATTACAACTCTTTACCATCTTCCTATCTCCTGTGTATACATATTTGCGCCGTACATTCATTTGTATATATATATATAAAACCTTCTGTCTCACCTTACTCCCACGTAACCTGTGTCTTCCTATATCCCCTCCTCTCCTCTCGTTCAACAAAAGTGGCCCAATGACAGAAATGATAAATCTCCCTTCATTTATTCATTCATTCACTGGTTATATTTATGTTAGTAGCTTACAATTAACTACAGAATCTGGTTATTCAATATGATTAGGGATTTACCTATATTACTTCAAATCTCTCATGCACGTCAGTTAATCTGATACGCATGCAGTTCAAGTGTCAATCAAGTATCTGGAAACAAGCGGTAGGCAGTATGTGCACAAAGCATCCAATATAAATGATCAACTTATACGAGAGTCATTGCCCCCCTCCCTCACGAATATATAAATATGGGTTCAGGTGTAGGTTTGCATAGAGAGATACTGGTGAGTTTTGGTGATTGTAGTATGAATTGATTTTATGGATTGGAAAGTTATTGTATGAATTGGATCATGAATGGAAATAGTTTTAGTAAAAAGTTAGGATAAAGAAGACAAGACACCCCCAATTTTGGCCACGTGCCACATTTTATGTATATTATAAGCTTATATTGCATTGATATTCAAGAGGATTAGAGAAAATACGTTAGCAACAGCTGTATATTATGGACCTTCTAAGATTAAGTTCGGTGACAGTTATTAAAAGCTAGGTATCTGGATTGGTCAAGCGAGCATATTGTGTAAGGATTTGGAGTTAAGGTTGTTCCGGGTGTGAGTACTACATCAAGGAATGGGATGGAACTATTAGAGTTATAATGTGGATCTGATAGTGTTGTGTTTATGTATTTGTAGACAATGTAATAGATTGTTTAGTCCATGTGTCCATATGAAGACATTTAATCTATATACTGCAGTAATGTATTGGTTTTAGAGGGTAATTGTTGAGTAATTTATTTATGTTTATTTGGTTATATTGCAAAATATTAGTTCCAGGGCCCAGCACTCAAGTAAATACAAGAAGAGTAACACGAATCGGTCGTCTCATACGACGTACGAAGTCCAAATGCAAATGGCGGCGCCTACAGTCATCAAGTAGAGCTTAGCGACGGCCTGCCACTAATATTTGGCATAACACCACGACTGTCACTCTAAGTTACTATTAATAAAGGGAGGTTACTCTAACCTACCCACACAGTAAGATGGCT
>CM042153.1:38150395-38160395 GCA_023376005.1 Doryteuthis pealeii
AAGTTATTTTTCAATCGCCATGTCGATCTTTACAAGAATAAAGTGTTCCTCACTGGGTGCACAATTTGGGCTATGGGCCAAGGTAGATTTGGATAATTATTCTACTACTTGCTGTCTTGCCATATCGTTGTGGATAGCAGACAAATCTTGTAGAAGATAGTGAATTTGATCCTCACAGGGTGCGCCATACAATTAATATAGAAATACTTAGGGGCGTTTCTTAAATACTAGAAGGACCTGTGGATATACCACAGTATGATAATTTAATTATTACAACGTGTGATATGTTTACTTAAGATATATTGCTAAATAGTTCAATATATAAAAAGTATAATAAACTTGATTTAACTCTCTCTCTCTCTCTCTCTCTCTCTCTCTCTCTCTCTCTCTCTCTCCTCTCTCTTCTTTTCTTTCTTTCATTCTTTTCATTATGTTCGATTAAACAAAAATTAGCGTTATCGCTTTTGCGCACTCACCCACGCATCTATCTTTCCCTTACCCTTACTATTTCTTACTTTCTTATTACATTTTTTCTGTGTAGCATGTCCCTTTTCTTCCATTTCTTTATAATAAAAACGGAATGTTCCATTATTTAGCCGAGGCGACGACACTAATAAGAAATAAGAATTCAGCGGATAAACAACACCAGATAATCAGGATTTACTCTTTTGCATTTCATCTTGGACGATTTGGATGGTCTCATTTTTAACCAGAGGTTGTTGCAAAATGATAACGGATGTACTGTTAAGGAACACGGGTATTAGTATATAGATATACAAGAATAGATCTGAAAATAGAAATGGTTGGAAAAAAAGACTCTTTCTTACAATTTAATGTTAGATTCAAATCGAGAGAAAAGAGCAGATTTATTGACTGAGACTTTCAGTAAGTGGGAAGAGATCAGAAGTGGATAATGGTCATCATCTGTTATTTAATAAATAAATAACCACAAAATCTACTTTAATAATAATAATAATAATAATAATAATAATAATAATAATAATAATGAAATCTAAGTTGGGGTGATATGAAGATTAGTGTACAGGTTCATCTACATTAACAAGGAATGGCTTATAAAAATGGGCGGTTGTTAAAAAAGATAAGAGGTTATATAAAACAATATTGAATGTGCATTGCTAATTCGGGATATAAGAAGAACTCTACGCACTGTTTTACGGCTTATCTATTATAGCCGAGTGTTTTCAAAGAAAATAGACCTTTCACTCTGCCTTCATGTTTCTCGTCCTACGGTCAGTGATTTAATTGCGCTGCGGCACATCAACATTTATAAATTAAGATGTTAAAAAGAGAAAGAATGAAAGAAATATAGGTTAATTGACAAAACGTTAAAAAAAAAAGATCGAGATTAGATATTATATTGGCGTATTCCAGCGAAGCTAGATGAGAGTTAAGAAGAGCATCTCCAGTTGTGTAATAGTTAACTAGTTAGGTAGTGTTTGTATTGTGTGTGTGTGTGTGTACACAATAATTGACTCATAAATTATATCTACTTGATACTAAACTCCAGCGCTTTTGGCCTTAGGCCATCATCAGGGTGCATATTATATATATATATGTTGTTTGTTATTTACTGACGATACCCCACCTGCTAGGCCTTTGTGACCCCCTCAGTTTGCTAGCTTCAACCTTTAGCGAATATGACCATGTGCTCGTATTTGATAATCAGTTCTTCCGTAGGGTTGGTAGTTTGGTAACTTTATACTTTTGTTTGTCAATGAGATTATTTTTTCTCTCTTTGCGGAGACGCATACAATTCTCTGTGACTTTGTGATATAAACTAATCACCAAATCCCAAAGAGAAGTTCAGACAAAATGTAAATTAACAAAAAGAAAAAAAAAAGGGAATTTGACATTAAGTGGGTTTTGTCGTTCCAGTAGACCACAGAATGAAAATTTTAAAAAGCGAAAAGATAGACAACTATCTAGAAAAAACTAAGGAACATGAAAGTGATGGTGATACCAATTGTAGTTGGAGCCCTTGGAAGTCCTGAAAAAGAGACTGGGGAAACTGGAAACCAAGCACTGTTGAGATCAGTAAAAATACTGAAAATACTCTTGGAGATCTGAGGAAACTTGCTGTTACTTAGACTTCAGTGAATAACTATTTTAGGATATTATTCATTTCACTCCTTGTGAGCTTTTCTCACCAGCGTTAGCTGATGGTCTTTTACTGGAGTTTGTGTGAAAACAAGTCATTTCAGGTCTCCACGACTCTTTTGAATATTCTGGTCGATTTCAACGATACTGTTGTCTGGATGGTTTCAATTTCTGATTTCCAGTTCCTTTAGTCTGTTTTCTAAGCATTTGGCGACCGTTCCAAATGCACCGACAGCAATTGGTATCACTTTCACCCTCACATTCCGCAACTTTTTAAATTCTCTGACAAGGTCCAGATATTTGTCAATCTTTTCGTTTTCTTTCATCTTCACCCTGTGATCTGCTGGGACTGCAAAATCTACCTGTTGACAGGTTCTCTTTTTCTGGTTAATCAATACTAGGTTTGGTCTTCTGGCTGGGATAATGTGGTCCGTTTTTATCTCAAAGTCCCAGAGAATTTTATGCATATCATTCTCAAGAAGAGATCCTAGTTTATGCATATACCATTTTCTTGTATGGTCAAAATTTAGTCTTTTTCACAATTCCAACCTCACCTTTCTAACCCAGTCGTGCTTAGCCTTTTATTCTCGCTGTGCTAGTTTGCTGCATTCACTTAATACATGGTTGATTATTTTTAACTGACAAGGAGTATTCTATGTGCTCTGCCTAACAAGGGTACTCTATCTGACAAGGACTATTCTGAGTACATTAGCTGATCTCAACTATCTTGGGTCTGGTCAGTTTCAATTCCTCTTCAGCTCATCCACTCTTTTTCCCAGGCTTTTGATCCAACAAACCAACCAACCAACTAGAATTGGTATGGCCGTCATCTTCATTTTCTACATCTGTTTCAGCTCTCTGGCAATATCCAGGTATTTATATCCAGTTTTTCGATTTCTTTTATTTTCACTCTATTGTCAGCTGAAAACGGTAAAATCCATTAGATGACAAGTTCTTCACTCCAATAGTAACAAATAGTTTTCACATCAGTTTCGAGTGACAACAGTTCTCTTAAGATTTCCTGGACTCTTCTGAATTTTGTAGTATTGTAGCCTGTTGCATAGTGGACTCAATTGAAAGGAGTTTTTGTACTAGTAATAATTTTATACTTATGTTCTTACTGTTCAACTATTCTCTTGGCTTTGATCTATTGTTGGGCTGGATGGTATTCTTGCTGTTTTAGACTGGAACAACTTAGGAATCTCTCGAGGATATCTTATCTTGTGCCGTTTATAGTTTTTAACAATAAACGCAAGACGTTTTTGTTTTTCCTGAGCTTATAATTTTTTCACCTAAAGTATAAATACCTTGGAGAACAGACACTCATACTACGTTTGTTCTCTTCAACCGCTCATTCCAGACTGACAACTCTCTCTTTCTCTCACTCTCTTCATAGACTTGTGCTGACCAATCAGAAATCGACAGGTATTGTAAGTTTACATTTTATCGACATTTTTGGGGTTTTTTTCATCTCATTATATCACAGGTATGGATAATCTCAATTTCTCTTCTGATCTCATGCTCTCCGGGTAGTAGATGTTGTTGTTGTCGTTGTTCAAGGAACTCTGAAGGAGTATTTTTTGTTTATAAATACTTGAATTATTTGTAAGCAATTATTGCATCTTTTGGTTGCATAAAGATATTTTGTTTTATGACAGTTAAAAAAAGGACAGTAAATAACAACAACAACAACATGAGAGGCGGCTTCTCTTAACTCCCAGCTAAATACATCAGAGGATGTTGCAGGTGGAGGTGACGATAGGGGGCGGGGTGATGAAAAAGCGCCTACGTTTAAGAGGAAAGTAATTATTCGGTAAGCAGGACAACAAATACGGTCAATATACATCCGACCGGAAACTGCCTCTCCTTTTAAAAGAAAGAAAGAAAGAAAGACATTCTTAAGATTGTTGTAAAACTTAACAACTCCAACGTATTTTAGTGTCTTTGAAGAAAATAGATTTTTGGAATTGAAGAATTTTTTGTCCAAGTGAAAGAATGTTAAGAAACACCAGTTAGAATTGGTGTTGGTTGGTTGGTTGGATTTCACGGTATGTCAACCCTTTTTGGGTTATTTTATGCTGAAAACATTTTGTTTTATCCATTCTTCATGGGTACTCAATTTTTCAAATACATTTTAAAAACTCATTTTATTCTAATTAACCTATAGATGGGACCCTAACTGGGAGAATTGGAGTGAAAAACTCGCAATGAGGAAAGTAATAATAAAATATTAAATAATTGATAATAATTAATAATGACAAAATATTACTGCCTAAATCGTTAATACATGAATATCTGCTTAAATGTTACTAATCTTTCAACAATTTAGTTGCAAGCGGTTTTTCTCCAAGTTGGGTGTTAGCCAGAAATAAGACAATAGAGTTTGAAAGTTCAGTAAAATGACGAAGACAATTCACCTTTGATAACCACCTCACCTCAGTATGCATTTTTTCTTCTACTTGACTGCTATAAAGAACTTTAAAATAATATTTTTCTGAAGTAGAATTGCTATATGAACCACTAAAATATCACCGTTGATCCTCAATTCGGTGGTTTTGTGTGTGGGCCCCCCAATTCATTAGGTGTGTGTGTGTGCGTATGTGTGTACCTCCAGGAATGTTACATGGATCTCTGGAGTCCATGTGGACCCCGGTTGAGAACCAATGGTCTTGAACTTATTTCTTGAAACGCCGTCTTTTGTTTATCGAAGGAAGTGTAAAGTGAGATAAAAAGTGGATAAATTAGCGTATCCTGTTTTTTCGTTTCTGTTTCTGTGACGGCATTCACAATGGGTCGGTTGAGACGGCTTTATCTTAATTCATGGAAGGAGCAACAAGGGAATAGGGAATTCACTAGCGGTCCCCATATCCCGTGTTTAGCGCAGATTTTCCACAGACGCAGAGACAAGTACGTCAAAAATCACAGATTCCTGACCATGATGGAGACGCCCTTAGGATTTTCACCAGAACCACTTTGGCCGGGTTGTGGCCCTAATACTGCTGGGTGCCAGACCTGTCCGCCTTGAGTGACCCTACCAAGAACTTAAGTTCCTAACGGCATAACTCTGACACTACCGAGTTTACACAGCTATACCATGATGAGTAGGGGTTGGATTTGAGAAATAATGTACTAGATAGCCGTTGAGCAAAGAGCTTCCTCCGCCCTTTTACAGGTCTTGTTTTTTGTTCTACGGGTGTCTAGCAACTCTCCCCGCCAGAAAAAATATGTGAGGTTACCGGTTTAGTCGCTGATGATCCGACTATGAAACGGTTAGTACTGGGTTACATAGTACCAGTAGCACACTGAGCGACCTAACACAGTGCATCCGCTGCAATTACAAGAAGGTACATTGTAAGAATATGGTCCATTTATTTGACATAAACAGTTTGTAAATAAATCCCATACAAATGTATATAAACACTGCAGGGAAATAACACTCATGCAACAATTGTTTACTCGTAAAACCACCAAAAACGTAAACACACAGATGGATCAAATATCGTGTGAAAGTAACAAAATCCAAGAAAGGAAAGTTTTAAAAATGTGTGTGTTTTTTTTAATTCCTCACATGCCGAATTGATGATATCTGACATCCCAGAATCATTTCAGGAGAATATACTTTTTATCCCAAATTATCTATACTAGCAGGGCCTGTGGATATACCACAGTATGAGGATTTAATTATCACAACGTTTGATGTTTGCTTAAGAGCTATTGTTAAATAGTTCAATATGTAAAAAGTATAATAATCTTGTGTAAGATGAAATGCAAAAACTTAAATCCTGATTAACTGCTGTTGCTTATTCGCCGAATTTTTATTTCTCATGAGTGTCGTCACCTCAGCAAAATAATGGACCATTCTGGTTTTATTATAAAGAAAGATAGGGAAGGAAAATGACATACTACACAGAAAAAATATAAGAAAGAAAGAGAGTGGGGAAAGATAGAGAGAGTGCACGGAAGTTATAACGCTAATCTATTTCAACCGAACATAAGAAAAAGATGAAAAGAAAGAAAGAAGAGAGAGAAAGTTAAATCAAGATTATTATACATTTTACATATTGAATTATTTACAATAGCTCTTAAGTACACATATCAAACGTTATAATAATCAAATCATTATATTGTGGTATATCCACAGTTCCTGCTATTTTTTTATCACCAGCAGCAAGTTTCTATTTTCATAAACAAAAAACAAAATAATTATTTTATCTTTTCTTTTCATCTTTTCTTCAAATGCATTTATCAATTATTAATTTAGATAATTTTATTTTTTATCTTCTGAATGAAAAATAAAGCGTTAATTATTTTCACCTAAATTTGTCTCTTGAAAGCATTCTTTTGGGTGTTATATATATATGTAATATGGATATCCGATCTCACTGACAAGCTAAAGCGACAATTCTTCCAAGTGGTAGTTATATCAGTATTGCTGTATGGCTGCACCACTTGGACCCTAACGAGGCGCCTTGAGAATAAGCTGGACGGGAGCTGCACAAGAATGCTGCGTGCAATCTTGAACAAATCGTGGAAGCAGCACCCCACGAGGAAACAGCTATATGGCCACCTGCTCCCCATCTCACAAACCATTCGAGTGAGACGGACAAGGCATGCCGGGCACTGCTGGAGAAGCAAGGACGAGCTCATGAGCGACGTTCTCCTGTGGAAGCCAACACATGGACATGCTAGTGTGGGCCGCCCATCAAGGACGTACATTGACCAACTAAGCAAAGATGCAGGATGCTGCGCAGAGGACCTCCCTGGGAAAATGAATGATAGGAAAGGTTGGTGAGAGATTGTCATGGACATCCGTGCTAATTACACGACATGATGATATATATATATATATATATATATATATATATATATATATATTGAAAAATGCTGGTCAGCGCATATACTATTTGAATGCATTAAAGCTTAGTCGCTTTTACAATTTCTTGTGGATGTCCCACTCCACCCAATCCCGCATCCGCCCTGTCGACAGGGCTGTAGAATACATCGACTGCACCTCTGCAGAGGGTAATACCCCCATGAGACCATCTGTTGGCCGGGTGGCGACCCGTGATGCTTAAGAACGGAACCCTGGTGTCTGAGCCGTCCATGACATATAACATTCCACTTTAGCACTTACATCGACTAGACGGGTAGTCGAAGAGGCCACCTCCGATCAATCGGCTGTTCACATTAAGCCCTAGCACCTATATTGTTGTCCCATCCCTATTTCCCTTATGGCAACCACAACCATTTTTATCCTATATGTGCTAAAAACGGTGGTCGAAGTGTTTAGTGTCCTGTGTATGACGTTAAACCCTATCTGATGGTGACGTTCCAATTCTGGAGCTCTGGGGAATGTGGAGTACCCCTTCATTACTATTACCTCCAAGTCCACTCCGACTTGGAGTGGTAGTACCTGTTAGGGTCCCATCTATGGGTTAAATAGAAAAACGAGTTTTAAAAAAAATGAGTACCCATCAAAAAGGAATAAAACAAAACATCTTCGGCATAAAATAACTCAACAAGGGTTGACATGCCGTAAAAACAACCCACCCAACCAACCATTTGTCTGTTATCAAAGCTTAGGCGCTTTAACAATTTCCAGTGGATCTCCTGCACCACCCAATCCCGCATGTCCTTGTGATTTCTATGTTGAATAAACAGCAGCAGCAGCAGCAGCAACAACAACAAAAGCGACAAAAAAAGAATGAGTTAATTCGCTCGAAAAAAAAAAACGTGTGGAATGATAAAACCAAATAAAGAAATGTAGAAATAAATATAATTTTAACACTTGATCTGTCAGTAAAGAGTGTTTTCCTAAATACACAAATCCTCAAGTAACACATACGCGCCTCTTATAAAGATTGGATTACATGAAGACCTTTAACGCTTACTGAAAAATCAAACTTTAACATTAATATCAGTTGAATTATGAGTCAATCAAACAATATGCTCTTTCTTTAACAATCACGAATTATTTAATCTGGGCTTTTAACGACAGGATCACATTCCGCTGCCAAAAAACGCCGGGGGAAAATGATCTAAATAATAAAAGTTTTCTCTTACTTCGAGAAGCATGAAAAAGGAGCTGTAATAAGAAATTATATATATATATATATATATAATATATATATATATATATATATATATATATATGAGGTTAGGTAAACAAACAAATGTGTTTATTTTTTATATGGCTTTAAGCCGACAATTTTTGGAAGATATGTGCTTAATTGAAGTCGTACCTAATTTTGAAAATTAATTAGTTAATAATTAATTAGTTAATAATTAATGAATTTTAGGCGGGCATATATGTTCAAATGTAAGGCTAAACGACATTTTCTCGATTCGTTTAGCCTTACATTTGAACATATATGCCCGCCTAAAATTCATTAATTATTAACTAATTAATTATTAACTAATTAATTTTCAAAATTAGGTACGACTTCAATTAAGCACATATCCTCCAAATATATATATATATATATATATATATATATGAATGAAAAAACAATAAGGTGGATGTTATTTTGATTATCCGACGCTATAACGTTTCGGTTTGTTTAGCAAACCATAATCACGGCATTTATCTATATAGAAAGGAGATTAAAAAAAAAAACCCAAAAACAGGAATTTGTAAGTTTTGTTTTTTCTTAAATTGTTACGGTTTCTGAATGTTCTTCGAATATGAAAAGAGAGACAAGTTAAACGCTACTTAACTGTAAGCGTTTCTTTTCAAAGTGTGTAACGTAGTTCGTTCGAGACTATTATGGATAATTTTATGAATGGCATTACTTTGAGGGTTTATTTTTTGGTGTTTGAAATTTAGTTTTAAATTATAAATATTAAGTAAAACCTATTAAAAAAGATCTAATCAACATAAGTTATCTTGTAAAATTTTAACTCAAGTTTTGAAAAAACAAACAAACTGGCCTTTGTTTAATCGTGTCATAATTTTAGAATTAGAAATAATGTTAGATTCAATTTTCCTGATTTTTGTTGTTGTTTATGTTAACTAACATTTTGGACTCTTTAAAATTGAAAAGGTGCTTAGTTTCCAGAATGTATTTTGTTAATGCATTATTTAACTGAACGTTTTTCATGATTCTTTTTTGTTCGTATATTCGTTTGTTAATATTTCTTGAGGTCTCGCCAATGTATTGTTTATAGTAATCCAAACATTTGATGGTATATACGCCTGCATCATACTTTATTTGATTATGGTTGGTTTTATTAATGATTATATTTACTAGTACAAAATAAAAAAAACACCCTCCGGGCGATGTAAAAATAGGGGTGGGAGTAAAAAATTCAATGTCAGCGAGTTTGTACCCCAAGTAAGTAAAATCATCAAATTCATTAAAGGATTAAAAAATAAAATAATTTGAAATGTAAACTTTAAATATGTATTAAAATAAAACAAACTATATATAGATATATAATACCAGTCATGTATTTATTAAAACTTGTTTTAAAAAACAATGAGGACTGTCTAATGTTGCATGTTCAAATTTTGAGTGTATGTATTCTATGTTATGACTATTTTGGGTAATGTGACATAATCAGTGACGTAATTTTTGTTACAGACAAAAACCGGAAGCGAATCTCCATTATTTATAGATTTTTATTTATTTTTATTTTTTTATAGTTTTTGAGGAATTTGTGACATTTGATTCGAAAGTTTAGTTTTTTTTCCATGGTGGATGTGGTCGAATTAGTGGGTAAAAATAATGTATCTGTATAAGTGATTATTATTGGAAAAATTGTTATTAAAAATTACGTCAAGATATTTTCGTTTGTGAATTTTGAACGCGTTTTTTGCACGTTGTGTAACTTTAAGACTGACTTTGTGTTTATGTTATTCGAACTTAGATCTTCATATACT
>CM042153.1:38165395-38180395 GCA_023376005.1 Doryteuthis pealeii
CATGAATCAGAGATCTATTTGATTCTAAAATATTCTAAAATTCTAAAAGAGGGTTAGGGTTAGCAGTTAATATTATATCCTTATAATATGCTTTTTATTGTAGGCCACATACTATAAGAGAAACATGATTTCGTAGGCCACATTCAAAAGGTAGGCCATATTCTATAATGCTACCCGCAAATCAGTCTGCAGTAAAAAGATACTTATTGTCTGATTTGCAATATACAGTTGGGTATAATATTTTTCAAGCTACGTGTAGTGTGAGTTCGAACTCCAGTCACACTATCACGATAACTTTGGAAAGGTATGAAACCTCTAATCTCCCCAGCTATGGGTTAAATAGTACGATTACTTTTCTTCTACAAGGATAGCTTTGGCATTAAATAACCCTCGAAGGTTGATATATCATTAAAGAAAGAAACATAAAACATATACACATACATAACTGTTGAATTAAATTTGGTAACATGAGATCTTTAGTTTGAGGTGGAGCCCTTTAAGTAGTTTAACTAACGAGAAGAGAACTCCCTTAAAGTTCAAAGAAAGGTCAAAGTTTATTTACAAATAACAATGGTGGAACTAGTACTGGCATTTTCCTTACACAATGGTGGAACTGGTACTTCCGGTTTCTTAGAATTCGAGAACCAAATTGCAACAGAAATATTATTGCTTAGTCAAGACTAAACAATCGGAACAAAAAGAACACACACGCACGCACGCACACATATATATATATATATATATATATATATATATATATATTGGGAGAGAGATGGAGGGATAATACATAAGAGAGAGAATGGGATAGGAGAAAAAGAATGAGAGTGAGAGAGAAATAAAGAATAAGTGAGAAGTATATGAGGAGAGAGAGAGAGAGAGAGAGAGAGAGAGAGAGAGAGAGAGGGAGAGAGAGAGAGAGAGAGAGAGAGAGAGAGAGTGTGTGTGTGTTAGAAAGAGAATAAGAGAAAGATTGTCAGGGAGTGGGAAAGAGAGAGGCAGAGACAGTATAGAGAATGTTTGAGAGAGAAAGAAAGAGAATAAGAGATTAAATGTGTGTGTGTGTGTGTGTGTGTGTGTGTGTGTGTGAGAGAGAGAGAGAGAGAGAGAGAGAGAGAGAGAAATAAGTGAGAGAAAAAGAGATACTATGAAGGAGATAACTATTGTGTGTGACAGAGAGAGGGAGAGAAGGAGACTGAGGTAGACAGATTAAGAGATAGAGGTGTTTCTTAAAAACAAACGCATTTTTTCCAAAATGCAATTCACTAAAGTACAGAGTATCAATGTAACATTTGAGGCTTGAAGATACCGATAATATTATTAGTGGCGTTAATAGATCAAATACGTGACCCGGCTGCTATTGATAAAAGAAGGATAAAGTGACTGGAGAACGCCCACGTCATGGCGTGACTTGAAACCCCAACCTTAACTTACAGAATATAAATAAAATCAAAAACTAAATAAAATTCGGGGTACTTTTTAGAGTGTAAAGTTGTTTGTTGTTTGGTGGGATTTACGGCATGTCAACCCTTGCTGTATTATTTTATGCTGAAAATATTTTCTTTTATTCATTCTTGATGGGTACTCAATTTTTTAAATACATTTTTTAAACTCACTTTTTTTCAGTTTAACCCATAGATGGGACCCTAACAGGTACAACCACTCCGGGTCAGAGTGGACCTGGGAGTAATGGTGATGAAGCTATACTCTATATTCCCAGAGCCCCAGAATTGGAACTTCGCTATCAGATAGTTTAACGTCCTACCCAGGACATTAAGACCTTCAGCCACCACCTTCTAGCACATATATGATAAAAAGCGTAGGGCTTGCAATTAGGGTTTGGACAATTATATAGGTGCTAGAGCTTGACATGAACAGCCGACCACTCATCTAGCCTAAGTAAGGGCCAAAGTGGAGTATTGCATGTCATGGACTGCTCAGCCAACAGGCAAATATGTGGCCCCATTGCGGGATCTTAACCCTCGACAGAGCTAGAATCTTTTTGTAATATGAACCAAATTTGTATATTACTGCGTTGTGTTATCTCGGTAATTTCAAAATCCCCTTCAAATACCAAATTCTGATTTGATTTTTATCGATCAGTTTCATTTTTATTCCCCAGAAAGAAAGACAGTGTTCATTTTACAATGAATGTACATAGCGAACTGAACCTTCTGAGAAAAATTAAACAAATATATCTTATCATGGAGATTCGGTGTTTGTCTGTAACCGAAATTACGCCACTGCTTACATCACCATACCCCCAGTAATTGCGTAAGTTTATCGATGCGCATTTAATTTATAGTTAAAATCATTAATACATAGAATAAATATTAGTTTATTAACGAGATCTCTCTGAAAATCTGAGTTTACCTCAAAAGAGCTCATGTTATTAGGGCATTTAAAATTCCTGAATGTTATATATCGCTAAGAAATAAAAATTTACATAATATATGGTATGATTAATTTGCATACTGGACTTAACAAAACCGGGTTTAGTAAATAATTACTTGGTGTTATTGATCTCTGATATTATTGTTATATTCTCTAACGTATTAAAATCAATCCTATGAATGGTTTTATATAGAAACTAATTAAAATAATTGTAATCTTTTTATATATGATCTCATTCAATTTCGTTAGTATTTCTAATTTAATATATTTTATTACATTAACACTTAAATACTTACGCATATTCTTGCATATATATATATATAACGCTGGTTCAATCTCTAGTGGCGGAGATTGTGGTATGCACTGCTGATGAGACCAAAGGAGGTCGAAACAGCTGTCCAGTGCTCCGGATGTCGCAAATGGTGTTTGCCGAGTTGTCTGGTCGTAGTAATATGATTCAATTATCAATTATATATAATTCCTCTATCAAAATTTTATATATATATATATATATATATATATATATATATATATATATTAGATTGTTACAAAAATAATGGCCGATTGAAGTGCTTGGTTTTGAAATGTCATTTTAACATAGAATTTGTTGTTTATTTCAGGTGAACTTTTGCATATATAATAATTAATGTGTGCTCAAAAATAAAATTTAATTTATTTTCAGATAGAAAAATAGGGGCCTTCAAAGATGAACATGCCTAAACATGACCTTCGCCTTCTTATGTTGCATGAGTTCAAGCTTGGGCACAATGCCTCCGAAACTGCTGCCAATATCAACAAAGCATGGGGAGATGAGTCCACAAGTGATCCGACTGTACGAAGGTGGTTCCAGAAATTCCGCAGTGGAGATGAGTCTTGAAAATGAAGAAGGTAGAGGACAGACATGCAGTCTTGACAATGAACAATTGCAGGCAGCTGTTGAGCAAAATCCACGACAAAGTATCAGAGAAATGTCTCAGACATTGGTGTCAGCATTGCAACAGTTTCCCGTCATTTACAGAGTATTGGAAAGGTGAAAAAGTTCGAGAAATGGGTTCCTCATGAGCTCAATGAGCACCAAAAACTTAGGCGGTTTGAAGTGTGCTCGATGCTCAGTTTGCGTAACACCAATGACCCCTTTCTTGACTGAATAGTCACTTATATTTGGTAAATACTTGTATTTGGTAAAAAAACATAAATATCAGTCATATTAGCAGTTATATATCTATTTCAACCCACATAAAATAGGCTTTTTTAGACCGGAACCTTGATTAAAAAAGATCCTTTTTCAATAAAGTTGCAGTCTGAAGAAGTCCATTTTATGAGTGGAAATAGATCTATAACTGCGAATATCACCGATTCTTTACTATATATAAATTTCTAAACTCTCATGGTGTGAAAAAATAAAAACAGATGGTGCAGTTTGTAAATACTTAAATGTACAAGCAAGCTGATATCTGGGGAAAATATTCAAAAAGAATTAATTTCTAATTAATTTTAACGTAAAAATAATCCTCGGTGGATTTTTATCGTAAATTATTTTCCAATGAATTAAAACCTTTTCTCGTGTAGGTAGGCAGTTTCTTACTCCTTAGGTCCTTATATATATATATATATATATATATATATATATATATATATATATATATAATTAAAAATTTAGTAATATGTAAGTATATTATTCCTTTGAGATATATTTTGGTCGGAATGTAGTTTTCTTTTGCTTAAAAGCTTGAAGACGAAAGTTTTGCTGATTAAGGCTACCGCGGATGTGTGAAACAGTGGTTGGCGATACCGCGGATAGTGAGGTCGTACTGTCCCAAGCTAATACGTCAATTTCCTCCTTGTTATCTCTTTATATGATTTTTATTCTTTTATCTTATCTGCTAAATGTAATTGTTTTATAGCCTTTGAGGTTGCACTCTCAATGCAGTCTTTTCGTTGACACCCACTATTACTGTCACCCCCTCCACCCGCACCGCTTGTCCAACTGATACTCACATTGGGTAACCTCTCTCAGCCACCAAGTCTGACAAAGAGAGAAAAAAAGTCCAAGTCTTCCTCTTTCCGCTTTTTGTTTTACTCTCTTTCTTAGTGAAGTACTCGGTTTTTCCTTTTCTTTTTTTTCTTTTTCTTTTTTCTTTTTCTTTTTTCCTTTGAGATAATTTACCTTCGTTTGCAACAATACCTCTATTTGCAGTCACCACATATAGATCATCTAACAACCCACATAGAACACTCTAATCATACTCATTAAAACATACTGCTAGGTGAATTCGTTTTTATTTTCAGGTCGCGATGAGGACAATACACTAGACCAGAACAGAAACCTTTACCACCACCACCACCACTATTAGTACAGTTGTCGCAGTCACAGCTACTTTGTACCTTTCTACATTGTCTTTTAAAAGTATTACCAGGGGAGCGGAAGACCAACTCAGTCACTGAGTACGAACAAATTATGGCTTAATGTTTCCCAAATACGATATTGCAGAAAGGTTTTTAAAAGTTATAATAACAGTGAACATCCCTCCCCTTTGAGTTTTCAGAAAAGGAACACAAGGAAAAATATGATTGGTTGATGCTGCATCAACCAATCATATTTTTCTCATATTTTCCTTGAATATCTTTTCGAAGACATTTTGACAGTGTTATTAGCATTTTTAATGCTGAGAGGCGTTCAAAATTAAGGTTTTGCAATGCATTTTTATAGTAAATTAATTTTTCAATGCATTTTTATAGTAAATTAATTTTTCAGTGCATTTTTATAGTAAATTAATTTTTTAGTGCATTTTTATAGTAAAATATTTTTCAATGTATTTTTAAAGAATTCTTTTCTTATGAATTTTATTGTAAAATTATACGCAATACTTTTGCAATGTATTTCTATACTGAATTAATTTTCAGTACATTTTTATAGCAAAATATTTTCCAATATATTTTTATTATAAAGTTTATTCTAATTTATTTTTAAAGAATTTTTTCTTATGTATTTTATTGTAAAATCATACGCAATACTTGTTTTTTTTTATAGTAAAATAATTTCCAATTAATTTTTACAGTAAAATAATCTTCAGTGGATTTTATCGTAAATTATTTTCCAATGAATTAAAATCTTTTCTAATGCATTTTTATAGACAAAAGATCATAGGCCAATGCATTTTATAGTAAAATAATAACAAATTATTTTTTTTTATTGTAATTCCATTTTCCGTTCATTTTTATAATGAAATAATTTCCCGTGTATTTTTATTGTAATTTCAAATGCATTTTTATTTTAATATATTTTGCAATGAATCTTCTATCTAACAGATGATTTTATTTGTATCTTCGTCTATAGACAGCCAGTTTAATGTGGAACTATGTAAATTCCAATACATCTTTATTGTAAAAGCATTTGCGTTTTTATAGTAAAATAATGTCTGATAATTTTATAGCAAGATAATTTGGAATTCATATAATAGAACAATCATTTCCAATGCGCTTTTTATAGTTTACCTTTTACATTGCATATAAGTAATAATTGGGAAGATCTGTTTGTTACTCCTCAGTAGACGACCAAGCGGCTTGATGTAAATCTACCACATTTTATAGTAAAATCATTTTTAATGCATTTTTATAGTAATTTTATCGTAAAACAATTTCCAATGTATTTTCATACTAATCCCCTTTCCAATACAATTTTACAGCAATTTCTTTTTCAATGTTTTTTTTTTATAGCAATTTCCTGTCCAATGCAATTTTACACTAAAAATATTTCCAATGCATTTTTATAGCAATTTCAATTCCAATGTATTTTCATAATTCCATTTCCAATACATATATATTAATAATGAGGAAGTGATTGTTTGTCTGTTCTCTATAAACGTTTAAATAGTTTGATGTAGGGGACACAGTTGGTATCCACATTTATTGGGCACAGGGGAGAGTTTTGAAATAATAAAAAGTTCCCTTATGGGAAAATGTGGGATCTCATTGAGAGAGGGTCCGTAACATGAATTTGAATATATAGATTTGATTATATATTATTTAAGTTTAAAGGTCAGTCTTTAAACTGCAGATGTACACTAATTGCACACAATAATAAATTAATTAATAAACATAGCATTATTGCTTAGTTTGAATTAAGAGCCTGAAGAGAGAATTTTTATTTAGTTAGGATTAACAATTTCTACAGAAAACAATGCTTTAATCAATAAATCTCTTAAGTTTTATTCTCTACTACAGTGATCTTTAAAAATAATTTTTAGTGTGTGTGTGTTCATAGTTATTTAGTATTGGATAATTGAAAATAAAGCGTTCGATTACGGGCGTAAGAGCTATATTTGTTTGTTATAGTGTACAATACATTTAAGGTGAAATTGTTACCATTGGTTTCAAAGCAGCGTATTAGCCACTTATCAAGACAGCGTGCTTGTCTTCGTGATAAGTGGCTAATACGCTGCTTTGAAACCAATGTTAACAATCGCGCCTTAAATGTATTGCACTCTATAAAATATATACTTTTTTCTTTGGTGTGGTAGCAAAGTCCTTTGGTATTAGGAGGATTCTAAACTGGTCCTGACTTCCCATTGTACGGTGTTGCAAAGTTCAGAGAGCTCAATGTTTAATTTTTATAAACAGGGCAAAGTAATTTGTAAAGAAAAAAAGGCTTAGAGACCCCACAATATAGACTAGCCTCTTCAAAATGGCTTACAGGGTAACCAAGCCTTCTAGCCATGTTCCCAAAACTTCCCATGATGCATCACACAACAGTATATAACGAAAATACTGACACATATAATACACTTGGTTTGAAAATCGCATAGGGAAGAAACTAACAGTTACCAAGCGCTACCTTAACTTATATATTCACATGTTTCGGTGATTGAGGCAGGTGTCAGTTCAACAATACGTAGGTCAGTTGATGAATTTACAGGCTAAGTGAACGAGAAATGACTGGGAAAGAAAATTAAACAAAATTATTTGAAATATATATGTGGGGATGTCAAGCCACTACAATTTATGAAATATATAAATATAATTAACAAAGGAAGTTGCTCGGTGACGCAAAATAGGACACGTTTGTTATAAAAACTAGCAAAAATACGTTCCCTCAGGGCACAAGTATTTAAATTTTAATATAATTAAATCAGAATGTAAAGAAAGAAAAAATTCGAACACAAAAATGATTACACTTATTTTTATTTATTCTAATTGATTCAACATAAAATTATACATAGGATTGCTTTAAATACGTTTGAGAATAAAACAATAATATTATAAATTAATAACACCAAGTAATTATTTATTAAACACAGTTTTGTTAAAGCCGGTATGCAAATTATTCACACCATATACTATGTAAATATCTATTTTTTAATGACATATGACATACATTGCAGAATTTTAAACACATCAATACCATGGGCCTTTCGGGCCTGTGTTTGTTAATGTAAATTAACAGCGTTGATCCCAAGGGGCTATCCTCCCAGGCAACACCTGTCCCCTTGATTTAAAGGGGCAGGGCTGGGTTTATTGCCCAGCGCCTGAGGCGCCCCTTTGAGTGGGAATGCTGATGGGATCAACGCATTTTTTGTGCCTATCACCCATGAGCTTCGGCTCGTAGGTGGGCCCACATAAAAATGTCCTTGTGTCACGCCCTCATAAATGGGATGAGAGGCAAATACCTCAATACCATGGGTTGTTTTGAGGAAAATCTATCTCCGCTAGACATTGTTAATAAATAAGATGCTAAGTAAGGTTAAATAATGATTATTTCAATAACCATTGAGGATATAATGTAAATAACTTAGGAAATTGTGATGTTGGTGGTGACGTTGTTTCGATTACAGACAGACAGACACATAATATTCATTAGAATAAGATATATGTGGTGATGTTAAGCCACTAGAATTTACGAAATATATAAATATCTTAAACAAAGGAAGTAGCTAGATGACGCAAAATAGGAAACATTTTTTATAAAAATAGAAATGTGGAAGTAAAAGCGAGGGGGGGGGCACCAAAGATTCGAGCAGAAGTCTCAAGAAGTATAGGAGGAGCCTTATAGCATAGAGGGAAGGAGGAGTGTGTGTCTATAATTTTCAACCTGCTACTGAAAGAATGAACAGTTGCGTGTAAGTATTTACTCGACCCGTTTGCCACGAGTAGGATGTGACACAAGGGCGCCAGTATGGGACATCCAGCGAAGATCGAATTCGCAATCAAGTAGTAACGGAACTGCAAGAAAACAAAAACATGCAAACAATTTCCTCACAATGGGATACCAGAGAACGAACAGCAGCTTGTATTCTTGTATCCTCTTTGTGCACTGAACAAAAATTCAATGTATATATATATCATCATCATCGTCATCATCATGTCGCGCTTGCAGCACGGATATCCATGACACTCTCTCGCCAACCTTCCCTATCATTCATTGCACCTGGGAGGTCATCTGCTGAGCAAATAGCATCCTCGCATAGCTGGTCAATGTAGGTCCTTGCTGGGCGCCCCACACTTGCATGTCCATGTGTTGGCTTCCACAGGATAACGTCGCTTATGAGCTCGTCCTTGCTTCTCCAGCAGTGTCCTTCATGCCTTGTCCGTCTCACTCGGATAGTTAGAGAGATGGGAGGCAAGTGACCGTACAGCTGTCTCTTCGTGGGGTGCTGCTTCCACGATTTGTTCAAGACTGCACGCAGCATTCGTGTGCAGCTTCCATCTAGCTTATTTTCAAGACGCCTCGTTAGGGTCCAAGTGGTGCAGGCATATAGCAGCACCGATACAACACAGCCTAGAAGAACTGTCGCTTCAGCTTGTCAGGGAGATCGGACCTCCATATGACTGACAATTTGTTTGTGGCCGACCATGCCTTTGCTATTCGTGTGTTAACATCTCTCTCTGCGGATGAGATATTACTACCTAGGTACGTGAATTGTTCTACAGGCTTGAGAAGCGTGCTGTTGAGTGTTGAGATGTTCCCTTTCTTTTTGAAACTCGTGAACTCTGTTTTACTGGAGTTCACATAGAGGCCGATATTTTCTGCTGCCTCCTCCAAGCTGTGTAACAGTGACTCAGCCTGTGTCGGTGTAACTGCAAGGAGTGCAAGGTCGTCAGCATAGTCTGCATCTGTGACTGTTTGTGCCGGATAACGCCTGCTTCTTGCTTTTTTCAGTGTGAAACCCTTTTCTTTTATGGTATCTAATGATGTTCTGAGTACGTAGTCTAGGCATATTATAAATATATATGGTGCCAATGTATCTCCTTGTAGGACTCCAGCAGCGATGTCAAAGAAATCTGTGTCGCCATCAGGTGAGCGTACCATCGCTCTAGTGTCCTTGTATAGCATCATTATAGGTGCAACCGTTTCTTTGGGGAGGCCATATGCTAGTAGTATTTGTTCCATTTTCCCTCTATGTATGGAATCAAATGCCTTGGAGAAATCTACGAATAGTAGTGTTGCCTCTAGATTCTTTGCTCGTACTCCTTCTAGGATCCGTCGTATAGTCAGGATCTGAGAGGTTGTGGATCGATTTTTGCGGAATCCGTTTTGGTTTCTCCTAAGGATTTTTTCTATTTCAGGTCGGATGCGATTAAGGAGAAGGGCATTATATATCTTGGCTGCAATAGCAGTAAGAGTTATGCCTCTGTAGTTCTTAGCGATTCCGAGATCTCCTTTTTTGGGGAATGGGAGGATGCAGCCTTTTGTCCATTTATCTATTCTATTTTGTCTATATACTGCATTGCATAGCCTAAGCAGTATGCCATTGAACTTTCCTATTTTCCATACCTCCGGGGGTATTCCGTCAAGTCCTGCTGCTTTTCTACCTTTTAGCTTCTTTAAAACTTTGTTGATTTCATCTATCGTGAAGTCCCCCAGTTTGATATCTAGTTGTTTATCGACAATCTTTTGGGTATTAGTTTCTGCAAGTGGTCTTTCCATTTTTTGGAGTCTATCTTTTTGGCTGGTTGCCTTTAACTTCAATTTAGAGGTACTTTTCCTACCGCTAACTTCACTAACAGTTTGCCATGCTAATCGCGACTGTCTGTCCTCCACCGATTGTCTTATATTATTTATTTGTGTTTGTATGTATTCTTTTTGTTCTTTTTTTATATGTTTTGGCTAGTTCTATCAGGGCTTTCCTAAGGTTGTGTAGATTGGCATTAGTTGGGTTTATTTTATTACGTTGTACTGCTTCTTTTATATCGTTTCTCTTTTCTCTAACTGTTTCTGTCTCCCATGGAACATAGTGTTTGGCTCTTGGTTTGGTTGGTACGCACTCGGCTGCTGCTTTTTGGTGAGCATTGACGAAGTTTTCGTATTCCTCGTTTGGTGCGGAGCTTTCGGATATCTCCCGGAGGATATCGAATTTATTTCTTACTGCAACAGCGTAGCGATTGCATATATCGCTGTTGGCAAGTGTCGCCCAGATTTACTAGTTTGCTTTTTATTTCTACGTAGGCTTAGTCGTAATTTTGCTGGGGCTATATAATAGAATATATATATATATATATATATATATATATATATATATATAGTAAAGTAAGTAAAGTCGTTGGGGCGGTATAATGTCAGTATCAGCCATAAAGCGAGGGAGTCCCCTTTTCACAAGCGCTAGACCAAGGAGATTGTTTTTCGTCTGAGGTGGAGAGCCACACCTACCACCAACTCCTTACTTTATCGCCCTTCGGCCTTCTTCAGGTGTTTCTTATCGTAATCGGGAGCCTTCACGTCGTAATCAGGAGCCTTCACAGAACTTCGAACCGAATCATTTATTCAATCCACCGAGATAGTCTGTTCTTATTCTCTGTCCAACTATTTACTCATGGCTAGATGAGAGTAGTTGGATACATCAGTTTTCCAAGTGCATTAACACGAACTGAAACGCAAACAGCCTCGTCTAGGATATAAACTCGGCTCGCCGATCCCGTTTCTTACGACGATAACCGTTACGTTAAGTGCGCCTCTGATTGTCTGTCTTTGTACCCGCAATATAAGATGGGAGGGATAAGTTTATGGCCATTTTACGTAATTTAAAATCCCGTCAGTAGGAAGATTTTTCAGCATCCGTACTTCCCCGAAAATAAGTCAGGGCTTATATTAATTTTCACTCCAAAATATAACACTAGGGCTTATTTTCGGGGGATATCAAGTGTTGTCGTCGCATGATATGGTTCTGAAGAATGCTTATTTCTCCCGTCTGTCTGTCGCTCTCATCAAGGGCTTATTTCAAGGGAAGGGCGTATATTAAAATCATCCTGAAAAATCATGCTAGGTCTTATTTTGCAGGTTGGTCTTATTTTTGGGGAAACACGTTTGTAATGACAATCCCGGAAATTCAGATATAGATTAGCTAAATTTTACATCGTGAATTAATGGCTAACAAGCTCGTATCGCAAATTAATAACCACTAAGTTGTGAGTTCGATCCTTACTAGTTGCCTCATAATTGCAGCCTTGTACTAAATCTTCGCCATGCTTATTTTTTTGGGGGATGGGGTGCATTAAAGCACCCTTGAGACGTGAACGCAGATATTATTGATAATCTTTTTCAGAATTTAAATGGATAATTGCTTAGGATCAGAAAGTGATGTAAGCAAACTGTGTGAGACTAAACAAAGCTTAGTAAAAGTGAGAAAGAGATAGATAGATAGATAGAGTGAGAAAGATAGATAGATAGATAGATAGATAGAGTGAGAAAGATAGATAGAGAGAAAAATAGATAGATAGATAGATAGATAGAGAGAGAGAGAGAGAGAGAGAGAAAGAGAGAAAGATAGATAGAGTGAGAAAGAGAGAGAGAGAGAGAAAAAAAGAGAGAAAGATAGATAGATAGAGTGAGAAAGAGAGAAAGATAGATAGATAGATAGATAGTGAGAAAGGGAGAAAGATAGATAGATAGTGAGAAAGGGAGAAAAATAGATAGATAGTGAGAAAGGGAGAGAGATAGAGAGATAGATAGATAGAGTGAGAAAGATAGATATATTGAGTGAGAAAGAGAGAAAGATAGATATATTGAGATAGTAAGAGATTATGTTAGTGAGAAAGCCAGTGAGATGATGGGCGAGAGAGAGAGAGAGAGAGAGAGAGAGAGAGAGAGAGAGAGAGAGAGAGAGAGAGAGAGAGAGCGTGTTTTACATGTGTTCAAGGTCAATATTGATCAGCTAATTTTAATTAGGGTTGCCGACCTGAAAAATAATTTATGCTAGCTTTTAGAGAGACCTTGCAAGATCTTATATTCATGGACTGCTGCTGGAACGCATTCAAACCAGATAACAGACTGTATTGGCGACCTACTCATTAATCTGTCGTACAGATATCACCTTGGAAGAAAGTAGCGGAAAATTAGATTGACCTAAAGAATAAGTAGGAAAAAAAAAAGAAAAGAAGAAAAAGATCTAACGAAAGGGCGGATTGTAACTGAAAAAAAAGTTTAAAGACCACCTTCTACAAAAAAAAAAAAAAAAAAAAAAAAAAAAGAGAGAGAAAAAAAAAATAAGATGGTGTGCACAACAAAAGAGAGCGAAAAAAAAACTGATTTAAAACTAGGAAAAGAGGTTTCATTGATTGGAGAGCGTAGGACAGGGGTGATAATCCTGCAGTCCCAAGACCTAGAATTTTAAGGTCTTATCAAAAGACCGATTGCACACCCTATGTTAGAGTTTAATATCCGAAAGCCTTCTCGCAAATATCAACCTAAAAATGTCAATTTCGTTTTTCAGTTCTTTTAAGAATTATGTCTATATACTGCTAAGGTTATCATTATATTTGTAGCTACCTGTAACCTAGCAAAAAGGGGCGTCCTTGGTATGACACAAACTGGATCTGATTTTGAGGCTTCAATTTTAAAGCTATCAGGAGTATGGAGTACTCCTTTATTGCCATTACTCCCAGATCCACTGTGACCCGAGTAGTTGTAACTGTTACAGTCGTATCGATAGACGGTGGCTGAGGGTCTGGGTATGACGTTAAACTGCATCTAGTGGTGAAGTTCCAATTCTGGAACTCTGTGGAATGTGGAGTAACCTTTTATTGACATTACCCCCAGGTCTACCCTGACCCGGAGTGGTAGTAGCTATTAGAGTCCCATCTATGGCTAAAATAGATAAAAAAAAGTTTTAAAATGTGTTTAAAAATGAATACCCAACAAGAATGAATAAAACAAAAATATCTTCGGCATAAAATAACCCAATAATGGTTGATATGCCGTATCGATAGACTAAATGTTTTGACAAGTATTCGTATTAATAGGACCATAAACGAAAAATTTTGTCTTGAAATTCAATTTAAAAGATATTTTACCATATAATCCTGTCGATAGAGGCAACCCGTCGTGGTCTAAAGGTTAGCAAACTGTTTTCACAGATGCTGGATGCCCCCTACTTACAACCTTGTATCACACCCTACCCGTGGCGAATTAGGACGTTCCGTTGTGGTGTACTGAATAGCAAGTTCCCAGCTGGATACAATCTACTCGCGACCTTAGTTCCATCCTACCCATGGCGAACGGGTTGGGTAAATACATACCACCCTGTCGATATTAGATTCAAATACTTGATATCAAAATACTTGTGTGGAAAACAAATAGTTATATACAAATTTTAAAAAGTGCAATTTAGTGCAAGAGTTTGGGTATTGTTATAAATACAATAGATTTCGGACAATAATATAGGTGCTAGTGCTTGACGGGACCAGCCAATTGATCGGCTTACAGGTGGTCCCATTAGAGGGTGTCTTACCCCTCTACAGCTACAAATTTGTCACAATGACATATCTATTGCACACGAAGTCAGTAAGAAATAACATTGTTTTTTTACAAGTATTTCTTTACTGCCTTGTCGGGGAATACGCTGACTGTATTCCCTGAAGATGGGTAAGAATATCCTCCAATAAAAAAGGTGCATAATGGGTATGACGCTAAATTGTATCTGACGCTGAGTATCCAATTCTAGAGATCTGGAACTGCGTGGAATACCTTTTCAGAGTCTTTACTCCCAGGTCCACTCTAACTCGGACTGTTAGGGTCCCATCTATGGGCCAAATAAGCTTGTTTAAAAGTTATTCGTATTAATAGGACCGTGTACAAAAAAATCTCTCAGCTGAAATCTTATTTCAACAGTCTAAGATTTATCTACATTTACTTTAGACTGCTTTCATTACATTCCCCTCTATCTGTCCATCAGTCTTTTGAAAAAAAAAAAAAAACAAAGTAAAAAAGTATAAAATAAAGGAAAATAAATCTATAATATGATTGCGATAAATTAACATTTTCTTTGAGCTTTAAAACTATGATGAAAAAAAAAAATGAAAAAAAAAAGAAGAAATATTGCATATCACAATTTAGAATAAAAGCCATGGTTTAGTCATTGCGATCTTTTGTTTGTTTTTTTTTTGGGGGGGGGTGCTATACGCCTCCTCCCGCTCCCAACTAGAGTCTCCGCCCATTTTCCTCCCCAACCCTGTCAAATTTTTATTACCTACATCCTTTTTCAGAAAATAATACAAAACTAATTTTCTCATTATCATCTTTTGGCTCATCGAAAATTGTTTTTAAAATTCAATCTAAGAATTATTTCCTAGGTAAGACGTTAAAATGCATCTAGTGGTGAAGTTCCAGTTCTGGGGAAT
>CM042153.1:38187895-38215395 GCA_023376005.1 Doryteuthis pealeii
TTTTTTATCCCTAAGAGTGTGAGAATAATGTAGATATTTCGGTCCATTTTCAAAATGTATTTAAGCTTCGGTGATTTCTTTAAAGAATTAGTTGGTTAAAGGAAAATAAGCTACTGTAAAAATAAAAGAAGGAAAACTATTTAAGGTTAAATGGAGTAAAAAGAAATAGATTAACATAAAAGAAAAAGAAACAAAAGAAAGAAGAAAGAAATTAAAAAAGAAAATATAAAAAAGAAAGAAAACAAAAACAAGAAAATATGAAAAGAAAACAAAAAAGAAATCAAAGAAAGAATAAAGAAAAGAAAGAGAAAGAGAAATAAGAAAAGAGAGAGAAAGACAAATAGTAAAAGAAAAGAAAGAAAAAGATATATAGGAATAAGAAAATGAGAAAGATAGAAGCAAAGAAAGAAGAATGAAGAAATGTAAAAAGAAAAAAATCATTAAAAAAATTAAAATAGAAAGGAAATAAAGTTATAAAAATTCGAAACAAAGAAAAAATTAAAGATAGAAAGAAAAAAAGAAAAATTAGAAAGTAAAGAGAAATAAATAAATAAAAAAGCAAGAAGGGAAAAAATGAGAAAAAGAAGAAATACTGAAAAAGAAAGACAGAAAAAAAAAAGAAAGAAAAAATAATATAAAGAAATTAAAGAAGGGAAATAAAGAAAGAAGAGAGAAAGGAAAAAAGAAAGAAAAAGACAAAAGAAAATATGAAAAGATATAAATCAAATAAAAAAAAGGAAGAAGTCAAAAGAAATAATTAAAAAAATAAGTCAGAAAAAGAAAGAGAAAAAGAAATCAAGAAAATTAACAGACAAGAAAGAAATCCCAAACAGAAGAAGAAGAAGAAATTTTGAACTTTTAGAAAAACTTGAACAAACTCATACATGCTTTATTTCTGGAGAATTTCAGATAACACACATGAGGTATGATAAAAATGTTTCAAGACAGAAGCTATATTTACCAAGTCAGAAATGAACAAAGAATGAAACTCTAATTTTCTTCAAAATACTCTGATTAGAACTCCACACACTTGTTCAAGCGTGTTTTCCATTTTCGAATCACCTCTGAAACTCCTCTTCTGGTATTGTGTGAATCTACTCTGCCATATTTCTTTTAATGTCCTCTGTATTCTGAATTCTTATTCTTGTTTTCAGTTAAAGAAACAAGTTGCACGTAGGTAGGTCTGGTGGGTATTGAGATTGCTGCACTTGTACAATCCTGTGTTTCACAGAAAACATTTCCTTGAAAAAAAAGTCAGGCAGATCAATTTGGGTATCATTATATAATTATAATAAATAAATATATATTAGTTTGTATATATATATATATATATATATATATATATATAATTACATGGACATCTTATCCGCAACCTCAGGTTTCATGCCTGACTTTTCCAGAAATAATCAGACAGTATGGAGAAAGTTTTTGAGAAATCGAAAAAAAAATCATAAAATATATAGTCAAAAGAATTTTTGCGTTGATGTGTTAAATTGCGCATCAGTATGTATAGCTCTGTTGAGTTCACTGACTGCCACATAATTGTACTCTTGTGCTAAATACAAGCTTCGCTAAGGTTTTAAAAGGGAACCTTATGTAGAGTAATGATTAAAGAGCTAGAATAGCCGGCAATATTTTGTGAGTTCGATTTTTACTAGGTACCATATATTTTTGACTTTGTGCCAAACTAAGCAAAAGTTTAGTAAATGACAGCCATTGTAAGAGGGTTAACTTAGTCAAGTAACATTTAAGGCAACAATTCCCGCCAGATCACTGATGTTAAGCAACGATGAGCCTATTCAATACTTAAATGGGTTACTATTTAGGAACACCATGTACAGTAAACAACCTAAAACCGATGTTCCAGACTAAGTAAAGCTTAGTAAATACTAAATAAGTTAAGCAACTATGAGCCTATTAAATATTTAAATGGGTGACCACCAGGTAGAGTAAACAACCCAAAGCCGATGGGTCAGACTAAGTAAAGCTTAGTAAATACTAAATATGTTAAGCAACGATTAACCTATTCTATTGTTTCTCTTCTTCGCATAATACCCTTATGAGAGGCATGAATCGATCATTATTCTCTACAGCTATGTGTAAGTGTTAAGATAGACTTGATTATTTAACCTTGATTGGGAAACCAGTCTAAGAGAAGGAAAACTAAATTCAAACCGGCTTTACTCAACTTAAAAATTGAACTTGTTTCACCTCAAGCATGTGAGTGGGGGCTGAGTACATACATACATGCGAATCCAGGTCAATAAGAGCGGAAGACCTCCGAAGACTCGAGGCATTTGATCATCACTGTCTACGCAGCATCCTTCGGATCCGGTGGCATCGTTTACTATCAAACGCCACTATACGTCTTCGGTGCAAAATCAACTCGGTTCAGCAAGCCATAGCCACGAAACGTCTATGCTGGCTCAGTCATGCTCTTCGTCGTCAACCTGAAGAATACATCCGCGAGTCGATCGCCCCAGACCACCCTCCCAAATGGAAGAAACGTCAGTGCCCAACAAAAACGTGGATTATATCGACCCTCATGTATACAGATTGCACCGCTGGAACTGTGACTGGTCGGAAATCACCATTCGCTCGCATTAGATTCCCAGGCATGGTCAGCCTTCGTGGGGGACTCAGCAAATTCTATAAATGTAGCCGACACAAACCATCCCGGGTGAATTCTGATACAACAATATACATACATATATACATACATACATACATAAACACATAAGGATATGTAATCCAAATGTATAAAACTTATTGTCTATCCTTATATATTTACGAAAAATGTAGTAAGCGCGTGGTGTAATAGTTAAAGTCATAGGAAATGGACTCGTCGCCCCGAGTTCAAATCCTCGACGTACTAATTGCATTGCACTTAGAGCTAATAACCTTGGGAAAGGTATGAATCCTACTCTCCCTCCAGCTATAGGTAAATAGTAGGGCAGACTGGGCTCTTTAACCTTGATTAGGCAACCGGTCTAGGAAAAGGAAAACTCTGAATTCAAACCTGAATTCAAATTGACCTTGTGTCGCATCCTGTTCGTGCGGAGGGGTTGGTAAATATATATTTACGAAAAATAAAATTGTAACACCTACAACATATTGGGTATAGAATGTGTATGTCAAGAGAGAGAGAGAGAGAGAGAGAGAGAGAGAGAGAGAGAGAGAGAGAGAGAGAGAGAGAGAGCTATTCACATAAAAATTCAATGTCTTCCGCCATCTTTTGATCTGTACGGTTGTATGCATGCAAGAGTACAGGGCCGTGTTAACGCTTAGGGGAAATATACAGTGCATTATTATGGAATCTGAATATTGTTGATACACCATTGTGTAGAACCTGTGCACGTACTGACCTATATATGTGATGCTCTAATGTAACATTGTAAAATTACCTTCACGTTTAATATGAAGTAAATTGAAACTTATTCGGTGAGTTGCAATTATATATATATATATATATATATATATATATATATATATATATATATATATATAAATGAGAGAGAGAGATATGAAAGTAAATACATGTGCAACTACTTACAAAGAAAAATTATATTGTTTGAAATATTCTTTTGTGAATAATTAAGACAAACATACAATTCATATGTGTGTGCGCATAACTTTGTATGTGTATCAATTGCTAGAACATGTGCAATTACTAATAGTATATAAAGAAACAATATATATATATATATATATATATATATATATATATATATATATATATGTTTATATATATTGTTTGTTTCTTATAAAACATATACATTTACAAAAAAAAGTAAAAAGATTAATTATATATATGTGTGTGTGTATGTATATGTTTAATCTTTTAACTTTTTTACACACACACACACACATATATATATATATATATATATATATATATATATATATAAAATCTTTTATTTTTTTGGTAAATACCTCTGTTTTATAAGTAACAAATAAATAATATATATATTTATATGTATGTATGTATGTATATTTTTTGTGAATACGTTTCAATTATACTGTATATATATATATATATATATATATATATATATATATGTGTGTGTGTGTGTGTGTGTGTGTGTGTGTGTGTGTGTGTGTGTATGAGTGCTTGCGCTAGTGTTATCTCAAACGTTGCATGTTGTCTCTGGAGACCCGCATTCTGTCTAGTTCGTAACAACATATTGCCTTCATGAAATCATTTTGTTTGTCGTATGTTTACGGAGCGTTTCAAATGTTGACAAGGCAAGTTTGAAGAAAATGGCTTTATCAACCCAACCGATCTCCACTAAAGAAGTCAGGAAAAGTTACACTTCCAAACACACAACAAACAATTATTTGTATACAACAGAAATGGGCGTCTTTCCAATTGATTCGCTAACAATTGGAACTGACAATCATAAAATCAGTTTTCTTGATTATGTTTTTTAAAAAAGCAAAGTATTCCATTTGAATTTGTTTCGGGGCGAGGCACGAAATTCTTTTTTTTGACTTAAATTAATGCCATAATTTAAATAGCTCCAGGTTCTTTGTAATTCTTGCAGGGCGTTGCATGGGCAGAATAACGGCACCGGCTTTTTGGTCCGCATTGAAATCAGTTTCTTGTCGAATTTTCATTAAGAATGTGGCGCCTTCAAATCTCTTGAGATTCATTTGTCTTATATATATATATATATATATATATATATATATATATATATATATATATATATATACTGCTTTACCCGTGCTGCTAAAAAAATGACGGATATATTCAAGTTATTGTGCAATTGCATTTTACTCATGTTCCTGTTTATGTTTGGTTCTTCCTAATTATAAAATAATTGTCCCAACCATATTGCCCTTATGGCAATCCCCAACTCTTTTTATCATATATGTGCTAGAAGGCGTAGCTGAGGGTCTTAGTGTCCTGTGTATGACATTAAACTCCATCTGATGGAGAAGTTCCACTTCTGGAGAATGTTGAATACCCTTTCATCATTTTTACTTCTATGTCCACTCTGATCCGGAATGGTAGTACCTGCTAGATTGCCATTTATGGGCTATATAGAAAATATGAGTTTAAAATGTGTTTGAAAAATTGAGTTTTAAAGAAATTGGGTTCCATCAAGAATGAATAAAGTAAAACGTCTTCGGCATAAAATAACTTAACAAGGGTTGACATGCCGTAAAATCCAACCAACCAATTTAATTATAAAGTCGTTCTGTTAATTAATAATCGTTTACTTTGGTTACAGATTTGTTGGTTAGATTAACTGCGACCAGGATAAAAATGAAAGCAATTATAATAAATAAAACTAGTTTTTAATTATATTCATCTCGAACTTTTAAGCTTTGATCTAAATCCAATTCGAAGGAGAGGTGGTTGTCTCCCTGGGCTGCACATACTTCGTTGCACCAAATTATCTAAATTAAAAGTATTACTTTTTTCCAAACCATGCAGATGAAAATAATTTTTGTGACTTGTCTGTTATTAGTTTATTTACTGCTAAATAAAAAAACCTAAGTGATCATCCTCTAAGGGTGTTACTTCCATAATTTCTGCCGGGGTGGGGGGTAGTAAGTTGATTGCCATACCAAGGCTGACTAGTCCAGTCTGCTCTTTTGTCTACCTATAGCTGGGGGAAGAAGTGGTGGATCTGTCTTTTTCTTTTCATGCCTTTCATGAGAAAGTATCATTTTAAATTTATTGTTTCTTATAAGTATAAGTAATTTACATAAATAATTTATCTGTGAAACATTCTAAACTATTCAGAATAATATTTATGATAATTTCAGCAAAGAACATCACGTAATGCATAGAATGTCACCATTGTTATTCTTACGTTAACAATACGATGAGGAAGAGTTTAGCGTTGACTTGAGATAGAGAATCATTAACTTCGACGAGTAGGGAAATAGTTAGCTAACCGGTTTTGAATAGTGCTCTATCTCTAGATCTACGGTACAGTCCGTAATAAAGAAGTTTAAACAGTCTGGCACGACAAAGAATTTGCCTGGGCGTGGAAGTAAATCCAAATTGTCACTGAGAACTGCACGAAAACTGTGTCGCAAGGTTAATATAAACCCAGATGTTGTTTTGAAAGACATCGCCAAAAGTTTGGATACGATGTGTATCAACGTAAGTACTCATACAATACAAAGTTGTTTAAATAGAAATGGGTTATATGGAAACCGACCACGACGAATCCCGCTGTACAAATCATATCACATTGTTTCTCGGTTTAATTTTACTAAAAACTTTCTTGGACAAAAATATCATTTTGGTAACAAGTAATGTAGAGTGATTAAACAAAAATCGAGATTTTTTGACATAATGATGAACAGAAAATTTGGCCCAAGAAATGTGAGACTTTCCTCCCAAAGAACACAATGCCAACATTAAGACATGGAGGCTGCTCAATGATAAAATCTGAAGACTATATGGAAATTCTGGATGAAAATCTTCAACTATCAGTACAAAATCTTGATCGAGGTCGGCGATTTATTTTCCAGCAAGATAATGACCCCAAATATACGTCTAAATCAATTACTGCGTCGCTTCAGAGAAAGATCAAAATTCTGTCAAGACATTTAATGAGTCCTGACTTGAATCCTATTGAAAATCTATGGAAAGAATTTAAAGTACGAATAAATTGTTAGTCACCAAAAACCT
This sequence comes from Doryteuthis pealeii, assembly GCA_023376005.1. Taxonomy (NCBI): domain Eukaryota; kingdom Metazoa; phylum Mollusca; class Cephalopoda; order Myopsida; family Loliginidae; genus Doryteuthis; species Doryteuthis pealeii. The sequence goes on from CM042153.1 coordinate 38,194,551, forward strand.
TCAGAAATTAGAACGCATAACCATTGAAGAATTAAGGAAAATCCTAGAAAAGACTTGTTGAAATCTCATCAAAAATTTTAGAAAAAGATTGCAACAAATTATAAAGACTAGCAAAATAAAAAGACACCCTCCGGGCGATATAAAAATAATTTTTTGAAAGATATTGCCTGAGGGGATGGGAGCTGAAAATTCAATGTCATAGAGTGTGTACCATAAGTATGTAAAATTGTCAAATTTATTAAAGGAGTAAAAAGAAAGAAAGAAAGAAAGACAATTTGAAATGGAAACAGTTCCGATAACTTTAAATATTATATTAGAATAAAACAATCTATATATAAATATATAACGCCGGGCATCTATTTATTGAAACAATGAGGATTGTCTAACGTTTCATGCTCACATTTTGAGTATATTTATTCTATGTTATGACGTTGGATTATGTGTTGGGTAATGTGACGTAAGCAGTGACGCAATTTTTGTTACAGACAAAAACCGGAAGCGAATCTCCATTATTAATAGAAATAGACGAGAGATCATGCTATTGACTATTAATATTGTGAAAATTGTTGAATTCTTTCAATTTTTCATTCTGTACAAAAGATTTTGTCTTTTCATCTTTTGTTTATTTTTCTTATCATATTGAGTAAATTTAACCCATCCTTTTCAAAATTGAGGTTTATGTTCCTTTTTTTTTGTACTTAATAATATAAAAAGTCTGGCATCATACGGGTATTAAAATCTAAGAAATGGATCAAAATATTCAATATTCGTGGGTGTACAAATAATTTCGACGTTGACTGTATGTCTGTACAGTTAAATCCTTTTCAGACTGCTATGATTTGTGAAAGTTTTGAGATCGTGTTTAAAGTAAAAATTAACAAATATTTTTGATAGTATATATTGAAAATATGAAAGTTTGCTGTTTTTTTTTCCAGCATCTGTTATTAAATAATGTGATCATATTTAATTAGAAAAAAATAATGACCATGTGTGTCGTTGACTTGCTTCTTATTTTGTCTGGCGAGGGCGTAAGAGTGACTCTAAGTAGGAACTGATTCCCTTAGGTCGGCCATTTGTGTGGACGATCTGCAACATTTCTATAAGAGGTCCCATGGTAGCAAAAAATTAATACCTAGATTAAAAAATATATATTGGTATTCTACAGATATTTCCCGGAGTTGTCTCGAGGGACATTTAGTCGAAGTTTTCTTTGTCCATGTTGTATTCTGGAATTTCTGGAGCTCTAAGTCAAATTTGGAAAATATCCGTTGCAAAATGGTGGCCTTGTTTTAAGACAAATTGACAAATTTTGACACTAGATAATAATTCGCATTAGAATGTCTACAAGTCATTCTTTTAATGATATCCATCGACATGCACTTGGAAGACCGTAGATTTCTCGTGCCCTGAAACGCTTTCTGTAACTGTGGAGGTCAACGTTTTGAAAAAAACTTTTTGACCGTAGATGTCGCATGTGACGGTCGGTCCTAAAGATGTTGATCGTGTGCCGGGGTCCTTTCGCTGTTGCTGTTGCTTTCTCTTAGACATCTTTGCTTCCTGATGTCGCGCCTGGGTGACTTCAGACATGAATATTCCGCAACAGAGAGCCTACCGCCACCGAACGCGGTCCTGTGCCAAATTTTTCCAGCTGGCAGGGTTGATGGTAAAGGACTTGGGATTATACTTGCGGGTAACCTTAAATCGCAGCTGGGGGCCACTAATCTGTCTCTCGTCAGATGAAAGTCCTGCATAGATATATAATGATATACAAATTAACATATTTGACAGTTTATGAAATACACTTCCGCCACCAAAAATGCCCCTGAAAATCACCATGCGTCTTATAAGGTCAAGTGTCAGGTTTGGGTTACTGGCTAGAGAAGTTCTGCAGTAGCCCTTAAATTAATCCGCAAACATCTCTGAAAATGTAAATAAGGTCTAAATAATATGGGGGTAGTGGTGTTGGACTATAGTATCGTAGTGAGCGAGTTCGAATTCCAGTCGTGTTATTACGTTCCCTTTCTGACTAATAACCTTGGGAAAGTTAAGAACCCTCCCCCCAGCTATGGATGAACTTTTTGCCTACTTTAAGCTGCTCTCAGCGGCTCTCCCAACCCACCCAACCAAAGTCCAAAAACTGCTGGTTAGTTTATTATAATTAAGGACTCAGATTACAAAATAATACTTTATTTCAATAGAATGAATTCTGAGGTGAATAGATAGTGAACTTTGAAATATACCATCATACATGTAAAAATACCAAGAAAATTCGGTACATCCGTGGGGAAATTTTGGCTGGAGGAGCGTTAAATAGTACCATTACTGTTCTTCTACAATTATATCTTTAGCATTTAATAACCCATGAAGATTGATATGCCATTAAACAAAGAAACCAAACCAAACCAAACCCGAATACATCTTAAACTTTTTAAAAATTCCCGTAAAGTTGAGTTAGAGGCGCGTAGTGTAATGGCCACCCTCGTAAAAAATGAATACGGCGAGATGAGTTCAAATCCTTGACGCGACTGTTTGTATTTCTCATTGGGCTAACATTCTTGTGAAATGCAAGAATCCAACTATTTTATATCCAGCTATGCGTAAATAGCAGGGCAGACTGGGTTCTTTAACCTTGGTATGGCAACCGGCCTAGGAGAAAGAAAACTGAATTCAAACCAAAGGGTCTATCTTCTCATTAGTCAAAAAATCTACATTGAGACATCCCCCTAACCTCCTAGTGATGAGGACTACGAATGCCACTAGACTATTCGTAGTTTAAATTCGATTACATCTATATATTAGCACTCATGTTGCTTAAAAGTATGACCATTATCATCTTGCAACACCCTCTGGTTAAAAATAAGACTATCCAAATCGTCCAAGATGATATGCAAAAATTAAAATCCTGATTATTTTACGTTGCTTATCCACCGAATCTTTATTTCTTATTTTTGTCTTCACCCCAGCTAAATAATGAACAATTCTGTTTTTATCATAAAGAAAGAAAGGGTAGAAAGGGGACATGCTACACAGAAAAAAAATATAACAAGAAAGAGAGTAGGGGAAAGAGTGAGGTGGTGAGCGCGCGGATGCGATAATGCTAATCTATTTCTCTCAAACATAATGAAAAGGTGAAAAGAATGAAAAAAGAAAAAAAGAGTTGAGAGAGAGAGAGAGAGAGAGAGAGAGAGAGAGAGAGAGAGAGAGAGAGAGAGAGAGAGAGAGTTAAATCAAGATTATTATACTTTTTACATGTTGAACTATTTGCAATAGCTCTTAAGTAAACATATCAAACGTTGTAATAATTGAATTATCATACTGTGGTATATCCACAGGTCCTGGAAGTATTTTTTAAATGCCTGTACAAATTGAAGCGCGTCTTATAAGGCCATGCGGTTAGAAGCCGTCAACTACGATACTTAATGAGTTGAGGGAATGGTTTAATTACATAACCTAAGTTTTCTGTGGTCTAATACATATTCAAAGTTAATTTGGTGGTGAAAATAAATAATTTATTATTACAAAATACAATTGAACGTTTGTTAAGCATAAAATACGAACAAAGAATTGTTTATTTTCCCTCGAGTTCCGTCAGGTATTTGAATTCTATATTATTTCCCTAATCAATGTTTTACGACGAGAGAGAGAGAGAGAGAGAGAGAGAGAGAGAGAGAGAGAGAGAGAAGAGAGAAGAGAGAGAAATAAAGTGTGAGAGAGAGAAATAAAGAGAAATAAAAGAGAGAGAGGAGAAAATAAAGAGAAATAAAGAGAGGGAGAGAAATAAAATAGAAATAAAGAAGAGAGAGAGAGAGAGAGAGAGAGAGAGAGAGAGAGAGAGAGAGAGAGAGAGAGAGAGAGAGAGAAATAAAATCAAGTTCTCACTTAACAATTTATTCTAAACACAACAATCTATTCATTTCTTCATTCCATTCTATGCTCAGTATGTGAACTTAATTACATTAAACCGTTTGCATATATAGTTGTAGCTTCGAATTTATCTCAGTTTAACAAACAAATTCTGTATTATCTTAACTAGCAAGAATATGCTCCTCCTGAAATATAGCAAATTAGGAAGAACTAACGAAAATAAATTAGAAAGATTAACGATCTATTCTTTACTCCGCTGGCGGGTCCATGTCCACCGGGTGGATGATGAGCGAATTCCAAAGGACATCCTCTATGCGTAAAATTCAACTGGTAAGAGACAGATTAATCGCCTCGAGCTACGGTTGAAGGATGTCTGCAAGTATGATCTCAATGCTTTTAACATCAACCCGGCCAGTAAGAAAAATTTGGCTCAGGACCGCCTTCGGTCGTGGCATGCTCTCCGTAGCAGGTTGTTCGTGTCTGAAGTCACCCAGGCGCAATGCCATGAAGCAAAGATGTCCAGTAGAAAGCAACAGTACCAATGAAATGGCACACTATCAACATCTTCAGGATCGACCTTCAAATGCGACATCTTTGGTCGAAACTGTTTTTCAAATATTGGTCTTCACAGTCACAGAAGGCACTGAGCTAGAAAGTAACTTCAGGACACGAGAAATCTATTTGTCTTCTGAGACTGCAATGCTGGTGATTCTTTACTTTAATCCGGATACATTAGATATTCCATTCTAATTGTGTCAATTATTGGCATTTCAGTCTCGGAAGACTATAATATAGTTTTTTGTGCCCCTGAAGTTACAGCGCCTCCTGTGACTGTAAAGTCCAATGTTAGAAAAACATTCTCGACCACAGATGTCGCATGTGAAGACTGTCCCTGAAGATGTTGATGTGCTGGTGCTTTGTTGCCGCTGCTTTCTTCTGGACCTCCTCATGTACATCGCGGGTCGCCACCCACAACAAACAGGTGGCCCCATTGAGGGGGGTATCTTACCCCTCTGCAGAGGTGCCATCGGTGTATTCTAAATCCCCAGACGACAGGGCTGCGTAGTGACAGAAACGCTGGAACGATACTTTGATCCCCTTCAGAGCGCACAGATACTACACTATTATCCGGTACCTACTTTTGATTGATGAGTTCTGAGAGATTCTGACAAGACAAAGAAACTTCATCTGCATAAAAGAGACATAAAGTCCAATGTTAGAAAAACATTCTCGACCACAGATGTTGCATGTGAAGACTGTCCCTGAAGATGTTGATGTGCCGGTGCTTTGTTGCTGCTGCTTTTTTTCTGGACCTCTTAGCTTCATGGTGTTGCGCCATGGTGGCTTCAGACATAAACAGTCCTTTACAGAGAGCCTGCCGCCACCAAGGGCGTTCTTCCGAGACAGCAATGCTGTTGATTCTTTACTTCAATTCACATACATTAGATATTCCATTCTAATCGCATCAATAGTGCTTAGCAAAACGGTCGAATTTAACCAATCAATCGTGTTAGTGTGTTGATGGGTGTCATTGACCCAAATAGAAAGTCCCATGAACCTAATTTTTTGCTATGATATTGAATTGACCTTGAACACTGACATAGACAACGTAGAGCTGATTTGTGAGGTCATTTGAAGTCACTAATTGGCGCCAAATTGATTGAGATACAGACTTTGATATAAAGTACAAAAGTGCGTAACTGTTTTTGATATTTTTTTTATCTCGCAATACCGAAATAGATGAGGTCAGATTAGTGCTTTACACGAGCTACAGTCAACGACAAAGTTATTCATTCACTCATCAATTTTGAATATTTTCATGAATTTCTCAGAATCTAATGACCGCATGATTCCAATTTTTTCATATATTAATAAGCACAAAAATAAGAAATAATTTCATCATTGACTATATGTTCAAAGAGTATTCTCATTGAAGCTGTATTTACCAAGACAAAAATTAAAAACGAATAAAACAATGATCTTCCTAAAAATACGAGCTGTCTTTCTTTTTTTTTTTTTCAAGTATCGAGACTAAATCTGTCTTGACCAAGACAGAAATAAACGAACATTCATTTTCTTCAAAATACAAGCTGTGTTCAAATAGTATCGAGACTAAAGCTGTATTTATCAAAAACAGAAATCTACAATGATTAAAACGTTACTTTTCTTTAAAATATACCTCCCTATACAAAACACTTATTCCAACGACTATCTTATTGGTCGAAGAACTATTTCTCTAAATTCTTGAGATGAGGCTTGATAATGTGTATTATTTGGATTATTCCGTCCATTGATCTCATCGTTATTGTTATCTACACAACGTTTCGGTTGATGTACCCTCCGCTTTTCTTCAGGTGTTTCTTATCGAACTCGGGAACTTTCTTATCGAACAAGGCAGTCTTCATGTCGTAATCGAGAAGCTTCACGGAAATTCGAACCGAACACTTTATTCAATTCACGACGGTTCTCATGATATATATATATATATATATATATATATATATATATATATATATATGTGTGTGTGTGTGTGTGTGTGTATGTGTGTGTGTGTGTGTGTGTTTGTGTGTGTGTGTGGAAAATAGAAAAAAGCGAATATTCGAAAAAGACGAATTTATTTGGCGAAATCGATGTTATAACGTTTCGGTTTTAGAAAACCTTCATCGGGACTTGAGATGGAAAAATGATGTTGGAGTGGGGGTGTACAACTTTCGAAAGACGGGAGAATAGTGCTTAAGTGTAAGAAGAAGGGCCGTAACCGAGTTCGGCATAGTGCTTGTTCCAGTATACGCGAAGACGTTCCAAGAAACGGTAAAGTGTGGTGTGCTTTAAAGGGACATCGGTCTTTCTCAGTAAATTAGTCTTAAATAGTTATAACATACCTAAATTTAATTTATCTGCCTCCCACACTAACCCACTCTCTCTCTACTATCCTCATAAATGGCTTCCTACTCTACCCCCCCACTCCTCCACATAGCAGCCACACCCACTAAACAAAAATCGTACCAACCAAACTACTCACACGCACCTGCAAGTCTGAAATAATAATTTTAACCTTAATAATAAAACAACATGGAAACAGATTGGACATTTTAAACAACATAATGTTCCAACTTTCACCCTAAAACTCTCTTATTATAGTTTCATGATATTTCAGACATTTCTCTGAATTATTGAGATGACGCTTGATAATTAGTACTACTTGGATTATTCGGACTCTTGTCCTAATCTTCATTGTTATCTGTACAGCGTTTCGGCCGATGTGCCCTCCGGCCTTCTTCTGATAACTTATTGATCAAAGTATTTTAAATTCTGCTAAAATAATTTTCATTCCGTGAAATTACACTCCATGACCCCACAAACGCTACCAACACCTCACAAAAAGGAAAAAAAAAATCCTATTACATTAAATATTTAGAGTACGCATCAGCAGCTGACCACCACCCTTCCCAATCACGACCGCAAGACTCTCGTCAGTATGAGAACGACATCGTTCAACACAAGAACTCTGTCCGTGTCCCGAAGAAGGTCTGATAGACCGAAACATTATAACATCGACATCAGTACCTATAATAAACATCCATCCAGTGCAATATCTCGTGTTTGTCTACATTTCTCCACATATATATATAGATAGATGTTGCATTATATTCAGTTGCCTGCGTTGTCTTATCATTGTATGTTTCCTTTGACTAAGTCAACCGAAATAACATTGGCTTTTTAAAAGGAGCGCATGGTGTGTGGGTGTAAGATACAAAATATGAAATCAACACTTAACATTTAAAAGTGTCTATTGTCGCGTGATGATCAGCTAGATAGTTTCGTATATCAATACTCTAATATTGTGATAATATACTAAGCGAAGTGTAGTAAGTAATTATCAGAGTTCCCAGGATAAAGTTTCTTCTTACGAGATAAACAAAGGGTAGCGTAGACATAAAGTCAAAGGTGCTTGTTAACTGTCAGTTTCACACTTACATGTTGCTCATATCAAGACCGCCCTGTCGACTAGGACTGGAGAATACACCGACTGCACCTCTGCAGAGGGTCAAGACCCAACACCTCCAATGGGACAACCTGTGGGTAGTGGGTGGCGACTCCTGATGCTTAAGGACGGAATCCTTTTACTTGTTTTTTTTGGGGGGTGAGGGGCGGGAGCATTCTGGTTTCATCAGTTCGTTCCTATAATTTGTTTCTTATTCATCTACCCATGCTGATTTGGATTCTACAGTTTTTTCTTCCCTTTTTTGTATCGTTTTCCCTCTAGTTGAAATAACTTTTTTCCCGAATCATTCCGGTACATCATTTGGAGATCTACTCTGAATCATTTTTTTATTTTATTTTATTTCTATCTATTTCTTTATTATTTTAGTTTTAGCAGGAATCACTCTGATTGGTTAAATTTACCAAGCTCAATGGGAAAGGGTGCGTTGAGCCTCTTGCGCACAAACGAATTTTATTTAGGTGACTTTTAGCCTTTGAAAAGTTAACTTCCTATTAAATTAATTCGTAGTTTTTAGTGGCAAACAGCGGTCTGGGTTTTCGGTAGCGAATAGGATCGGGGTGGGTCAAAGTTTAGGTACTGGATATGTATACCAAAAAAGGGGGGGGTCCTTTGAACAAAAAATTGTGATATTGTAAAAAGTATCTGGTTCTTCTAAAGGAGACGGCTTCATTCCTGAAATGAGGCAACCATAGGAATACTATTTGTATTTTTGTAATCTAACCATTGTAGTTCTTTTTGACAATAACAAAATAGATAAAATTATTCTAATCAATTATTATTCTGATAACTCCATTGCAATCTATTAGATTTCCATATACCACAGTTGAATGAACTATATATCTCTATTAAATTATAAAGTGACTTGATTATTTAAGTTAAAGTTAATAGAAATGTCATCGTGATATGCATTTACAAAATAGAAATAGTTTATTATAAATTATTTTAATATATTGTCTTGATATATAAATAAATTATTTATATTATATCAATATCTTGATAATAAATGTCATGCTTAAATAATAGATACCAGGTAAAGTAAAGCTGGCGGAGTGGCCTATTGTCGGTATCAGCCGGAAGCGAGGGATTCTTTCCCCTTTTCGCTAGCGCTAGACCAGAGAGATTGTTTAGTGCCGAGGTGGAGTGCCACACCAACTGTCAGCTCCCTATTTTACAGCACATATTAGATTACCCAATCTGTGCTACTTATACGCTTAGTTGTTCGGTATCAAACCCGGAACCTTACGATCGCAAGGCAGGTGCTCTACCGACTGGGTTAAATCGACCCCTAAAACTAAGCCAGTTTAGCTCAGTTGTTAGAGTACCCGTCAAGATACCAGGTACTTTTTATGATTTCACATTTTTTGTATTAGGGGACCCCCCTCCCTTTTCGCCATACGTTTCCGGTACCTAAAATTTGACCCACCCCCGTTCTAATTGAGATTGTCTTTTTATATTACCATTATTAAGATACTGATGCCTCATTTATCGCAATTCCACTGCTCCAGGAAACATGACTAAATGTAGATTCTACCTAATTTTAGAGGTCGACTTATACACCGGTATTTCAGGGTTTTTCTTTTCCTAGACCGGTTGCCACATGTTTAAAGAGTCTAGCCTACCCTGCTATTTGCCGTGTCTACTTTCTATGGCGATAATCGTTACGTCACGAACGCATGCCAATAAACATATGCCCATACAAACACGCAAATTATTTACTATCCTATGATGGCCTGTATTGAACGGATTTATAAAATATATTTTTCCATCTTTCTCCATTCCATTGAATAAAGGTAACAAAAGCAAAGGTTATAAGGAAATTAGTTAAACAGTATAGAGAATCATGAAGGAGACAAATTAGTAGTTCTAAAGAATTTATTCAAATAACAAAAAAACTATTGTTTGGCATAATTTATATTTTATGTTTCCATTACCAAAATTAAGGCACAAGGCCAAAAAGAGAAAAAAATGCAATCCAAAAAAAGGTGGGTACGCAAATGGCTTCTACTTACAATTTACAAATTATATAGCATATAAAAATGTTCATTTTCCTCGGGTGTTGATATAATGACGGGACCGAAATTCCTGTTGTGCTGTGTTGTTCTTTTTCAGTCGAAAATAAGGCCTTTGAATTAAAGGAGTTTCTACTTATTTCTTATAAAATGGACAATTTTGTCCTACACAAAAGAAATGTAATAATATCTCTATAATAAATTAATGTCGGCTTGAAAAGCCGACACTCAACAATAAAAAGCAAATTTCACTTTCTTTTCCGAAGAAAGCTTAAAGTTCAACAAAAAAAAAAAAAAAAGTTTTAAATACCGATTCTAATTTACTCAATTCACAATAATTTTAATAATAAACTCACTCTGTGAGCCAAAATGTAATATTTGGGTTTTCCAAATATACAAAAAATAATTCACATTTTTTTCTTTTCCTCGGGAAGAGAAAATAACTCACTCTGTGAGCTATAATGTAATATTTGGGTTCTCCAAATATACAATAAACAATCCCGGAAAAGACTATGATAGAATTTATATCATCATCATCATCATCATCATGTCGCGCTGTTGGCACGGATATCCATGACAATCTCTCTCCATCCGTCCCTATCGCTCATCATTCTCGGGAGGTCCTCTATGCAGCATCCTGTATCCGCACATAGCTGATCAATGTACGTCTTTGCTGGTCGGCCCACACTGGCGTGCCCATGTGCTGGCTTCCACAGGAGGACGTCGCTTATGGGTTCGTCCTTGCTTCTCCAGCAGTGTCCCGCATGTCTTGTCCGTCTTACTCGGATGGTTTGGGTGATATGTGGCAGGTGACCGTACACCTGTTTACTCGTGGGGTGTTGTTTCCACGTCTTGTTCAGGATCACCCGCAGCATTATTGTGCAGCTCCCATCTAGTTTATTCTCTAGTCGCTTCGTAAGGGTCCATGTGATGCAGCCATACAGCAGCACTGACACGACAACGGCCTGGAAGAACTGCCTCTTTAACTTGTCTGTGAGATTGGATTTCTATATGACCGATAGAATTTATATAGCTCTACCAATTTTCGTCTTATCCCGGCGCACAAAAAATTACGCCGACTCGGTCAACGGAGAGAGAACAACCCGACCTGCTTTTAACCAGGTTCGTATCTCATCTGAGGAATTTGACGCCCAAATTTTCGAAACAGGGGACCAGCCTCGCCCTTAAACCCAAAAAACCCAGCCAATCACAGACCGATACCGGAAAATTAAAAAATACTATGGAAGTTGCCGGAAAAAGACAGAACTTTTACAAAAAAATTAAATTCGTATCTTTTCCCCAAACAACGCCATTTACAAAATATTAAAATAAATATCAAACTGCTTTCGACACATATTTCAACTTACAAAAATTCTCAAAGTATTGCTGAATTGTCACTTTCTATGTATGGTCGTTTCATACAAGGCATCGGATAATGTTTATAAAGAATATCACGTAACGACAGGGAAAACGAGTGAGAAGGAAAAAATCCGAAGGTGTGTCTCAAAAAATGTTTGTTAAACATTTAAAAAGTAAACAGATGTGAATGCTTAAAATTTTTAACAGTTTTATTTTACGTCACACACTTTTTCATCGTACTTAGTCTAATGAGTGTTTAAAGTTCGAAGAATTTTATTTTAAATCTCTCTCTCTCACACACACACACACATACACACACACACACACACACAGAGTTTTGGAAATCAGACTGGCATGTTTCACTAGAGGTCAAGCGTCAATGAAAGTTATAATGCATCAGTTATTTTATTTTTTTTGCAGATTTTTTTCAAGTTACTTGCGCCTCCACATTTTTGGAACTAAAACATTCAGATTATTTAGCGATATATATATATATATATATATATATATATATATATATATATATATATATATCGCGCGCGCGCGCGCGCGCGCGAGAGAGAGAGAGAGAGAGAGAGAGAGAGAGAGAGAGAGAGAGAGAGAGAGAGAGAGAGATGTCCCTGCGTGGCCAAGTATGGTTTTTCAGTGGTTGATCTCAAACCAAAACTAATGCAGGTTACTCGAAGAGAACAAATTGAAATTCTTTAAAATAAATATTTTTAGTCAACCTCTTCATATACAATTACACCACGTGATTGATTTTAACGGCATGTAAAACCATCTTGGTTATTTTATTTCTATAGGCTAGAGAGTGGCATAATGGTTAGTCGTAGGAAATGAACTCGTCGACCTAAGTTCAAATCCTAGACGAAACTGTTTGCATTTCACATCGCACTAATACTATTGGGAAAGGCATGAATCCAACTATACTTCCTCTAGCTGTGGGTAAATAGTAGGAAAGACTGGGCTCTCGAACGTGGATAAGCCAACTTGTCTAGGAGAATTCAATCCAGTTAAACCCCGCTTAAGAAATTGACCTTGTGTCGCATCCTGCTCGTGCGGAGGGGCTGGTAATATATATATATATATATATATATATATATATATATATATATATATTTACCAGCCCCTCCCTATATATATATATATATATATATATATATATATATATATATATATATATATATATAGTTTTTTACTGCTAGAGAAGCAGTATATATATATATATATATATATATATATATATATATATATATATATATATATATATATATATACATACTGCTTCTCTAGCAGTAAAAAACTTAAAATTGTTGAAGATCTTTAAGAAAAAAAATTCATGTCAGAGACAAATTTTAATTAATTCTTTTTTCATGATTTTCATAAATTAAGATTTCGCTCGAATCATTTGGGCTGAATTAAAAGCTAAGACTGAAAATGTTAATTTTCAAGGTAAGTAGGCCCTTCCTATTTATAAGGTTGGTGCAACACAATCTTGGGTCATCCAGCGAGGATCGAACTCGATATTCTATAGTAATGGATCTGTGAGACTAGCTTGCTAACCATTACACCACGATGGGACGCCCTAGCACCGGGACAGAGGTATATGCAACTAACTCGCTAAACAGGAATATATGTTTATGGAACAACAGAATGCACATTTAGTTTATTGATATCAAAGGGTGGAGTTCTTAATGAAAGATTAAATGAATGTTTATATGTATGGAGATGCATGTGTATATAAACGTGAAAAAAGGAAATAAGAAAACGCCTTATTTTATCAAAAGAATGAAACTTTTAATGAAAGATGAAATCTCAAATCAACTTGTTCTGAGCGTTTATATGTATGTATGTAATGGGACCGGGTTAGCTCAGTCGGTAGAGCGTTCGACTAGAAACCACAAGGTTCCTAGTTCGATACCGGTCCTCGCCAACTGAGCGTATGAGTAGCACAGGGATCTGTGCGGTAAAGTAAGGAGCTGATGGTAGGTGTGGCGCTCTACCTCAGACGCCAAAACAATCTCCTTGGTCTAGCGCTATTGAAAAGGGGATAGACTCCCTCGCTGACTGGCTGATACCGACTTTAGGCGTCCCCGACGACTTTTTTATATGTATGTAGGTTCATGTATATAAAACAAAAAAATACCTGCCCAAAACACAAGCAAGTTTGGTTTGGTTTGTTTTTGCTTTTACGGCATATCAACCTCAGTGGGTCATTTAATGCCGATAAATTTTTGAAATAAATCAATTCTTAATGGATAATACAATTTTTTTATAAATACATTTTTCTATTTAACCCATAGATGGGACCCTAACAGGTACTACCACTCCGGGTCAGAGTGGACCAGGGAGCAATGGTGATGAAGGGGTGCTCCACATTTCCCAAACCTCCAAAACTGGAACCTCACCATCAGATTTTAACGTCATTCCCAGGACATGTAGACCCTCAGCCACCGCCTTCTAGCACCCATATGATAAAAAGGGGTTGGTGCTTGCCATAAGGGCAATAGGGTTGGGAAAATCAAATAGGTGCTAGGACTTGACGTGACCAGCCGATAGGGTGGAACAAGCAAGTTTGTGCATATAAATATTATATCGCCCATAAATAAACCTCTAACAAATATTTATAGTGTTCATTTTCTTCCATTTCTCTTATTATTTTTAGTAGAACATTATACAATCAAATATTATTAGGCACTAGCAAGAATATGCGCCCTCCGGGCGTAAATATTTAAGTTTTAATGTAATGAAATATATTGAATTAGAAAGACTAACGAAATCAAATTAGGATTAAAATTGAACGCTAAAACCGTTTTCAATCGTAAATTCTTTTAGTGTGCTCTATTCACGAAAATGCAGCGCAATATATTTCAAGTATGAAATAAGATAATAATGAAACAATAAAAACTCACGACTGACTTTTTTACGTTGTTAATACTTGGGTGAGTTAGAATTCAATATTATATATATATATATATATATGTAAGATAATATGGGTGCTATATATCCAAGACAATGCTCAATATCATAGATAGAGCGTTTATATTTGAGTTCAGGTAGCATGGACATGGAGTCAACACTTGGTTACTGACAGTTCCTCGCTTATGCGATCTTCAGACCAATATATATATATATATATATATATATATGTATATATATATATTATATATATATATATATATATATATATATATATGAGTAAAAAATATAACAAAAGACTTAGAATTTTTGCATTATAGTCTATTTCAGGAAGCTTAGACAAGTTGTCTAACTCTCCCAAATCATCAGCTGCGAATTATATTTTTACTTATAAATTTGCTCTGTGACTCTAACAATAAGAGTGCACATTGAGCTCTGCAAACTGCGACATGTTTAAAAAAAATCCTATGTCGTAAGGAAGATTTCTTCTCCGGATTTTTGGATTATATATATATATATGTTTGTGTGTGTTTGTGTTTGTGTTTGTGTGTGTGTGTGTGTGTGTGTGTGTGTGTGTGTGTACTTATGTTGGGACTGCTGTATACTCATATTTCTGTTTCCGAAGTGTCATTACTGTAGGCTTTGATAATAAATAATACCTAATAATATATGTTCTATAAAAACTTATTAAGGGTGTATTTATTCATGAGTTATATTGTATAGGAATGTGAAAGAAAATAGAAAATAACTTATTTTTTTCAAACAAAGCGACACTTAATGAAAGATGAAATCTCGAACAAACGTGTGGATTTTTATATATGTGTGGAAGTTCATATCTACATATCCAAAAAGAAAAGAAAAAAAAGAAAAGAAACTTGCCCAAGAAATATGTAAACAGCAATGACTTTGCTCACAACTTAGATGGGTGACCACTTCGTTACAACAGGTACTGTAAGCAAATTAACACTTTGTCAACCAAATTTCCCTCACGGCTATACCAAATTTTCTTTGTATTTTTTACCTGTACGATGATATCAATATATTCTTAAAGTTCACTATCTATTCACCTCAGAACTCATTCTATTCAGATAAAGTTCTATTATTATTGTAATCTGAGTCCTTCTGCTAAATTATAATGAACTAACCATCAGTTTTTGTACTTTGCTTGGGTGTGGTTGGAGAGCAGATGTGAGCGGTTTAAAATGGTCAAAGAGTTAAGCCCTATCTTTCAGACTAAGCAAGCCTAGTAGCCAGCTTTAGTAAATCAATCTTTGAAAATTACTAAATTCTTAAAAGTTTTTAGGAAGAGGTTCGATAATGTAGGTAGGTAGGTATTCATACAACCCATTCGCTACGGGTAGGATGTGACACAAGGTCACAAGTATAGGGAATTCAGCCAGGATCGAACTCGCTATTCAGTAGTAATGGATCTGCAAGACTAACTTGCTAATAATTACACCACGATGGGGCACCCTATCAATTATGTAGGTATAATGCTATACTGGATCCTTACTTCATTGGGCCAACAAGATTGAATCTCTCTGCTTAACTTTATAAAGAAGACATACGGATTAGAATTACTTTGCCAGAAATAAAATCTTTAACATTTTTCTACAAAATTTTCAAGACTTAAATAATTGTGATTATTCTTGTTATACGTGCAATAGCCATAAACTTTAACCTCTCGAAGACACTCACTGACGTATAAGTTCTCACAATAACAAAGCTTGTGTGTTGGTTTCAATACTTCGAATAGTTTTAAATTTTTGTGTAA
The DNA here is from genome assembly GCA_023376005.1 of Doryteuthis pealeii. Classification (NCBI taxonomy): domain Eukaryota; kingdom Metazoa; phylum Mollusca; class Cephalopoda; order Myopsida; family Loliginidae; genus Doryteuthis; species Doryteuthis pealeii. The sequence continues at coordinate 38,210,482 of CM042153.1, forward strand.
TTTCAAAGTAAATCTAAAATTTGGTTTAAATTTGCCAATCTTCTATATTTTATTTCAATGAAGGTTATGTGTTCATCTGTCTGTAACCAAAACGACGTCACAATTTTCTCAGTGATTTACGTTATATTCTCAATTATCATTAAACAATCATTATTTAATCTTAATTAGTATCTTATTTAATCTATTAAAGTCTAGATTTGCTTTAAAACAGCCGATGTTATTTATAGGTTTAAAATCCTGCAATTTGTATATAATGAATAAGAAATAAAGGTCTACATAGTCTATAGTGTTGATAATTTGCATACTGGTTTTAACAAAACCATATTTAATAAATAATTACTTGGTGTTATTTCTTTCTAATATTATTGTTTTATTTTAAAATTTATTAAAAGCAATCATATGTATAATTTTACATAGAAATAAAATAAAATAAAAATAAGTATAATATTTTAATATGCGTTTCGTTAGTCTTTCTAATTTGAAATAATATTTTATTTATTAAAACTTAAATACTTGCACTTGAATTGTGTTCTTTTTCATTATAAATGTTATAATGCTAATTTCACATCAGTTATTAAATTATCAAATGATAATGTTGCCGCCGTTTTACATTAATGTTAATTTTCTCGCATTATTAACGAATAAAAAAGATAGGTGTAATTCGAATGTTATACCTGTATATATTGCTGTAATCAAAATTGGGATGGAAAGACTTATGATCAGACAATGTTATCTTAAATGTTTATGGGATGAGTTTACAGATAACGTCAATGATTTAAGAAAAACATAGTTAGATTCTCATGGGTGCATTTATTGAATAACGTACGTAAAGAGGTTAATTTCCATGCATTGTATGACGTCAAAAAAGAATAGGAAAAAGTCTATGTAAGCCTGAAAGGAACCGCATGACACCTGACAAGAAAGAGATTATTTTTTTCTTTAAATTTTTATTTTTTACGCCTGACTGGATTTGTGTGTAAAATTGAATGTAGCTATCATTTTGTAAATGACAGTTGTCTTTGTTCCGAACAGGTAAACAAAATTGCTCAGGTGGACATCCATGAATAACGGGGGTGGGGGGAGGTAAACAATCCGGCTGTATGCACACGTGCCTTCGTGCGTACGTATGTACGCGTAGGTGTGATGAGTTGTAGCGACAATCAAAAACGTAAAAATGAATCTTAGTAGAGGAAACTAGGTGAGTCAAGTTGGGGAGAAGAAGAAAAATGTAACAATTGTTGGAAATATTTAGACTTGATGTCGTCGTCGGCTGTCGACACATCCTTATTATTAAGTGGTTGTATTGTTTGACATATAAACGGGGGATTATTTCTATACCGGTGGACCTGTGCTCCAAATAAGACAATATATATGAAATTGATATTTTATTAACTCCCTACTATCATTAGAAGTGCTTTACGCGAGTGGCTTTAAATATAGTTTTACAATAATTATCATTATAATATAACTATTCTTTTTTTTTTTCATTATCTCTATTAATACTTGAGAAAAACATTGTTTGTCTGTCTTCTTATGACTCGCCTTCTAAACGGGTGTTAGAATACGCTGACTGTATCCACTGTAGAGGAGTAAGACCCCCCCCCCAATTCTGTCCTGGGTATGATATTAAACTGCATCTGACGGTAAGGCTTTAGTTCTAAAGATCTGGGAAGTGTGGAGTACTCCTTCATTGCCTTTTCTTCCAAACTATCGCTACGAATCTTTCAAAACTTTGCCAGCATTAAATGACCCCCGGTGGTTGATATGCCGTAAAACAAAACGAACAAACCTTCATTGCTATTACCCCCAGTTCCAGTGCTAGTACTTGTGAAGGTCAATTATTTGTATTCAATAGGACTGTGTACAAAAACCTCTTAATAAACAACGAAGAAATGTAAATATGAACGTACAATCAACGCAATTCCCTAACCTCTAGGCATCAAATAAACCTAGACGGAGTAACATGCTCTAAAAAGATAAATGAATAAATCTAATAGTAGTCAAACCGCTTCCAATGGAGCTATCAGATTTGGTAATTATTTGGTGATTAAAGAACACATATACAAAAATTACACTTATTTTAATTATACTTTAATTGGTAATTTAATTTTCTATATGAAATCCTTCGTAGGATTGATTTTAATATGTTCAAGAATAAAACAATATTAGAGATCAATAACACTAAGTAATTATTTATTAAATCCAATTTTATTAAAAGCAGTATGCAAATTAACTACACCATATATTCTATTTCTTAACTACACCATATATTCTATTTCTTAGTGATATATAAGACAGAAACCGAATCTCCGTTATAATAATATACATTTTCTAAATCTAATCATAATTATAACAATCATCATCTGTAACTGTTAGGTGTAATTCTTTAATTAAGAAAAACGTTTATAAAAATATTGTCTAGGAAAGGGAATTTTGTAGAAGAGATTTTTAACATTTCTCTGCAACTCTCGTATCTACGATTCAATTTTTGACCTTTTTATCTGGCACCGACAGATACTTCAACTGGCTAATATATATTTCACTGATATATATATATATATATATATATATATATATATATATATTTGACTCAATGCAGACAGACGGCTATGTACAATTCTAACGTAAAATGGACACCAAAAATATATGCACTGATAATAACCGAAACATCGTGAATATAATTCAATTAATACGAGATTAAGTAATTTTGCTGGAGTGGAATAACTGTTCCCATATATATATATATATATATATATATATATATATATATATATATATATATGCAATTAATCAATATGTTGATTAATTTAGTGGATTTGACCCTGAAGATCCTTATGGTGAAACTCGAGTAGGTTATTCCTGTGTATACCATTATAATATATATATATATATATATATATATATATATATATATATATAGAGAGAGAGAGAGAGAGAGAGAGAGAGAAAGGGGAGATCTAGATAAATATGAACAGAAATTTACACATATATATATATATATATATATATATATATATATATATATATATATATATAATGATTGATATGAGCAGACAAAGATAGATAGATAGATAGATAGATAGATATGAGCAGACTGAGATAGATAGATAGATATAAATTCAGCTGAAGTACAATAAAAGATCCCATATACTGATCAATAGATAAACTGCTTCTAAAATAAGATCTATATCAAAATTACTCAGGTCCCTATGCACATATTGACCCCAGTCTAAAATCTTTCTTCCGTCTATATATTTGTCTTTCTAATAACAATGACAATGCTGCATTCACTTACAGCAATAAATACAATCTTAATCATCATAATTACCAGGTAACTATATTTCTGTTTTAATCTTGAGTATATATTCGAGGTGTGGTAAAAAAAAAGGATCGAGGCTGGGTAATTTGGATCTTTTGTTGTCCCGGCCTTCTGCCCTAATTTCTAGCGAGCCGGCATCAGGTGAATTTCCGGCCCAACTTAGATATTTTCCGAGTCGTGTTTTTGTCGTGTTTTATGTTGATATTTTACAATTCATCTTGTTTTTGTTTTTTGTTTTTTCGATTGAATTTGTACGGATTTCAATTGAATTTTTACAAAACTAAGATTTTAAAATAAGTTTCATAGGGGTGTAAAATATCTACATTGATTTGCCGATAAAAATCGGTGTGTGTAAAATATCTACATTAATTTGGGGACAAAAAAGTGACAAAAACACGATTCGAAAAATATCTAAGTTGGACCGGAAAATCACCTGACACCAGTTCGCTAAAAAATAGCGTAAATTAAGACCAGAATGACAAAAGATCAAATTACCCTGAGGTTGAATCGTTAACTTTTAACTGTGTACAAATAAGCAAATTATGTAATAATGTGATAAACAGACTCCTAGACTAACTAAGTTTTTTTTCCAAATTACTTGCTTGGCAGTTTTTTGTACGCACTAGATCAAAGTTTACACACTCTCGCAGTATGTTTCACTGTAGTGCCTTCTAATAAATGATAATGGGTGATGTAGATGTGGCCTATGTAAAGGCGGGTCAGCACAACCTGTTCTCTTCTTTTTTGTTGTATTTTGAGTTCCATTCTCCAATTGTAGGTTTAAAGTTTTGAAGTTTGTTATTATGAGTGCATTCCAATGATTTTGCCACTTTTTATGGGTCAAATAGTACTACTGTTATTCTACAAGGATGGCTTTGGCATTGAATAAACAACGGAGGTTGATATTTTTTTTTAAATTGGCAGGACTAGGTCCACTCTGACCCGGAGTGGTAGTATAACTAAATATATATTTACCATCCCCTCCGCACGAGCAGGATGCGACACAAGGTCAATTTCTTAAGCGGAGTTTAACAGGTTTTCCTTCTACTAGACTGGTTACCTAGCCATGGTTAAAGAGTCCAGTCTGCCCTGCTATTTATCCATAGCTGGAGGGAGAGTAGGATTCATATCTTTCCCAAGGGTATTAGCGCTATGTGAAATGCCAACAGCTTCGTCTAGGAATTGAACTCGCGTTGACGAGTCCATTTCCTACGACTCCTGCCATTAAACAAAACCAAAACTTTTATTCATTAGTTTTAATAGGATCTATTTTGGTATGAATGATTTGACGCTATACTATCTAAGGCTTTCATAAAAAAATGTTATAAAATTTAAATGACATCTAATCATAAAGGAGATTATGTGACTGTTTGTCTGTAACCGAAAGTAACTCATAATTCCCTTAGTTATTTACATTACATTCCCAATGGTTACTAAATAATCAATATTTAATCTAAATTGACCTTTTATTTATTAACCATGTCTCTATTAAAGTCTAGCCGAGTTAGATTTTCCTCCAAACAGCCCATGCGTTTAATATCCAGCAATGTGTCTTATATATCACTAAGAAATAAAGCTTTGCATACTGGTTAAAA
>CM042153.1:38220395-38277895 GCA_023376005.1 Doryteuthis pealeii
GAGAGAGAGAAAGAGAGAGAGAGAGAGAGAGAGAGTCAGACAGACAGACAGAGCTATTTAATTAATTGGTAATATTTATTATTTTTTTTTTTGGGGGGGGGAACTCAGTTGTAGACCTTAGTAGAGACGGGTAATTCCCAGGCTATTCGTGTCACACTACATCAGTATCCCCTCCCCTAAGACCAAATCCAGGGTACGGGATGATGATGATGATGATGATGAGGATTGATATTCTCTTGAGCGCATCACGTGGTCTGACGGTTAGCAAACTAGACTAGTAAACCATTACTAGTGAGTTTGTGTCTCACTAGGTGCCCCATACATACTTACCTTGTGTTCCAACTAATAGTCTGAATTCAAACCTGTTAAAAATTCGAACAGAGGGGTTGGGTAAATATATACTCGAACTAGTGACCTCATCAATGTTACAGTCTCACTCTGTCACGAAGTGTCTGTCAATATTTTCAAGACACTCGCTAGTCGCGTGGATCCTGAGTGACTAGGATTCTTGTAGAGTCAATTACTCTACAAGAAAAATAAATATTTCAGGGGAAACTACAGAATGTTTTCTTTCAACAAAATATTTAAAAAAATATTAGTCATTAAGACAATTTGTGAGTGATTAATAATTATTTTATTTTATAAAAAATTATTATTATTTACTTTTTTTTTTCAACAGACGGGTGCAAATACATGAACATTAAAAAAAACCCTTCTTTTTCGTTAAAACATAAGTTGCTCTTTTGTTATTATTTCTTTCCTCTCCTTATTTTTCATTTCTCTTTCTTTTTTCCTTTAAATCCGGTTTTCAAGACAATTACTTCTTTCGTTTTCTTTCCTTTCAAATTAAGTTTTTTTCATAAATCTCTTTCCACAAACTTTTCCCTTTTCTCCAAATCAGTTTCCAAACAATCACTTTTCGTTTTTTTTTTCTTTCAAATTAATTCAGTTTTTTTCAACAAATCTCTATCTCCGGTATCTTTAACTCTTAACCTTTTTGTTAATAAATAAATAATAAATGTCACTTCAATCCACTGTCGTCCGTCTTGTTAACGTTTTAACTCCATATTTCTGTCTAACCCTTCTCGTGTCCGTCCGTCTCTCTATTCTGTCGCCTCTAAACTACCGTCTGTTTTTCTCTCGTCTGCCTGTTTCAATTTTTCGCGGTTATTTTTTTGAATCCAAATAAACCTACAGGAATTAACCCCTTTTTTTCTGCCAAGGGCAGCAACTCTTAACTTTGTCTTTATTATTTAAAATTTTATACTTTTTTCCTTTTCTTTTCTAACAAATAGACACCCCCCCCCCTTGCTATTATTAAATGATATTCTGAGAAATCTCAGGATATCATGACAACTCACTCATTCACTGGTCCCTTCACTTGGTTTGGCCAGGTTTGTATGAATAGCCTGGCTATTAACCTACTAATTACCCATAGCTGGAGGGATAATAATTGGATTCTTACCTTTCCCAGGGGTATTAACGCTATGGGAAATGTAAACGGACTCGTTCAAGATTTAAATTCAGTAGCCGATTTTACTTCCTACAACGATAACCGTTTCGAAATGCGCACGTTACAATCTTTTCAGCTTTTCGGTGGTTGTCCATTTGATGTCTGTCGTAGTCAGTAACGTTCCGGTATTCTTTTTAACTGAATCCTTGATTCAATCCACTGTCTTGTCTTTAAAGAAGTTAAAAGAAAGGAAATGAATCCGACGGTATGAGTATAGATAAAAGGATATGAAAACACCACAAAATGCTGTTAAATTGAAAACATTTTATAATATATTCATAGCTGATATTGAACAATATTTCGATTTTATAAAAATCATCTTCAGAGCTTGTTTATACTCTGTGTTGTCAAGAGCGGAGACAAAAGTCATATGAGTTCAAAACAAAAACCTTGTTATACCATAGTTTCGAATGTGAGCACTTCCGCCGCATTTTTCTCGGTCACCAGATTATGTATATCTTATTGTAACAGTTTTAAAAAAAGAAAACATATTAACAAGATTGACACTAGACGAATAAGAAGATCCGTCTAGTGTCAATCTTGTTAATATGTTTTCTTTAAAAAAAAAGTGTGTTGTCTCATATCAATTGATTATTTCACACAAAACTTTGAAAGTTAAGGAAATAGTTTTAAGATTTAATATAAAAAGATTTTGATCATACTTCGTACACACACCCATTCAGACAGAGTAGTAGTAGTAGTAGTAGTAGTAGTAGTAGTATAATTCGGTAAAGATCTCATCCATCCGTTTGACCTCGCCTCGCATTACTCAAGAAAAGTTATAACCATCAACATTTTTGTGGTTCCTAATTGTACCCCGGGGTATTTTATTAGAGGATTGGGCTTATAAATGATTTTTAAAAGAATTAACGAAAACTCAATTTACAATTCACTTTCTCTCCACCAGATTAATTAAACTGAATCTTTATCTTTTTGTTGAACCATATAAAGTAGACAACTACCTGAAATTCTCCTAGCCGGAAAATCAAAACTTTAAAAGACAATTTGTAGTATCAGCATTGACCAAAATAAGGAGATAACGTTAACCTCTCGACAACGTTTACTAACTAATGATAAGGCTAGGTTTCAGCTATTACGTATAACTAGCAGGACCTATGGATATACCACAGTATGATAATTTAATTATTACAACGCTTGATATGTTTACTTAAGAACTGCCAAATAGTTCAATATGTAAAAAGTATAATAATCTGGATTTAATTCTCTCTCACACATTTCTTTCTTTCCTTCTTTCCTTCTTTTCATTATATTCAGATTGAAACAGATTAGCGTTATTGCTTCCTTCACTCTACATCTTTCCCCTATTCTCTTTCTTTCTTCCTTTCTTATTATATTTTTGCGTAGCGTGCACTTTTTCTTCCCTTTCTTTCTTTATAATAAAAACCGAATGGTTCATTATTTAGCTGAGGTGACGACACTCATAAGAAATAAGAATGCGGCGGATAAGCAAGAACAGATATTCAGGATTTAGATTTTTGCATTTCATCTTGGACAATTTGTACGGTCTCATTTTTAACCAGAGGAGTTGCAAGATGATAACGGTCGTACTTTTAAGGAACACGAGTATTAATATATATATTGATTAATAAATGCCTCACTGTAGCGCAGAGACGCTGTTATTCCATGAATGTTGAAGAGTAATTGATAAATGATCTCAAATTGAAAGTTGGTCTGGAATATCGAGGTGGGTTATAGATATAATAAAACTGTTTGATAATAGTTAAACCGATCTATATATTGATACTCGTGTTCTTTGATTGTATGACCGTTATCATCTTGCTGAAGAAAAAGGACATGCTACTCAGAAAAATATAATAAGAAGGAAAGATATATATATATATATATATATATATATATATACGCACACACACACACACACACACACACACACACACATATATATATATATATATATATATATATATAGAGAGAGAGAGAGAGGGGGGCGTGCGGGGACAATAACTCTAATTTGTTTCAATCTGAACATAACAAAAAGAAGGAAAGAAAGGGAAAAAAAGAGCGATTGAAAGTTAAATCAAGATTATTATACTTTTTACATATATTGAACTATTTAGGAATAACTCTTAAGTAAACATATCAAACGTTGTAATTATCATGCTGTGGTACATCCACAGGTTCTGCAAGTTGTTGAATAATAGTTAAACCTGAGGTTATTTGAGTTACGTAAATGAAATTAGAAGAAGAAGAAAAAGAGGAGTGTCTTGAAACGTTTTTTTTTAAATGCGTCATATAAAAGAGACTTTAATTAGAATTGAATGGATCACGTGAAATGTTTTTTAAAGTCTTTTTAAGCGAAGATCGTGACAGGTGAGAAAGCAAAAGGTGATTGAAATATTTTCAAAATCAAGGTGATATCAGGTAATTAAAATACTTGTTAAGAAGTGGTTAATTAAGAAATAAATATTAATGTCACCATAGTTATAAAAAAAATTAGAGAAATACCAAAATAATTATAACTTAAACTTGAATCCGAAAACAAAAGAATAGGAAATTAAAACAAAACAAAAAAAGCAGTTTTAACTTTATGTTTTGAAAAATAAAGTTCGTCAATCTCGCATGGTTTAATGGTCATCTTGCTAGACTCGTTAAAAAAATCCTATAACATAGTTTGGTCAGTCCTGGCGGTTAGGACTTTAGAATATACCGACTGCACCTCTGGCAGAAGTCTAGGTAAGACCCCCAATGGGTTCACCTGTTGGCCATGGATGGTAACCCGTGATGCTTAAGGATGGAACCCTAATGGCTGCAATATTCCACTTTGGTCTTTTCTTAAGCTAGATGGGCAGTCGGATATCAATCGGTTGGTCACATCAAGCCCTAACACCAATTGTTACATAGCGCTTAACATACCTATACCAACTTGATATGTGTAACGAGATTATGAAGGTCCTGAGTTTTGAGAGGACTACTATAGAAAAGGAGGAAGAAGAAATGAGACAAGTTAGAGGCTTTGAAAAAGGGTGGAGTGATGCACGGTGATTTGACCGGGGCATGACCCCCGAATGGAGAATTGTAAGCCAACCGGAAGTTTCGGATGTTGACCGGAACCAGAAGTCACGTGGTGACGAGGAACGACGAACAACAAGATCGTCCTCTTTTTGCTTTCCGAGGCGTAGAGTACGGACGGGCCTCTGGTCCCTAGTGTGGGATTACAGTAATTTAACAGTGTCCTCTCTCTCTCTTTCCTCCTCTCCAAAACAACCCACAACACGAGCCCGAAAATAAAAGCTAAGCCCTTATATTTCACGCGTTGTACCTTTTTATCGACAAGACGATCGCCGCGTAACAAATACCTTTTTAGTGCTGTGAATTTGGAAACACGTTGACAAGACCCGCTATACAACATATATCGCTTTTGGTACAGTGACCATATTAGAACGTTACATATGCCCGTTTGGACATACAGCATATCTACATATGAGAAATACCCTTGGATGTATTTCCATACGTAATCTTCATCTGTTTCTTAGTGGCATATATTTTGTCTGGTGAAATTGTGGCTTCTTCTGTATTTCTTCTTACGATTCTGAGTAGCAGCTTTCTTACTTGCTTCTGACTTGCTTTAAGTAACCTTTAGTTGATGGCTGGTTCGTCTATCTGACTAACGGTCGATCCTGGCTTCTTAGCTATTTTTCCAGTTGTCTTTTTCTTAACTTAAGAACTTCTGCTTAAAATGCTGGTTGAAATGCCCTGGTTGTCGGTTTGTTTTTAGTAACCAACTCAAGGCATTTCTTTTTGTGAATTCACATATTTATTCAATTTAACTTAAGTCTGGATCCAATTCTCAACCACGCGTGTGAGTTTGGCTAACCACCTGCCATTACGTATTTCTATCTCTACGGCTCGCAACAGACTGACTATCCCTTCCCACGGTTCAAACCCGAAGAGAGGGGTCTAAATAAGGTTACGAAATGTCATTCAAAACTAACTGTTCAAATTTACATTCAAATATTTTCTACACTATGTAAAACTTATAGTACGCCCATCAATTATGCAACACTATATTATTGTCCCAACCCTATTGTCCTTATGGCAACCCCCAGTTCTTTTTATCATATATGTGCTAGAAGACGGTGGCTGAGTGTCTTATTGTCCAGGATATGGCGTTAAACTATCTGAGGGTGAAGTTCCAATTCTGGAGCCCTGGGGAATGTGGAGCATCTATTCATCACAATTACTCCCAGTTCCACTCAGACCTGGAGTGGTAGTACCTGTTAAAGTCCTATCTATGGGTTAAATAGAAAAATGATCTTAGAAAATGTGTCTAAAAATTGAGCTTAAAAAAATTGAGTACCCATCAAGAATGAATAAAACAAAACGTCCTCGACATAAAATAGCCCAACAGGTGTTGACATGCCGTAAATAATCAACCAGCCAGCGTGGTTTGGTCGGGGCCTGGCGGTATGTCTTTAATAGGAATAGCCTGGCGGAGCCCATACCTCTTCAGGTCTGAAACTGGTTTAAATTCAGAGTTTTCCTTCTTCTAGACCGGTTGCCATACTACGGTTTAAAGAGCCAGGTCGGTATAACTATTTACCCGTAGCTGGAGGGAGAATAGTTAGGTTCACGACTTTACCACAAATGCAAATATAAATGTACAATGAAAGTGATTCCCTAACCTCTAGTCATAAATTAACCCTAGACGGGTTGAGATACTGTTAAACTTAATTAATTAATTATTTAAAAAAATATTTAATAGGTTATGTCGCTGAATTTCCTCCTTATATGTCCTCACAAAGTTGAGCAATACACTTCTGAATACATCCTGTAGTATTAAAATTATTTTTAGTTAATAGTAGGCTACTGGCATGTTATAATGATACATACTAAGTCCCTTGCTACCAAATATAATAATACTATCACGTTACCAAATAAAGTACAATTATGTGTCGTTTATTAAATTGTGTTGAGTCGCTATTGCAAGTTGTGACGTCTATTACAATGGTTCGAAAACTTTTTAGAATCACAGTCTCTTTTAGAGTATGAGGATTTTTTCAATTAGAACATTCTGAACAATTGTATTTACATATACTAGCAAAATAAAAAACGCCCTCTGGGCGACGCAAAATAAATATTGCCTGAGGGGATGGGAGTTGAAAATTTAATATCAGAGAGTTTGTATCATAAGTAAAGTAAATTCATCAAATTTATTAAAGGAGTAAAAAATGAAATAAATTCATTAAAGGAATAAAAAATAAAAAATTTGAAATGGAAACTTAGTTCTGATAACTTTAAATATATATTAAAATGAAGAAAAAAAACTATGTATAGATAGATAATACCAGGTATGTATTTATTAAAACTTGTTTTAAAAAAACACAATGAGGACTGTCTAACATTGCATGCTCAAATTTTGAGTGTATTCTATTTATGACGATTTTAGGCAGTGTGACGTAAGCGGTGACGTAGTTTTTGTTACAGACAAAAACCGGAATCTTCATTATTAATAGATATGGTTAAGTAAAAAAAATAAGGAATTAGTAAAGTAAACAGTGATGGAGTCTATCCCCTTTTCACTAGCGCTAGACCAGTGAGATTTTCTTTCAATTAAAACACACTGAACAATTGAATTTACATATATATGGTTAAGTAAAAAAAAGAAGTAAGTAAAGTAAAAAGTGATGGAGTGTATCCCCTTTTCACTAGCACTAGACCATTGAGATTTTTTCTGAGGTGGAGCGATAACACCTGCCGACGGCTCCTTGATGCTTTACCGTACATATCAGATTACCCAAGCTATGCTACACATACGCTGAGTTACCGGGGACCGGTATCGAACCCGGAAAATTGCAATTCCTCGAGTTAATTTTTAAAAATTTATTGTGTATTTGTCTCCTCAGATGGGTGAGGCTGTTATTCCCCACAAATCATGGAATTAAACTGGAGACAACCATCCTCATTTCCTGTTCAATGTTAATGGGTTTTTGTTACTTTGTTCAATACAAACTTTTTACAATAACTATCACGAAACCTACGCCACAAATATAAGTAATTAAAAATGGAATGAACACTGAAATTTATGACTCAGACAGTTCTACCTATGTAAACCACTCCATATTACTTCCTTGTTTCGTTGGTATTATTATTTACTCTTTTTGAGTTTTCACATCAGCGTCAGCTGATGGTCTTTCACTGGAGTCTGAGTGATAGCAAGTCTCCTCAGGTCTCCTGGACTCTTGTGAATATTCTGGCAGATTGCAACAGTGCAGTGTTCTGGATGGTATCCATCCTTCCTCTGATTTCCAGATTTTCCAAACCCTTTTCCAATCCTTTTGGGACCGTTCTAAGTGCACCAACTACAATTGGTATCACTTTGACTTTCATATTCCATAACTTTTTCAGTTCTCTGGCAAGGTCCAGATATTTGTCCATTTTTCATTTTCCTTTAGCTTCACCCTGTGATCTGCTGGCACTGCAATATCCACCAGTTGACAAGTTCTTTCTTTTTTGTTTATCAACACTAGGTCTGGTCTTCTTGCTGGGATAAGGTGATCCGTTTTTATTTCAAAGTCCCAGAGAATTTTATGCATTTCGTTCTCAAGAACAGATTCTGGTTTATGCATATACCATTTTGTTGTATGGTCAAAATTAAATTTTTTGCATAATTCCCATTGGATCACCTTCCCAACCCAGTCGTGTCTAGTTTTGTATTCTCGTTGTGCTAGTTTGCTACATTCGCAGAGTATATGGTTTACAGTCTCATCTCTATTCCCGCAAAGTCTACATTTACTATTTTCGCTTTGATGTATTATTATTATTATTATTATTATTATTATTATTATTATTATTATTATTAGCTGATGGTCTTTCCTTGGAGCCTGAGTGACAACAAGTCAAAGTTTAGTTGAAATCTGACCAGAAATAGTGGAGTCTTAGTTGTATGGACGGACAGACATTCAGTGAATTCTAATAAAATTTCAGTGGCTCTAGAGACATTGTGATTGTCTTTAAGCCATTCCAAATCAAAATCAGGGTGATACAAACTAAGAGTAACCCCAATCCAATCCAATGTTACACTTCTTATATTGCACTGCATCATCACTTAATAGACTCTGTTTCTCTAAGACACTGTTTCCCAAGACACACCAGCCCTGTCGGCTGGAGCTTTAGAATATACACTGACAGCACCTCTGCAGAGGAGTAAGATTCTCCCAAAGATGGAAGCCTAGTGGCTGAGCAGTCCATGACATGCAACTATCTACTTTGGTCCTTATTTATACAAGACGGGTAGTCGGAGATGAACAATCTCTGAACAATCGGCTGATGACGTCAAACCCTAGCACCTATATGATTGTCCCAACCCTATTGTCCTTATGGCAAACCCTAATCCGTTTTACCATATATGTGCTAGAAGGATATGGCTGAGGGTCTTAATGTTCTAGGTATGACGTTAAACTGATGGTGGGTTTCCAATTATGTAGTCCTGGTTTATGAGGAGTGTCCCTTCAACATTTCTCCCAGGTTCACTCTGACCCGGGGTGGCAGTACCTGTTAGGTTCCTATTAAATAGAAAAAATAGTTGAAAAAGTGTGTTTAAAAAAATTGAGTTTTAAAAATTTTAAAATAACCCAATAAGAGTTGGCATGCCGTAAAACCCAACTAACCAACCAAGACACACCGGACGCATTAGAGAACATAAAAAAGATAATGGTCATATGTTTACTCTCATAATCCTTGGCTTCTAAAGACATATCCCCTCCGGTAAACTGCACTAAGTTATAATTTAAATTCGGACAGGAGTAATGTAAGTACAGTACACGTATCGACAATGGAGATATTGAGGACCGGTAATGAACTGTAAGAGAGGGACGTGTTAGTGTTGTTTGTTTTCTAAAAGTACCGGATAAAGCATTTTATTGTGTATGTGTGGTAGCAAATAGGGTAACTGCAAGAGAAGATAAATCTACGCAACTAAAAGAAAACGAAATAGGGGGCCAAGACCTTGCTTGAGAACTTAACCCTTTCATTAATGTGCGCAACTATATTTTGAATTTCGGTTGATTGTATGCAATTTTAAATCGGTTGAGAACGTTTACAGTGTTTTACAGTAATATTTTTTAACGATCACTTTTTTTTTTTTTTTTTTTTGTTGAAAATTTGGCTCTGGAAGCGATAAAAACTGGAAAACGCGACAGCGAAAAAGTTTTAAAAAATGGTCATAGGTTTGATCTCATAATAATCATCATTCTAACCTCCTCCCGTTGGAAATTGGACTAAGTTGGTTTTCAAGATAGGACAGTATCTTTGTATGCATTCACCCAATCCCTCCGCCTCAGCAGGATGCGACACAAAGCCAGTTTTTAAGCGGATTAAAGCTGGTTTGAAATTAGACTTTTATTTCTCACTGGTTGCATAACCAAATGACCCAACGATGTGACTGAAAACAAAGCTCTGTACAAATATCAAATAAGGGCATAGTTTACCAGGAAAACAGTGGTGGTGGGGGGTATTTATATTTACCCCTGAATTCATTTGGGATCACTAGGGACAAAATTACCGGCTGTGGTGGGAGAAAATAGGAAAATAGGAAAAAATAATCTAACGGGAATAACTTGCAAATAACTTGCAAATTTAACTAATTTCCATATCAAATATTCTGTTCATTAGAACCACTTGCGTTAATGATAACACTGTTGATATTATGTCTTTCCCTTTTCAAAAAGTATTATTATTGCGTTATTGGTAAATTGGTGTTAATACGCACGAATTTCCGTTGTCACATTTTCACAATAAGCACATCGATCGATAGGTACTGCTATCCAATGGTGATCAATATGAAAATTAAAGAGTTTATACTTATATTTACCCGGATACTATATAAACCAGACAAAGCTGAGAACACAGCTCATAACCTATATATTAACATTGTTTTAACTACTTTGTCTTCACGATTCGACGTGTATCACGCTAGATGTGAGCAGGAAGAGATAGTCTAAGCAAAATTAAATCTAACCCCCTTACCCACACACGTATTCTTTTACTGCACAAATCAGCAGACCAACCATTGAAAATGATCCTTAGTGCACCAGCTCTATGTGATGAAATTGCAGTGAAAACTGTCACCCTTTCACTGAAATACTATAACAGTATTGACATTCTATTGTTTGTTTTATTTTTTTAATTGCATAAAAATTAATATTTAAAAAAGAAACATGCATATGTGAAGTTTACTCCATTAGATAACATATGGAAGCAGTTAGAGATGGTGGAATACATTGACACTCTATAAATATCAACATTTATTAACAAGTCCTTATAACGTTCTATTGTTTTAATTCTAAAATAAAATATTCTTATATATTAATTCAATAGTTGTTGTTTTGATGGATGGATGGGGTTTACGGCATGTTAACCATTTGGTTATTTTATGCAGAAGAGGTTTTTGTTTTATCCCTTCTTTGTGTGGTATGATTGTTATTTCTGCAGTTATTTGAATAGTATTTCAGATGATACTGGTGATTGGGATGTCGGTATAGTTTTAATGGTTAGGGTTTGAACATCATAGTGGGTGGGTGTATTTATTTGTGGGTGAGATTTTTGTCTATGGGCTTACATCTTTGATTGGACGTCGACTTTTTTTTCCAGAAATTTGATTATGTTATTAGACTCTGTTGTTTCAAATAGTTCTGTCATGCTTTTTATGTTTCAGAATTTTCGTCAAGTGCGGGCGAGATTTCTACATTCTATAAAATGTGTTTGGTGTCCCTCGTGAACATTTTGATAGAGGTTGTTCTTTTAGTATGAAGGAGTGAGTTAGTTTGGTGTGGCATATGCGTGACTGAGTCAGGATGGTCTTTTCTCTTTTAGTCTTACTAGGGTCCGGTTTTCTTTCTTTTAATATGGGTTGTATTTGTGAGTGCTTGTTGTGTGCATATTTGTGCCATTTCTTTGTCAGAAATTGGTTGATTTTAGGTTTTAGGTCAGTGTATGCTATTTTGGAGTTTTTTTGTTTTTTTATCAGGTATCATGTCAAGTGCAGATTTAGCTATTGAGTGTCGGGTTGTAATGCATTTTTCTTAATTGGCACGCCTCGATTTTTAGTTTTGGATTGTTCATTTGTTAATTTTGTAAATGAATTGTCGCCGTTGATGCTCTACTGTACGCGTGTATTTTGATGTGGATGTTATACAGAAGTCCTCAACGTATAGATAGTCATCAACTCCATGATTTAGCCATTTGAAGATGCTGTTGATTTTTTACTCTCCTGTGGAACCCCCTCTTATTGATTTTGAAATTCTAACTGAGTTAATCCGATGCGAACTCTAAATTTTCATGCTCGAAAGAAAGTTCTTTATGAAATTGGACAGTCTTCCTTTCAATATCAGGTATTGTAGGTTCTTCATTATACCATACTACCTGGTGGTCTCGTGCGCCTTCTACAGGTCGAAAATATATTTTTCAGGTGTTTTGGATGTTTGCCTCTTTTATGAGGGTATTGAAGTCAGTTAGTCTACTGTTGGTTTGAATTACAGCAACTAGCTAAGCACAACTGAAGCAGTGTCCAAGACAGTTGGTATTTATAGAAATCAAGAATAGTCCATTCATGCATTTGGGTGATTCCATTCCCTGAATTCTGATTGGCCGCTTGGTTTCTATGATATTGTGGAGTTTTATAAATACCCTGCCATTCTGAAGTAGAATTGCGACAGGACGGGGTTGTATTAAGTTACAACCGCTTGTTGCCGTGTCTTACCAATTCGACGGTAACTGGAACTTAGTTTGATTATTCTTCAGAAGGTTTCTAATCTGACCACATGATCCATTGTAGATCATGGGTTTCTGAAGCTTTGGTAGTTGGTAATAAGGTTCTTGGATTCAATAAACTATACTAACCTTTTGTTGACTATACACTTCATAGTCTTACCAAAACAACTTGTTAGCGCTATTGAACGGTAGTTTTCTGGATTGAAGCTGTTTACCTGGTTTGGGTATGGGGATTATATTTGATCATTTCCATGACTATGGGAATCTACCATTTATACAGATATCACCGATAGTGATTAGAATGTATTTCAGATATTTTTGGTAGCTGTTTGAGGAATTCGTAATGGATTTCACCTGGACTGATTGTAGTGTTGTAGGATCTTTGGATGGCTTCTGTTAGTTCTGGTAATGTAAAAGTTTTGTTGTAAGTTTTAAAGTTATCTGATTTGAAGTTCAGGCTGTTAGTAGTTTAAGAATTGACGGGTGGCACGCTTGGATTAGGAATTTGTCGATTATTCTGTTAGTGTATTTGCTATATCCTTTTTATTGGTTGCTTGTGTTTTGTTTTTAATGAGATATTTGAGTAGACTTTTCCAGAATTTTTTCTGATCATTTTCCAAATTTTATTTGTTTTGGTGAAAGAATTAAATTCATTCACAGAGTTTTACCAATTTTTCTTCTCTTCTTACTTGATGGTTTTACGTGTTTTTGTTATGAGTATTTTAAATTAATGGTAGTGGTTTTTTTAAATTAAATTTGCGTAGGAAGGATTGCCGTAGGTGTATTGTTGTTTTGCAGTTGTCATTAAACCAGGGTGTGTTAAGTCAGTTTGAGGGTGAAGTTTTTGTTATAGTTTCCTTTGCTATCAAGATTAGGGGTTCAGTGAAGTCATTATTGTTTGGGTGTTGATTCAGTTCCATTGGGTTTTGAACTCTTCCCAGTTTACTTTATTCATTTTCCAACAAGAAAATTTATTATTATGAACAAGTTGTAGACTTTCAAGAATAATAGGGAAGTGGTCGCCGCCGCAATGATTGTTATGTACCTTCCTTCAATGTTTTTGTTTGAGAAATATTATGCCTATAATTTATCCTCGATACTTTGTAAAAAGAAGAGCTTTAATAATAATTGTTAAGAATTATGGGTCTGTCGCGGTTTCGATCAGTTAAGATCTCGTTAGGACCTTAAATCTTACTGGACTTTGTTAAAATTACTACTACTTATCACAAGTTTCCATTAGGTAGGTGATTTGGGGAGTGTAAGCTAACGCTAGGCTTGTATGTATCAATTTTCTATCTTCTACCTGTGTGCTTATGGGCAAATTACGATGAAAGCACTGGTTCCTGCTAGACCACCGAAGTTAAGCAGCAATGAGTCTGTTCAGTACTTAGAGGGGTGACCATTTAAGTAACAGCAGGTACTGAAAGTAACCACATTTCAAAATAACTTGATTCGGCATTAAATGACCCGAAATGGATTGATATGCCGTAAAACTTAAACAAAACAAAACAATCTTCTTCCTATGATATTTATTTTGATATATGTTTATGGAGTCTTGTCTGTATATTGAGGTTGAGGTTTTTGTTATAGTTTCCTTTGCTATTGTAGCTGATATATATGCCTGTTCTTTTGTTTATGTTTTCGTTTATACGTTTTATTACTCTTGTCTGGCTTAATCCCATTTGTTTATTTATTTCCCTGTTTTTATTCCTGTATTATTTTTATTTGAACTTAATTCATATTACAGACGACAGCTAGTGTATACGGTTAAAATTTAAGGATATAATTCTAATTATATTTTAAGGAACAAATTGATCAGTGTGTACTGTTACAAATCAATTACATTCTATGATTATTTTATCGGAGAATTTAATTTTCGTTTAAACATAGGAAACATGGGTCATTCGTTTAATTTTTTATATATATAATAATATATATATATATATATATATATATATATATATATATATATATATATATATAATTAAATTATAATGAAAAATAACAAATAATGGAATCACTAAATTTTGAAGAAAGAATTATGGAATCACCACGAAGAAAAACACTTTATTCAACAAGAAGTACTCGTTTATATTACTTTTATACAGTCATACAAGTTAAATATTACTTAGCAACAAATGAAATAAAATTAACGGTATTTTTTATCATTTGTTTTACATGTGTTGAGGGACAAGAATACGAAGTCTCACAGAAATGCAACCGCTCAGTTCATCATGGGTCAAATTATCAGTGTGAAAAATATTCGTATATGATAGGACCGTGTGCAAAAAAAAAAAAAAAGAAAAGAAAAGAAAAAATCTTCGGAAACAACTGGACAAAAAAATGTAAATATGAACGAACAACGAATGCGAGTCCCTAACCTCTCGGTATAAAATAATTCTAAACAGGTTGACTTACCGTTCAAATCAATCAATCAAATAATCAAGACACATGCTATACTGATAGAGAGTAATCTGAAAACTTTTATTGTTTTATAGATGATTGATTTGTTGGTTGGATTTTATGGCATGTCAACCCTTGTTGGGTTATCTTATGCTGAAGATATTTTGTTTTATTCATTCTTTAGGGGTAATGAATTTTTTAAATCAATTTTTAGCACATTTTTAAAACTCATATTTAAAAAAATTTAACCCGTAGATGGGACCCTAACAGGTACTACCACTCTGCATAGCTGATTTAATGTCTTTAAAGCCACCATAAACTTTATTAAACAAGAAGTATTCACTTATGTAAGTGTCATACAGCCATACGTGTTTAATAATACTAAGTAAAAATGAAATAAAATTAGCAGTAAATTTATAACTATTTCTTTTTGGTGGGAAGTAGGTCCACCTAGACTGAGATCTTGAAATGCAAACCGTTTAGCTCATAGGTAAAAGATCCAACACAGCTTAATGTCCTCCGTCTTCCAACAGAATCATCAAATAAAGGCCTTTTGTGTAAATATGGTAATAATAAAGATAAAAGCTAAAACAGTTGCAAACATTTTTATAATGTTATCATCATCTGCTGTCATTGGACTTACTGCTATTTATAAACATGTCATCACAACGATTGTTGATGTTGTTGTGACGATAGCGACCCACTGACATTCAAACAGTCGTGGTCATGATTACGTTGAATAATCTTCGACTCTGATTTCCCTGGGCATTGCACTTTAATTGGCTGATGAGTGAGAAAACCAAACAGGGTTAACAACCCCAGAAGAGCACAAACTTAAAGCTACTTTATTATATAATATATATATATATATATATTATATATATATATATATATATAGGGGACAGTGTCAACGTTCAGCGTGGGAAACAAAACGGCAAAGAAAAAAATACATTTGTCTAATCGTATACGAGTTTGTATCGTATCGTAGGAAGCGCTCGCAGCGTAAAGGTTATCGTCGTAGGAATTGAACTCAACTACCTATGTTCAAATCCTGAATGAGGCTGTTTGCATTTCACATAGCACTAATTTTTACGATTATTGTCGCAATTTTATGGAAGCGCGTGGTGTAATGGTTAAATCCTGGGAAATGGCTTCGTCGCCCCTAGTTCAAATTCTGGATGTGGTAATTGTGATAATTTCCCTTAGCGCTAATACCCTTGGGAAAGGTATGACTCATACTCTCCCTCCAGCTATGGATAAATATTAAGGCAGACTGGGCTCTTTAACCTTGGTTAGGCAACCGGTCTAGGAGAAGGAAAACTCTGAATTCAAACCAGTTTAACTCCGCTTAAGAAATTGACCTTGTGCCACATCCTGCTTGTGCGGAGGGGTTGGTAAATATATATTGTCGCCATTTTAGGTATTTAAGCCTCCTATTGGTAAATCCAATGGTAGAAAAGGGTGTAGTCTCAGTAGTAGAGAATCTAGTTGTATTCCTTCAGGTATTAAATCCAGTTAGCAACTGATTTCAGGACAATTATCAACTGTATTCTCTGTCGGTTTTCATTGATCAATTCTTGTATTTGGTAAACTCCAAAAATATCAATGGCAATTTTTCGTACATCTTATACTTATAGATAGTCCAACACTAAAACCTTTGGAAAAGGTCTCAATCCGCTTCGGACAAATAGTAGGAAAGACCTGGCTCTTTGACAAGCGATCTATGTGACCAATAGATAGGATTCTAACATGTACTACCACCAAGTCTGAGTGAATCTGGGGTAATTGCAATAAAGGCGTACTCTGCAAACCCCAAAGCTTCAGAACTGGAACCTTACTAGAACATGCAGATTAGTATTCAGAACACCCATTTTTGAAAGGAGGAGTCTTGCCCTCCTGCAAGGGATACAGTCGTTGTATTCTAGGCCCCGTTAACAGGGATGGAAAATAATAAAAACTATCAGGACCTGTGGATATACTACAGCATTATAATTTAATTAATACAACGTTTGATGTTTACTTAAGCGCTCTTGCTAAATAGCTAAATATGTAAAAAGTATAATCTTGATTTAACTCTCTCTCTCTCTCTCTCTCTCTCTCTCTCTCTCTCTCTCTCTCTCTCTCTCTCTCTCTCTCTCTCGCTCTATCTATCTCTCTCTCACACACACACACACACACACTTTTTTCTTTCCTTCTTTTCATTATGTTCGATTGAAACAGATTAGCGTTATCGCTTCCATGCGTTCTTCCCACTCTTTTTCTTTCCCCAACTCTCTTTCTTTCTTATATATTTTCTGTGTAGTATGTCCTTTTTCTTATCTTTCTTTCTTATAATAAAAACGGAATAGCCCATTATTTATGTGTGTGGCTTCCTCAAAGATATTATTTTGAAGGGGATAAAGTTGATTTGTAATTCAGTAAATAATAATAATAATAATAATAATAATAATAATAATAATAATACACAAAACAATACCATAAGAGCAAATTATATCAAAGCAAAAATTGATAAGACACAACAGAACAACAAATGTAGAGTGTAGTGACAGAGATGAGACAATAAACCATATATCAAGCGAATGCAGCAAACTAGCACAATGAGAATACAAGGTTAAGCACAAATGGTTTGGAAAGGTGATCGACTGGGAATCGTGCAAAAAACTAAATTTTCACCATACAACAAAATGGTATATGCACAAACCAGAATATGTCCTTGAGAATGAAATGCATAAAATTCTCTGGGATAAAGATGGATAGTTTTATCCCAGCCAGAAGACCAGACCTAGATTTGACTAACAAGAAAAAGACAACTTGTCAACAGATAGATTTTACATTTCCAGCAGATCACAGGGTGAAGATGAAAGAAAACTAAAAGATAGACAAATACCTTGACCTTGCTAGAGAATTAAAAAAAACCTGTGGAATATGAAGGTGAAACTGATACCAATTGTAGTTGGTGCACTTGGAACGACCCACAAAAGCTTAGAAAAGAGACTAGGGGAAGTAGAAATCAGAGGAAGAATTGAGACCATCCAAACAACAGCATTGTTGAAATCGGCTAGAATATTTAGAAGAGTCATAGAGACCCGAGGATACTTGTTTTCACTTAGACTCCAGTGAAAGACAATCAGCTAACGCGGGTGGGAAAAACTCACAAGGAGTGAAATAATAATAATAATAATAATAATAATAATAATAATAATAATAATAATAATAATAATATGGGTACTTCAGGCGACGGACTAAGTAAATTGCACAATGAGATGACCTGGGCGTGGTTAAGAAAAAGGAAATCTCAAGAGAGAAACTGAATCTCTTTTAATAGCAGGACAAAATAATGCCATAAGGACTAATTATGTCAAAGAAAAAATGACAATACGCAGAAGGATAGCAAGTGTAGGTTATTCGGTGTCAGAGATGAAGTGGTTGATCACATAATAAACGAATGCAGAAAACTGACACAAAATAAATACAAGAATAAACACGACTGGGCGATAAAAGGGATCCACTGTGAACTGTGCAAGGGATTCAAATTTAACCATGTTGACAAATGTTATATTCCCAAACCAGAATCTGTCTGAGAAAATGTGACACATAAAATCATCTGTGACTTTGAAATACAGAGATAAAATGAAAGAAAGCGAAAAAAATAGACAACTACTTGGATCTTTCCAGAGATCTGAAAAAGATGTGAAACATATCATGATATAAATTGTAGATGGTGTGCTTGGAACGATCCCCAAAAGTCTGGAAAATAAAGTAGGCGAATTGGAGATCAGAGGAAGAATCGAGACCATCCAGACCACAACACTGTTAAAATTGGCTAGAATATTAAGAAGAGTAATGAGAGAGATATGAATAGATAGATAGATAGATAAATAGATATCCCCCTTCTTAAAAAATTCATAACCATTTAAAGGATATCGAAAAATGATTTTCTGAACTCTAGTTATCTAAATGACACGAATTGATTAAGTAAAAATTTAAATGAAGAAAGATTAAGGGGAAAGGGTGAGAAGTTTGGTTTGGTTTGTTAGTTTTTTCGACATGTCAACTCTTGTTCGGTTATTTTATACCGAAAACGTTTTATTCTATTTATGTTGATAGGTATTCAAAAAAAATTTTAAACTCAATTTTCTCAACTCAGTTTCCCTATTTAACCCATAGATGGGACCCTAAAAGGCACTACCACTCCGAGTCAGAGTGGGCCTGGTAGTAATGGCGATAAAGGTGTTCTCCACACTCCCCAGAGCTCCAAAATTGGAACTTCACCATTAGATGCAGTTTAAAGTCATGCCCAGGACACCAGGGTGAGAGGTGGGTGGATATTAAAACCCAACTTCAAGTAGAAAGGCAATATATTTTCAGGCTTTTGAATGGCCGGACATTATCTGAAAATAAGTGGGTGCGTTCTACAATCTGGAATCATTTTGACAGCGTCCCATTACAACAGCAACGCCCTTTTAAAACAATTCCGTTTTTGGAGATTCTTTTAGCAAAGTGAGTTGCTGTTTAAATAATCTCATCACTTTATCCCTTCTTTCCTTTTCCAACGGAAAGAGAGAAAAAAACAAAACAGAAACGGGGCGGGGGGACAAATTACGTTTGTAAACTCCATAAATTTCAGAACGTTTACCCACGAAAGTCCTCTGGGGTGGGTAGGAAAGGGGATAGGTCATTTGCTCATCCCAACACCCCAACCCATACCAGCCGATCATTTGTTTGTCCCAATGCCGCTCTTGATTAACAGATCAATTACTATTCCCACCCAGCCGCTAAATAACAAATCATTTGCTTATTTTGCCCCTCTCCTGATCAACAGATTATTTGCACCCACCCCTTCCCTGATTAACAGATCATTTGCTTCTCCAACTCTCTCCCCAGATCAACAAATAATTTGCACCCACCCTTCCCTGATTGACAAATCATTTGCTCCTTCCATCCTTCACCTGATCAACAAATAATTTGCTTCTCCCGCTCTCTTCCCTGATAAATAGATCACTTGTTCCTAAGACCCCTTGCCTCATCAACAGATCACTTGCTTCTCTCACTCCCATCTAATCAACAGATCATTTACTCCTCCCACTGACCCCTTTATCAACAGATCATTTACACCTACCTAGATCCTGTTTACTAAGTGAAGGCGATGGATCATCGCCCGGGGTTCTACTCACTTATACCAAATTGTTATGCAATATATTGTTTCATCTGAAGTTTGTATTTTATTTAAACAAATGAAATTTTTGTTAAAATTCTGGTCGCCATTTTAGGTGTTTGTTGGTAAATCCAAGTTCAGTTCCTTGTGACAGAAAGTCTGTAGTATTCCTTGAAATCTTCCTCTATAAGTATTGATCTCAGAAAATTCAATTTGCAATTGATTTCAGGACAGATAAAAATGATCTTAAATGCGTTCTATATCGTTTCTCATTGGCTAATTTTTACAGGAAATACATGCTGCTGATGTTGGGAAAGTTCATAAATATGAGTGGGAATTTAGCGTACATCGTATACCACAAAATAATCCAATAAATTTTAGTAACGAAACTAACATAAGTATGTGAGATAACTATCTATTTTATGTTTTATCCTGCTCACCTGGCTAGTATTTGAGCACTTACTTGTTTTAAGAAAATGGTTTGTTCATTCACTATATATACTCAACATAAAGAATATCCGGTATATTTTTATAATATATTAAAAAGCTTAGAATTTCTTAAAGGTTAGTTTACATAACTATGCAGGTAAGCAGACTAATCAGGTAACAAAATAAGCTTAGCGCACCAGATATATATATAACATAATATTGGAGATCAATAACACCTAGTAATTACTTATTAAACTCGGTTTTGTTAAAACCAGTATGCAAATTTATCTCACTATATATTATGTAAGCCTTTATTTCTTAGTTATACATAACGAAATCGCGGTGACACCTGACCCAACCAACCACAACATTCACTCATTTTCACTGAAATACTACAACAGTATTGAAATTCTAACTAATGTTTGTTTTATTCTTTAATTCCATAAAATTTGATATTCAAAAAAGAAACATGCATATGTCACATTCCCCCCATCAGATAACATATGGAAGCAGTTAGAGATGGTAGAATACATTGACATTCTATAAATAACAATAGTTGTTAACATGACCTCATAATGTTCCATTGTTTAAATTCTAAAAATTATTTTTATATATATTTAATGTTAAAGTTGTGTTATCTAACATTAAAGAAAGTCAGAACAGTAAAAGACGAACTACCCTTTTGAAAATTGATGAATTAAATAGAAAAAATAAGTTTTTAGAATGTGTCTAAAAAATTGAGTTTAAAAAAATGTTGAATACCCATCAAGAATAAATAAAAACAAAACGTCTTCGGCCTAAAATAACTCAACGAGGGTTGATATGCCATAAAATACTATTCGGATCCAACAACAATAATATTGTTGATAATAACTCTGCCTGTTCTCAAAACTTTGCTACGTAATATATATATATTTTTTTTATTTTTTTTTTTACTTCCACATCTGCGGATTTTACACATTATTCCTCGTACAAACATTAGTGTCATGGTATGCTTCTCTGATGAGACGTGACAGAAAAAAATATCTTTTTCAGAAGGAAAAAAAAATTTGTGAAATTGTATTTATTATAACATCTCACAATGCACACGCTTTTTAAAACCATTTTCAAATTTTGCTCGTACTACAATCTATTCACATAAAATACAAGCAAATAACTAACCAACTCATGTTACCAAAATATTTTAATTTTTTTATTCAGCTTAATATGAACCTATTTTAATGTCTCGCTCTTTTGAATTGTTAATCTTTTTATTTACGCCGGTATTTCATTTGACAGCGTTCCCTAGCTAAACTTTTAAAATTTGATTTATTACATTTTGAATATTTTAAAATATTTTTAATGAATGGTAACTTAGTTGTTTCTAATCATTCACACCACCATGTACAAAAATAGATAAAAATTTTCCACCCTTCATAAGACTGAGAAAGCGGATATAATGTTGTCATGTATTTGAACAAATACAAAATGTGTTTTTATTGCCCAGTTGGAAATCTTAATGAGTTTGAACATATGAGATCTAAATGAACCTTTGTTAACTCTTTCAAATAACAACGTCAGTTTGCCTTTTCAATCTCCTTGAATATTACAGAAGTCGAAAAAACAATCAACAAACAAAAAACAAACACCTAATACCATGGTACAGCATTGGAATGCCCTTGACAAAGATTTCACTCCAAACGATCAAAGACAACGCTGGAAAGTGTTTTAATTGGCGAGTATTCTACGTTGTGCTACAACATCACAAAAGGCTCACGTTTCTTAACGGTAAACTTTGTAGGTTAGGTTGGGCCATTTAGCCTTGGTACGGACTTTGAAATCCAAACCATTTTTACTCCGCTTGAAAATTGACCTTATGTCATATCCTACTCTTGGCGAAGGATTGGGTAATGAGTATTAAAATACTTTTTATGAAGGCGTGTGGTGCAATGGTTATCGGGGAAGAAAATAAACTCGGCACCCAAGTTCAAATTTTGAACGAGACTGTTTGCATTTCACATAGCGTTAATGACCTTGGGAAAGGTATGCATCGAATTATTCTCCCTCCAGTAGTAAAATAATTGTAACCTTGGTAGATTTTTGAAGGATAGAAAAAAATTGTTTTACAATTAAATCTCAAAATACCTTTTCGCTTAAATCTAACATGAAAATAATAGTAATGTGGCAGCCAAAGAGTGGATATGTACACCTCACTTGTTTTAGGTTTTTATCTAGCTCCGCCGGTCGGCGTTAACCATTTTATTTTTTTATTTAAAAAAAACAAATTTGTTCACATTAAAATTACACGCACTACCCAAAGATTGGAGGTCAGAATAAACCAACACATTCCATCTTATATCCGTAACAACAAATTTAACCACTCTTTTCCACCAAGTAATTCATATTCACCTTCCACCATTGGGCGACACCTGTTGGACAATCCTGATTGTGCTGCAGCTTATAAGCCCGAAATGTTCTCGAATTTGGCATCCTCATCCAATGAATTGCAACTGGCTATACTCGAAGCCCTCCTCATCAACAGATTCCGTCCCGTTCTTTGCATACAAAAACACTTTTATACTTTACTCCTTTTCGGACTTACCGTTTTTGATCCAACCAACATGAAGAAGGTAAATATGTTGCATAATCTATGTATACAACACTGTATATATATATATATATATATATATATATATATATATATATATATATATATATATATATATATATATAAACAAATTTTTGGTACAGCTGAATTTATATATATATATATATATATATATATATATATATATATATATGTAAGTATATTGAGAAAAATGAAAAAACACAGGTTTAAATGGGTTAAGTGGTGAGTTTATTGGCCGACGCTGCAGTGTTTCGATATATTAATTAGATCATCTTCAGGGCATTTGTTGGTATGTGGTAAGTGATAATAAATTATTTATCACAGAATAGTGAGAAAAGCGAGTGGTAGTCCTTGTTATTCAGTCCGTTTTAAAAAATTTTGAGGTTTGAAAAAGACGGTTTTGAAATATGACGTCAAATATATATATATATATATATATATATATATATATATATATATATATGAGAGAGAGAGAGAGAGAAAGAGAGAGAGAGAGAGAGAGAGAGATTAAAATCACATGGCTTACAGTCAAGTCACGCTGAAAGCACTGGTACACGCTAGATAACCGGAGTTAAGTAGCGATGGGCCTGTTTAATACGTAGTTGGGTGACCACTTAAGCAATGGCAGATACTGCAAGTACCCTGAATTAAATTTGGCATTAAATGATCCAAAAAGGATTGAATGCCGTAAAACAAAACAAAAAAACAACCAATATTCTATACGGCCTTCAATTTATACCACATTTAATGTTTTCAGCACTTCAATTTACATTAGTTAAACTAGCAGTAATATGAACCCTCCGCCGGGCGTAAGTATTTTTTTTAATTTTAATGTAATGAAATATATTAAATTAGAAAGACTAACGAAATTGAATAGGAGCATATATAAAAAGATTACACTTATTTTAAGTATATCTTAATTGGTTTCTATATAAAAAAAAAACTCATTCATAAGATTGATTTTAATACGTTTAAGAATAGATTGATTTTAATATCTTTGAGAATTGAATACTATTAAGAGCAATAGTATTAGAGACAAATAACACCTAGTAATCATTTATTAAACTCGGTTTTGTTAAAACCTGTTAGTAAATTAACCACACCATATATTAGGTAAACCTTTATTTCTTAGTTATATATAAGACACATTGCTAGATCTTTAACGCACTAATAACATGGGCTGTGTTGATGCAAATCTAACTAAGATTTTCATAGAGACATCGTTAATAAATAAATAAGATTTGTTCTATGTATTAATGATTTTGACAATAAATTAAATACTCATTGATAAACTTACGCAATTACTTAGGGTATTGTGTTGTAAGCAGTGACGTAGTTTCGGTTACAGACAGACAACAAATTTCTATTATAATAAGATATATAGGCCGTATGATTTTCATCTATCCATATAAGAAGTATACGTAGAACTCATACTTCAGTAAATTTACACACCCGCACCCATAAACAATCAAACAATATCTGGAATGTTAATCTCAGACACATATTAATAAATAAAGAGATCAGATGGTCCTGTTAGTAAAAAAAAACATACTTAGAGGGCGAACCAAATCTGGAATAATAATTAGAATAAAATAAAAGTAAATGATCAGACACACAGACATAAGCACGCACGCACACACACACACTTACACACACAAGCATGCACACACACACACACTTACACACACAAACACACACATAAGCAAGCACCCCCCCCACACAGAATTTGGAAGACATGAGACAGAACAAATTGAGCAGCTACTAGCACCACTTCAGTTCTAGTGATCTTCTGATGAGGGGATTTTTTATCCCGAAATATTAAGAATAAAATGACAGGTTAACAAACAACATCATAGTTACTTTCTTTTTTCTTTACACTTGCATTGTGACAGCCTTCAAAACCAACCAACAAACCAATATAAACACAATGGTCCAAGCAAATTACAAAACCCTTTTATACTTCAATATATATGTTGGACCATACCTATAAGGACCATAACTGAACGCTAGAAAGAAACTTGAAACTTAAAAAGATAAAAATTAAAAAAGCTCGCACTGACAAAATCTGAGATAATTTTCCGCATACATTGCAAGAACCTGACATCAAAACCTAAGGGTCTTAGACTCAAGACCCATTTTCAATATATCTCACACCCTTTGATATATCTTTATCTGCTGAGGCAGTTCTAATTTTTGTTTTCCGCGATAATGTTCGGCTATTTTTTGGGTTGTTATTGAAGTCTCATATATATTTAGAAAGGACCTTTAGGTGAGCGTATTTCTTATCGGTAATCGACAGTTTATTGATATATTTTCTTTGCTTCCAGACTCATTCTCTCAAATCAGTGTTAACTTTTTTCATGGTCTTTAACTTTGATGCTAGCTTGATAGAGAAAAGTTTTAATTGAAGATAACTAACATTCAAAGGACATTTGGAGGTGCGATCTGCAGTTGCAAGTTAAATGTTGTTGATGCAGATTTTATGCTAGAAGATTTGTGGAAGGGGGTCACGTGGCGTAGTGGTTAAAGTGTTGGTCTGTCACATCGAAGTAAGGTTCGAACTCCAGTTGCGCTATTAAGTTCACTTTCGGACTACTAATCTTGGGAAAGACATGAACTCACTCATCCCTTCAGTTATGGGTTGAATACCACCGATACTGTTTTTAAAGGATGGCATTGGCATTAAATAATCCACGAATGTTGATATGCCATTAAACAAAGAAACCGAAAAAGATTTTATTTTTTTAACTGGAAATCGTCACAAGGTACCACAGGAATATTCTTTTGGGCCAAAAGTTCGTTAACAGAGGGTTTGTTTGTTTGGTTGGTTAGTTGGTTGTTTTTTACGGCATGTCAACCTTTGTTGGGTTATTTTAAGACGTTTTGTTTTATTCATTCTTGGTGGGTATTCAAAAGTTGTTGTTTTTTAACACAATTTAAGAAAAAAATTAAACTCATTTTTTCTATTTAACCCACAGATGGTTGCTGGGTTGATTGGATTTTACGGCATGTCAACCCTAGTTGGGTTATTTTATACTGAAGTTTTTTGTTTTATTTATTCTTAATGGGTACTCAATTTTTTAAAAATCAATTTTTAAACTCATTTCTTAAACTCATTTTTTCTATTTAACCCATAGATGAAACCTTAACTACCGCTCCGAGTCAGAGTAGACCTGGGAGTAATGGCGATGAATGGGTACTACACACTTCGCAGAGCTCCAAAATTGGAACGACACCATTAAATTAGAGATAGAAAGTTTGGTATGACATTTTCCATGTTCTATTTTCGGGAATCACTTAAACAAGACACTTGTTATAAATCCAAGATTACTCAACTGACGTAGGCGGATAACATCGCGAAATATTTCAACAGGACCGTTTCATATTACCAACCTTAAGGGTGGTCATTTACTTCGTTTTGCTTAGTCTGGCAAAAGGCCTGAAGTATAGAGCACCAAGGGAGAACCGAATTCACCAGCTCATGTTCTCCCTAACGATTACACTACGCGAGGCACTGAACGACTGCGTGTGAATTAAGGAATTGCTCACGTGATCCTGATTACGCCGAACTTCAGTTCTGAGACATTAAGTGAATTTTCAACTCCAACATTGATCAGCATCAGTGTTGCCAACCTGAAAAATAAAATAATCAGGCTGGTTATTTAGTAGTCCGACCTTGTATTTACTGTTTGCACAATAAGATTTATTGTTATTGTTCTGTTTATTCTGTTTGCCTTTTAGGTCGAGTGAGCTGCTTTTGTTTCGTTCAAGTAAGCCGTTTCTGTCGTTGAAAATGTGCTTGTGTGTTTGGCAGTTAACTGCTGTAGACACTTAATATCATTATTTCAATCTTGTTTCTCTTATAAGGGCAAAATGAAGAGCTCACTTCCGTTTGATGGTCGTGGCCGTATAATGTTAATAGCTGATTGTCATTGTAATATGGAGAGGTTGGCTATTTCAATGAAGATTCAAAACAAAGAATTCGAAATATTGAAGGAATGAAGAAAAATAACCCATATTGGAATATATATATATATATATATATATATATATATATATATATATATATTTGTGTGTGTATGTATATATATATATATATATATATATATATATATATATATATCATATTATATATATGTATCACACTATATTATATACATATATATATATTCGTGTGTGTATGTATATATATATATATATCTCATATTATATATATATATATATATATATATATATATTATCTCATATTATATATATATATATATATATATATATATATATATATATATATATGCATCACACTATATTATATACATATACATATAGAGATATACATATACATGTAGAGAGGAAGGCCCCGAAACGGTTTGCACATTCTCTCCTGATGAGCCCATGCATTTGTAAACATCCTTTGTTTTTTCAATATATCATATTTACACTGTCGGATTAAGTTCTAATTTTATGTATGTATTTGGGCAGCATTCTTTGATTTATACATGTAGAATTAAACAAAAGCCACGTCTCTTTAATATAATTTCTACGAGTTCTCCCCCTAGTTACTCTCACTACCACTAACTTGAAAAAACTGGAACATAA
Organism: Doryteuthis pealeii; assembly: GCA_023376005.1. Classification (NCBI taxonomy): domain Eukaryota; kingdom Metazoa; phylum Mollusca; class Cephalopoda; order Myopsida; family Loliginidae; genus Doryteuthis; species Doryteuthis pealeii. Next base: position 38,247,846 of record CM042153.1, read on the forward strand.
ACACACATCCCTGATGATGGCACTTTAAAGTGCCGAAAGTACTTGGGATATGAACTTAGGTGGACTAATCTACGGTTTCTATCCAAATATAAAAAAAAGGTGGCCGGAAATCTTGAAAAGATCGTTAATAAAATTGTTAAACAGGAGACGTGTCTTTTGTTTAATTATATATATATATATATATATATATATATAATATATATATATATATATATATATATAGTGTGTGTGTGATGCATTTATGAGTAAATAGTGCTTAATATCGTGGATAGAGCATGTATATTTAAGTTAGATAGCGTAGATACGAATTCAACAGAGCTTGGTTACAGAAAGCTTCTCGCCTACGCAATTCTCAAACCAAATGCTCTTGGTTTGAGGCGAGAAACTATGTATAACAAAGCATCGTTAACTTCATGTTTACGCTATTCTAACATGCTCTATCCCCGTTATTGAGAACTATTTACTAATTACTGTAGCATACTATATTATATTAACTACACCTGTAAACATTCCAGGAATATCTATTAATAATTGAGATTCGCTTCCGGTTTTTGTCTGTAACAAAAACTACGTCACTGTCTACGTTACATTACCCAAAATCGTCATAACATAGAATAGAATACACTCAAAATTTGAGCACGCCGTCCTCATTGATTTTTTAAACAAGTTTTAATAAATACATACCTGGTATTATCTATCTATATATAGTTTGTTTTATTTTAATACATATTTAAAGTAATCAGAACTAAGTTTCCATTTCAATCTTTTTAATTTTTTACTCCTTTATTAAATTTATTTTATTTTTTACTCCTTTAATAAATTTGATGATTTTACTTTACTTATGATACAAACTCTCTGATTAGATTTTCAACTCCCATCCCCTCAAGCAATATTTATTTTACGTCGCCCAGAGGGCGTTTTTTTTATTTTGCTAGTATGTATAATAACTGCACGAATATGATAAATCTCTGGCGATTTGTATTTCAATTTCAAAATTTGATGAAGTAATAACAACACAAAATAACTCAGTAATAACTACGTAATAACAACACAAAATAACTCTAGTCGGTATCAACCAATCGGCGAGGGAGTCTATCCCCTTTTCACTAGCGCTTGACCAAGAAGATTATCTTTGCGTCTTACTACTTACTTTACCGCACAGATTACTGTGCTACTCATATGCTGAGTTGGCGAGGGCCGGTATCGAACTACGAGTCTTGCAGTTTCTAGCCGAACGCTCCACCAACTGAGCTAACCCGGCCCCTCAAGTTTGGTAAAGTCGTTCACTAATGTAGGTAAATATGTTTATCTTGTGTTTTTAGAAAAAAAAATAATTAGTTAACCTTCTATTAGGACAGGTGTTCTATTTGCAAAGAGGCTAGCGCACATTTCTAATGTCGTTAAAATCTCAATCAATCCATCAGAACCGATCCGGTATGGCTGAAGACACTGGACGTTTAAACAACAATAAAAGCAAAAGAAATCTGCCCGAAAGCGACCGGTACCTGACCGGTTAACGATCGTCAGCTTACCAGGTGGGTTATGCCTGGTTCCATCGCCGATATGATCGTTACCCCTGATGTAGCTTCAGATGCAAGTATATATGAAATACAAAGGTATTATCCAAAATAATTACAGATAGTCCTATCTTTACAGAAAATTGATTGATTATAACGGCATGTCAATCGGTGTAGGGTTATTTCATACCAAGATGTTAGCGGGTTGTGTATATTGAACATTTATATTCACCTTTTTGTCTAATTTCTTAAGTTTTGTGCCCGTGGTTATATGATATTAAATGTTCCTGTCTTATACAAGTATTTTGCACACAGTTATGTGGTTTTAAGTATTCTTGTTTAATACTAATGATTATGTGGTTTCAAGTAATTCTTTCTATTCAATCATAGTCCTTTGTTTGCACACAGCTATATAGTTTCACTTAGCGCTAATACCCTTGGGAAAGGTATGAATCCTACTCTCCCTCCAGCTATGGATCAATAGTAGAGTAGGCTGGGCCCTTTAACCTTGGTTAGGCAACCGGTCTAGGAGAAGGAAAACTCTGAATTCAAACCTGTTGAACTCCGCTTAATAAATTGACTTTGAGTCACATCCTGCTCGTGCGGAGGGGTTGGTATATATATATATATATATATATATATATATATATATATATATATACTGTAGTGTGAGATGGTCACTATTTCAGCTTTTGCTGGAATGGTGTACCAAAGGCAGTATTAATTGGTAGAGTGCTCAATATAAAATAGAGCTGTTATATAATATGATAAGATAAATATATAGATTTTACATATCTATTTATTGGGTGACAAAGGAACATTCACAACCATATTGGTTTCATGCGATGCATTCATCAGGTGAAGATGTTTCAAATGACATTTGAAACATCTTCTATGCGATGCATTCATCAGGTGAAGATGTTTCAAATGACATTTGAAACATCTTCACCTGATGAATGCATCGCATGAAACCAATATGGTTGTGAATGTTCCCTTGTCACCAAATAAATAGATATGTAAAACCATTATATTTATCTTATTATTATATTATATTATATTATATATTATATATATATATATATATATATATATTATATATATATATATATATATATATTAGTTTCAAGTAACTATTCCTATTTAATAATAATCATTTGTTTGCACACAGTTATATGGTTTCAACTGAATAATAATGATCCTTTGTAAACAAGTATAGCTTCAAGTAACTATTCTTAATACAAATATCAAGTATTCCTATCTAATACAAATAATTTTTAAATGGATCTATTTGACCCATACATGGATACAGATACTACCACTTCAGGTAAGAGTTAACCAACGACTAATAACAATGAAGGGACACTGCGCTGCTCAGATCTTGGTGCCTCACTATCAGAATTCAGTTTAGTGACATACTCAGGATAACCTTTTGGGTTGGGGGAGTCTTACCCCTCTGAAGAGGATACAGTCAGCATATTCTAAGCCCCGCCAATAGGGAATATTTAAAGAAAAGTTAAACAGAATATTTTCCTCTGTTGGTTGGTTAGTTGGATTTTATGACATGTCAACCCTTTTTGGGTTATTTAATGCTGAAGACGTTTTGTCTTATTCATTATTGATGGGTACTCAATTTTTAGAATTTTTAAAAATCTTAAGCACATTTTTTAAACTCATTTTTTCTATTTAACCCATAGATTTTTTTCTTAGCTTCCACCATAAACTGCTGTTTTACGCGCAGTTATTTTGTCGGTAGACATTTTTTGTGTTTGTGATTCTGAGGCCACTCGGAAGCCATCGTCTGTTGTTTTTTTCAGTGAAACAATACGTTCGTCTGAGTACCTTCCTACATCTTCCGGTTCCGGTTATACTGAAGTGGCTATATTCGGCGAAAGGGTCATTAAAAACACTTTAGACCCAAGTTCAGAAATGTTCCCCTTGCTGACCTTTTTAAGGGTCAGAAAAAGAAAAAAAAGGAAGATGTAGAATGGAATTGTCGGGCGGAAGTAGAAATGGTTTCTTACAAAAACAGTTTAACCTTTCTTTTCACGAAGAAGCTGTTAATATTTTTTACAATGTCAAGCGGCAACAACAAGAGAAATAGACACCGAACGTTCTTGTCTGTTTGTTGATTCTAAACAAATTATTAAACAGGTGCATAGATCTACTTCAAAGGAAGTGGATGTTTGTTTTGCTGTTGACTTCAATTGAATGGCGGATCTTGTTTGCTCTGAAATAATTAATTTCTTTAATTTATAGTTAATAAGCCAACATAAGTTTATTCGTCACAAACATTTACAAAGCTGGTTGAAAGTTATTAAACACCCACAGAAAGGACTGTATAAAATATATATATATATATATATATATATATATATATATATATAGAGAGAGAGAGAGAGAGAGAGAGAGAGAGAGAGAGAGAGAGAGAAAGACTTTGGACCGTGGGCAGTGGAGAAGAGCTTTGCAGGAGTACACAAAAAAGTTTGAGACCAACCGTATGCAGCATCAGCGGTTGAGGAGATGTTCGCAAGAATAAAGAAGTAGACAACCAAGGCCTTCAAATCGGTCTACTGTGTGACCAGTGTGGAAAGCTATGTCTGAAAAAGGCTGGCCTCATCAGTCTGCAAATTGTGCATCGGCGAGATGGATCAATAAAATACCTTGTGCTCCCTGGAATAACTTGTAAATGTGGGAAGATGTACAAGACTTTAGCTGGGCTAAAAAGCCACATTCGCGAAGCTCAACGTTGAACTTTTTGAACATTTTGAAGCTCAACATTGTATTCTTTGAACTTTTGAACTTATTTTAATTTTAATTTTTAATTTTTTATTTTTTATCAAGCAATGGCAATACTTGAACTTATATATAACCAGCTTTGTAATAAATGTTTCTGACGAATAAACTTATATATATATATATATATATATATATATATATATATATATATATATATATATAGTGTTTGGGATGGTCACTGTTTCAGCTTTTGCTGGAACGGTGAACCAAAGGCAGTATTATTGGAAGAGTGCTCAATATAAAATAGAGCTGTTATATAATGTAATAAAATAAATATATAAAGGTTTTACATATCTATTTATTTGGTGAGAAAGGAACATTCACGATCATATTGGTTTCATGTGAGGCAATCGTCAGGTGAAGATGTTACAAATGCAAGGAAAATCGAAAAAAATTGCAAAAGATTTCAGAAAATTCAATAGACATATGATGTGTATGATTGAATAAAGTGATGTGCGTATATATGTGGTGGTAATTTGAATGTATGAGAGTGTTTATGGACATTATAAAGGTTGTGTACGCGGGTTAACTGGTCACACACATAATACATTGTTCTATGAATGTGTAACGTTTGATCAATGCGGACGTGTGAGCATTTTTTCGATTTTCCTTGCATTTGTAACATCTTCACCTGACGATTGCCTCGTATGAAACCAATATGGTTGTGAATGTTCCTTTGTCACCAAATAAATAGATATGTAAAACCTTTATATATTTATTTTATTATATATATATTTATTTATTTATTTATTTCATCATACAACATGTAATAAATACCATGTGCGATACCCTGTCCTCATCAGCCGTTAACTAGGTATGATAATGCAGTTTCGGTCAGTAAAAGCGGGACTGCCACACTTAGTGCCACCAAGCAGTCTTTTGTTTTCCGGACAGGGTATCAAAAATAAATGAATGAAATAAGATAAAATAAAATAAATAGATGAAATAATGCCTGTTCATCTTAGAACAATTATTAAACACCCACAGAAAATGCTGTGTAATACACACACACACACACACACGCACACACACACACACACACACACACATATATATATATATATATATATATATATATATATATATATATATATATATCATTGGCAATTCAGTCTCGGAAGACTATGATAAAGTTTTTGTGTGCCCCTGAAGTTGCAGCGCCTCCTGTGACTATGAAGTCCGATGTTTGAGAAACATTCTCGACCACATGTTTTGCATTTGTAGGTTGTCCCTGTAGCTGATGATGTTCCGATGCTTTGTTGCCGTTGCTTTCTTATGGACCTCTTAGCTTCATGATGTTGTATCAGGGTGACTTCTGACATGTACAGTCCTCTATGGAGGGCGGTCTTGAGCCAAATTTTCCCAGCTAGAAGGGACAATGCCAAAGCACCTGAGATCATTATATATATATATATATATATATATATATATATATATATATATATATATAATAGAGTAAACTACAGACACGTGTTTCGAGGTATCACCTCTCATCAGTGCAGTTATACCATTTTTAACAGCTATCTCTGGCCGGGTTCGAGACCCGAACGAACTTACACTCGCCAAACCTCTTACCCATACGGCCACAATCAGCTGCCAAGTATAGCAGGCTATTTAATCGCTACATTTCTAAGCGGAAATGAACTTCACCTATAGGTCTCAAACTTTGTAAACAAAGTGAGATTTAGCTGAACGCCGAATACGGTGAATTTGCAATTAGATCCCTCCTAAATAAAGTGCTCAACCGAAATTGGGAGCGTATATATATATATATATATATATATATATATATATATATATATATATATATATATAGTTGTAGTTGTAGAAAAGTACACCGTCTTCAGGAGAACTAAGTAAATCTATGTGGCTAATGAAATATATTCTCGCCTGGTTTAAGATTATTTTTATTCTGTAATGCGTTACGTATCCTGTACATGCATTTCCCTAGGAATTCATCCTTTTTATTCACTAATTCTTTTATTTTGGGCTCAAAATTACATGTAATTACAGGTAATTTTGAGCCCTACATGAAACCAAATGCTGACTCAATATATATTAACCCCAGATCACCCACCCCCAATTATTAAGAAAATCCCAGACCCAGTTGAGTAAAGAATTAGTAAAAATTCTTCTAATCAGGAAATGTTCAATAGGGTTAGCGATACTTATAACAAAGCATTATATGATAGCGGGTACACTAGAAATAAAATAAAATTTAACAAAAAGCAACAAAATGATAAATTAGATAGAAAAAACCCAGAAATAGAAGAATTTTGTGGTATAACCCATCATTTAACCTACAGGTGATAACGAAAATAGGAAAGATATTTATAAATTTAATAAATAAAAATTTCCCAGTTAATCACACTCTACACAAAATCTTTAATAGGAACAACTTAAAGATTAACTTCTCCTGTATGGACAGTATAGATAGGATAATTAAATTCATTCAGCGGATAAGCGACATCAGCTAATCAGGATTTACATTTTTGCATTGTATCTTGGATGATGTGGACGGTCTCATTTTTAACCATAGAGTATTGCATGATAACGGTCGTACTTTTAAGGAACACGGGTATTGATATATAGTTTTATGCGAAGGAATGCTTGTTAATGCTTACATTGGTTTGATTTCTTTAATTTATATTAGCATATCAATTTTCGTGGGTTATTTACAGCCAAAACTACCGTTTTAGAAGCACAGTAGTGGTACTATTTAACCCACAAGTTCGAATATGAACGCAGTAGGGCGAATGGAGTTCGAACAAACTTACGGACCTTCCATTTTTATTCTCTTTGTTTTGCTATTTATTTTTGTTATTTACTAAGGTTTGTTCAGACCCGCGCCTTAGGTTGAATACCGGTCCCTTTTTAACTAAGTGGTCACCCATCTAAGTACTGAACATACTCATCGCTGCTTAACTTCAGTGATCTGGTGTGAACCGAAATTTTCAGCGAGGCTTAACCATAAGTCTGTGTAAGCAGTTATTGCTTAAGCAAAAACATTAATGTTACCGAAAATCATATTGGAATCCAGAGATTTTGATCATTACTATTAGATATAATTTTGTTATCATTTAAAAAAAGGTTTTCCATTAATAAACGATTTGGACACGGTTCCCTCTAGAATCCCGAAGTTAAGCAGCGATGAGCCTGTTCAATACTTAATTGAGTGACCACTAAAGATACAGCAACAACTGTAAGCAACCTGAGTCTTTTGTTTATAAAAGATTTGATTGAGGTTAAAATGAAGAACATACTAATTTTAGTCTCGTCAGAAGATTTCCCCAAATAGATGTTTCCTCGACATTTATGTCAAGTGTTATTTATTAAGCTATACTTAGTCTGGCAAACAGGTCTTAGACTGGTTACTGTATCTGCTGTTACTAATTAGTCACCCATTTCAATACTGATTTGGCTCATTGCTACTCAACTTCGGCGGTCTCGTGAGAACCGGTGCTTCATGTGCTACTTGTCTGTAAGTCAGGTGAGTGTTTCTTGAATTAAATTAAAGTTTCGACTACTATTTTGTAATCGGTATCCGAATCTTGAAAATTCATATATATATATATATATATATATATATATATATATATGAGACTTAATAAAGTTGAAACAGCTGTTCGATGCTCTACGTAGGGGGTTATATTTGCCGAGTTCGCTTATCATGATTATTTTCATTAATTATCGAATTTTATACGATATACGCATTGTAACTGCCTTCAAGCAAAAAATATCAATAATAAAATACTTTACTCAACAATGCTTCTAAAGCAAATTTCTTAATCGCATTCCTCACACCGGAGCATAGGCCTAAATTTGCGATCTTCTCAACGTCAACTCTGCTTTATATAGTTGTAGTAATAGTGACGTATTTACCCTTGTCAAGCTAATTTCGCATGTATAGTTTGCTGTGTATCGGTGGCCCAGTGGTAAAGTCTCTGACTCTGCGTGCTGAGTTCCCGGTTTCGATTTCTGTCAGTAGGAAATCGTAAGTATACATCGCTGATGAGACTTAATAAAGTTGAAACAGCTGTACGATGTTTTATGTAGGGGGCGATATTTACTGAGTTCGCTTGTCATGTTTATTTTTATTAATTATCAAATTTTATACGATATACGCATTGTAACTGCCTTCAAACAAAAAATATAAATTATATATATATATATATATATATATATATATATATATATATAAAATTTCAGAAATTGCACAGTGAGATGGGCTTTTCTTACGTCAAAATCCTTGACAGTGGTTTTTGTTTCTGTTTTTGTTTTTTGTCAATTGTTATTTTTTGAATTTTCACATATATAAATTTTCAAAATTGATACATAGTTGAAACACAAACACCTTTTAGACTCAGATTTCACAACCACACACTAATTATTCGGCAAAATTATTCCTACTCACCAATAGTTAAACAATTTTAATCAAGCAGGACACACACGAGACAAAATTAAATACATTTTAATAGACGAGTTTTTATCAATACAAACACACAGACAAAAAGAAACAAAATGGATTCTTAGACTTAAAAAAACACAAAAAAGAACTAAAAACAGAACTAGGCACGTTAAACGTGTACCAATATTTCCACCACCAGCAATTTCACACAAGGCTCCGAGTTTCACTGCAAACACTGTGACTCTCATAGATACGAACGCTAGGTACAACAAGAACGGTCCTCTCCTATTTCCACTGGAGCCATGACTGCGAGGAAGCCCACACCACAGGGTAATAAAAACATCAGACAACAAACACATGGCCCCAAAGAAGTATACATTTAAAATTAAGAAAAGATAAAACAGTCATTCTACAAAACCCTTTGACCAAAGGTAGAGGTCTACCTGAAATATTAGGAAAAATAAATAAGATTAAAATCAACCCAACATACATCACTTGTAATTTTGGGTATTATTTCTTATCTTATATTTTTCAATGCTTTCAATACGATAAGAGAGAGACAGAGACAGAGACAGACAGAGAAAGGAAATACACTACAGGCAAAAAGTTTTAGGTTACCTTTCAATACAGAGAGAGAGGAGGGGGAGAGAGAGATAGACTCAGAGTTAGGGAGAGAGAGAGAGAGAGAGACTCAGAGTCAGAGTGAGAGAGAGACTCAGTCAGAGAGAGAGAGAGAGAGAGAGAGAGAGAGAGAGAGAGAGAGAGAGAGAGAGAGACTCAGTCAGAGAAAGAGAGAGAGAGAGAGAGAGAGAGAGAGAGAGAGACTCAGTCAGAGAGAGATAGAGAGAGACTCGGAGTCAGAGAGAGAGAGAGGGGGAGAGAGAGACTCAGTCAGAGAGAGAGAGAGAGGGGCTCAGAGTCAGAGAGAGAGGGGGAGAGAGACTCAGTCAGAGAGAGAGAGAGAAACAGACAGACAGACAGAGATAGACAAAGGAAATACATTACAGGCAAAAAGTTTTAGGTCACATTGCATTTTTTATTTAAAAAGCACACCTTGAAATGAGATATTTGTTAATATTTATTACTTTTGTAAATAATAGATAAAACTTCAATAACTGCATTGTTTTTGCTTTTATTTTTCCATCTTTCTCTGGGATTTCTTCTCATATACACTCTCCTCTTATTACTACCAACAATTTTAATTAAGGCATGTCTGTCCACAATATATTTTACTAAATTATGAATATTTTGAAAGAGAAACATACTTTTTCACCATTAAGCCCTCAGTAGACGATTTGAGAATACCAAAATTCTGAACAAACTAAAAATATAACTGTGTATGATGGTTGGTTGATCGATTAGATTTTAGGGCATGTCAACCCTTAGCTTATTTTATGCTGAAGAAGTTTTGTTTTATTTATTCTTGTTGGGTAATCTATGTTTTAACTCAGATGTTTTCTTTAACACTTTTTAAAACTCTTTTTTTTATCTATTTATCCCATAGAAGGGACCCTAATAGGTATTATCATTCCGGGTCAGAGTGGAACTGGGGGTAATGGCGATAAAGGGGTACTCCACACTCCCCTGAGCTCCAGAAATGGAACATCACTACTAGATGTCATATCCAGAACACTGCTGTGCATGAAGAAAGATTATTACTACAGTAGTTTATAAATGTGTGTTTGTGTTTAATTTGAAGTAGTCGTCGGGACAGCCTAATGTCGGTATCAGCCACACGGCAAGGGAGTCTATCCAATTTTCACTAGCGCTAGACCAAGGATTTTATTTTAGCGTGTGAGGTGGAGCACCACATTTACCATCAGCTCCTCACTTTACCGCACAGATCCCTGTGCTACTCATACGCTGAGTTGGCGAGGGCCAGTATCGAACCAGGAACCTTGCAGTTCCCAACCGAACACTCTACCGACTGAGTTAATTTGAAGTAATATTCACAAAATGGCTAAATGAAAGCAGCTAAGCATTGGGGTGAAGACAAAGAAGGCAATTCTCAAAGACAAATTATCAAGAAGTTGAAGATTTCTCAACATGGGATGCAATATTCGTTACTAAGGAACTAAGAAAATGGCACAAATGTTGACAGAAAAAGAGATTGAGCACCAAAAATGTCGACTGCTGCTGACGATTGATTATTGGTCTGACATTTGATTATTGAGAGCAAAATACATAGAAGGAAAACTGCTTCAAATTTGACAGCTGAATTTAAATTTGCTTGACAACAACTGTTACATACTGGAGAGGGGAGAGAGATAGACACAGGTAGACAAAGAGATGCATATGCATTTTGCATTACTTACTTCTTTGGCCATTGGTGATCTCTAGTCGTTTCTATTCTTTCTCTCCATATTGAATTCTATTTCTAGATTCTTGTTGGCTGTTCGTCTTTGCATTCCTTCTTCTTGGTCAGTCTTTTTGCCAAGACATTCATCAACCAAGAACACCATATTATTTATTTAAACTTTTATTTACTTAACTAAAATTCTTCTTCTAACTAACACAACGTGCGTGTGCATAATGAGACCATGCTTCTCATCGGACATCCAACCAGGTTCTAACGGGTTAACTTGGTCCCACGTGACTTCACGTACTTCGCGGGCTTTTTGTAATATTCCATGGAAAGTCCCGTCTGTGATATGAAAAGGGGCCATCCCTTCAGAAATACAGGGGGTTGACAATAATATATGCAACCGCATAGATTATGCAACACAACCAATGTCACTCTCAAATGTGAAAATTCGACTTAGATCAACTGTTCTCAGCGAGTGCATAGCTAAAAAGGTTTTATAGACAAAAGGTATAAGAAATAAACATTGAAAGAGTAGCAAAATATATTGTGGACAGATGAGTCCAAATTTAAGGGGAGAATGAGTGTGAAAAGTAAGCCTGTTGAAAAACTGAATGATTGATGTTTGATTCAAAAAGAGTAAAACATTGTTGTGGGACTGTTATGGTGTAGGGATGTTTGGGGAGAGAGAGAGTGTAGGAGATTTTATTCAGATCAAGGGAATTATGAAAAAAGAATAATATCATTCAATTTTACAAAGACATTCTATACCATCTGGCTTATGCATAATTTGAAAAAAATCACCTTTCAACAATATTTCCAAAACACTCTTCTAAATTATGTCCAAAAAGGTACAAAATTTTATAACTCAATCTCCTGGCCAAGAGATTTCGAAGAGAATGCCCAAAGAGTGAGCTTTTTTTTAGTGATTGAATAATGAATGGGAATATCAGCTTGTTGGATTATTTGGTGGATATAATTATTTACTAAGCTTAGCTTAGATGTGACACAAGACCAGAATGTGGCGCCCAATGAGTATTGAACTCACTAACAATGGTCTGCAAATCTAGTTTGCTAACCATTACACCACGCGAGGTGCCCTTATTTGGTGGATATAGTTATTTACTAAGCAAAGCTTAGATGTGGCACAAGGCTAGAAGTATGGGGCGCCCAGTGAGAATCGAACTCACTAACAACGGCCTGCTAATCTAGCTTGCTAAACATTACACCACACTAGGTGCCCTTAAGGTGTGCTACAATTCCCCACCTAAATGTATAGACTAGGCGAGGTGACGTGGTTTATTCCTCCGCCAATCAACAGTAATAAACCTGACCAGATTGACTACTTAAACACTGATACTGTCGTAGTCCATTTGCAATCATTGACGAAGGAACTTACAATACTAAGGATTCTTTAATCAAAGGATTACCAAGAATTTCCGCTGGACAAGCGCTCTTGCTTGAAGGCCTAAAGGATGGCCCATAAAATTGTAACACAGCTACTTTTTAAACTGTTGGAAAGAATACCAAGAATATGTAAAGTAGTAATTAATGCTTATTTAATGACAAAAACAATATGATACTGTTTTATCTTATTATAATGGAGATTGTGGTTTTGTCTGTCTGTAACCGAAACTATATTACTATACAAGTCACAATTCCCTTTGTTATTTACATTACATTCTCCATGATTTTATTTTTTATTTAAACCTCAATTATTAGTAAAATTGTTTTACATCATTAAGACTGTTAACAATATCTACATACTAATAACATGCAATTATATTTATATATTCAATGAAATAGCGGTTTACAGTGTGAATGGGAAGGCTAATTTGCATATTGATCTTAAAAAATTTGATTTTAATAAATATATGCTTAGTATTATTGATTTCTAATTGTTTGGTTTTATCTTAATAAATATGAGCAAAAATCTCAGGGATAAATCTTAACAGAAATCTATTAACATAAAGAAATCTATTAACATAAAGAAATAAATGTAATATTATTCTTTACTTCCTATTTTAACTAAATAGTTAAATTAGGGAAATTTACCACTGAAAGACGGGAGTAAGGGAAAATGGTGGAACAGTTAGTTTCAAAGTTGTTCTATTTTCCGATTATACCCCCTCTGTTCCAAATATTTTTATCTGAATTCTTATTCAGTTTCATTAGCCTTTCTAATTTAACATGATATTTTATTATATTAAAACTTAAATACTTGCACCCAGAGGGTGCATATATTTGCTAGTATTTTTAATTGTTAAGAGCTTAGCAAATAGACTTCAAATTTTATTGAAACTGTCGTTTACTTAATATATATATATATATATCTCCTTTTAAGCTGTTTTTAAGGAGATGCAGGGTTTCCCCAAACTGTTTCCTGTAGTGTATGTGGGAGAGAAAGACTCTGTGTGTATCTGTGTAAATGAAGCAACTACACGAGTAGTATTGTACCAAATACAACCGTTTATATCTCAAATTTTGAAGATGCCATTTTCAAGCAAAACATTGTAGGTTTACTTATATATGAATAATAATATAATGGAGATAATGTGTCTATCTGTAACGGAAACTACTGACGTCTTAATTACCTTTGTTATTCACCCCATATTCTCCATGATTCTATTTTTTATTTAAATGTCAATTATTAAGAAAATTGTTTTAAATCTTTTTAATATTGTTGGCCTTATCTACACCCTAACAATATCCTAACAACGTAATGATTGATAATTGATAATCTATATAGAAATCAATTAGAATTAAATTAAAATAAGAGTAATCTTTTTATGTGTGTTCTTATTTAGTTTCGTTAGTATTTCTAATTTAATATTTTATTACATTAAAAGTTAAATACTTGCACCAGGAGTCTCACTGAGACTCATTAGTTCAGTAACCTGGTTTGATTGTGGGAGGGGGAGCTACCCGTGTACTGTGCTTTGGGAAGGAACCCATCACTCTCTAGGTTCACAACTAGTTTGAATTCAGATTTTTCCTCCTTATAGATCGGTTGCCATACCAAGTTTAAAGACCCCAATTTGTCCTACTATTTCCTGTAGCTGGAAGGATAATAATTGTGTTCATACCTTTCCCAAGGGTATTAATGCTATGTGAAATTCAAACACTCTTGTCCATGATTTGAACTCAGGTAGCAGAGTTCATTTCCCACGACAATATTGTCCTACCATGACAATAACCGTGACCCACGAGCGCCTCTGTGTATAACATACTAAATCAATTAAGAAACACATGGTTTTGGTTTAGTTTCAAATCTTAAAATTTTGTTGAAATACCAAGAATTGTTAAATCATCTATAGTGTTGTCACTTGTTTAATGTAGAGTAGCTTAGTTTGGCATAAGGCCATTTAGTGAGGATTGAACTTACTAGCAATGGTCTAACCATTATACTATACAGTATAACTAACCATTATACTATACAAGATACCCAAATCATCTATAGTGTTATCTGTATATTTCCTCATGACTATACATTTATCCATACAGTAAAGTCGGCAGCAGCCTAAAGTCGGTATCAGCCAATCAGCGAGGGAGTATATCCCTTTTTCACTTGCGCTAGACCAAGGAGATTATTTTAGCGTCTGAGGTGGAGCGCCACACCTACCGTCAGCTCCTTACTTTACCGCACATATCCATGTGCTACTCATACGCTGAGTTGGCGAGGACTGGTATCGAACTAGGAACCTTGTGGTTTCTAGCCGAATGCTCTACCGGCGTAGTAATTTACTGACATCCCACTAACATGTCAGTTGAACACAAGGATCGATTCATGTGAGGAGCCACGCACGAACCGAAGCTCATGCCTGGCCAGTGCTAAAAATTGTGTGTATCCCTTTTATCCATTATTCTTTTGAGGTGTAACAGGCACTGGGCAATAAACCTAACCCTATCCCTTTAAATCGAGGGGGCATGTGATGAGTGAGATGCCCTCCCTCCCGGGATCACGCTGATATTAATAGTAATAGTATGGACATCCCATCTTAGTGTAATGGTTAGCAAGATAGTCTTGCAAATCCATTACAACTGAATAGCGAGTTCGATCCTCACTGGATTTCCCCCTACTTGATACCTTGTGTTACATCCTACCCGTGGTGAAAGGGTTGGGTAAGTATCTACAGTAATGAGTATCATTAATTGTGAAGTTATTTTTAAATTTTAGCGTTTCAAGAAAGTGTTTCATTTTCTGGGCCAGTATGCGTAATGATTTTTTAAAACCTTTTCAATTATAATTGGCAGGGCTATAACCATTTACTCAAATTAGCTGTGGCACAAGACCAGATTATGAGGCACCCAGTGAGAATTGAACTCGCTAACAATAGTCTGTGAATCTAGCTTGCTAACCAATACACCACATGGGGTGCCTCATTTGCAGGACTATAACTTAATGATTCTAGCATCCACTGAAACAAAAGATCGATTTGTACACGATTATATAGGGTGATTGCAACGTAACTCCCTATTTTAAAAATCTTGTAATGTATTTCTGAATCATTATTTTTACAAAAAAATGAATATGAGAATAATGCACATAACTTGGAGTTTTATTTAAAATTCTAAATGGGCACCAGCATTCGCCTCCAGCCTCTATCTGGGCACGCTCTTTTAGAGTTCAACTTCCAGAAATCTTTATAGGGTTTCGAATTTTGAAACACAATAATCAATTTGAAAAGAAAAATAGCGCAGATTTAATTGTCATATATTAAGGAACATACATTAAAGAATTGAGCTCACTATTTTAGAGTTAAACGTCTAGACATCTTTATGGGGCTTCGGATTTTGAAACAAAATAATCAATCTGAAAAGAAAACCAACAACAGCCATTTAATTTCTATATATTAAGGAACATACATTTAAAAATGGAGAAAAATGTAACTGCATATAAAAAAAAGTATAAATAGTTTAAAATAGGAGTTACTTTTCAATCGCCTAGTAGATCGTAGTTGTTTTTGTGTTTTTTTATAAATTGCGCAATTTCCTCTTTTTTCTTCTTTTTTAAAATTTCGAATAATTTACACAATGCATTAACTTTCAACAAATCCCTTGAACTGGTTTAGCACGAACTAGTTTCGCCCTGACCTAAATACCTGGAATCATAGGGCGGAAAATATGGCCAATGTCCTTTATCGTCCAATTTTCCGCTTTAAAAGTTGCTTTTATCAATCATGGTTTTGTTAAGTCTATTATAAAGTGTTTTATGAAAATAATTTCTACTTCAGCTGTCCATTCATATTACGAGACGTTAAAATTTGCATTTGCTTTAGTATTACCCTTCACTTCTTCGCAATCGGTTCATTTAAGATTCTTTTTACAAGTGACAAGTGTTACGTTATGCGGGCCCAACGATCGTCGAGTATTGATAAAAGCAAAACAAAACAACAACCAAAGATTTTGTGGTGTAATAGAGTGATTCCTGGAAACAGGATCCTTGTAAGTTTATTAGTGTTTTGAACCACAAGAGAAATGGGTGTGATATATAAACAAGTTTTGCATCTAGCGTGATGCCTGATCCTTAAAAGGCATATGGATCCTGTAAGTGTAACCAAAAGATCATCTGGTCCAGCAACGTGCTTCCTGGGAAGACGCGGGTGGTATTAGGGTCCCATCTATGAGTTAAATAGAAAATATGAGTTTAAAAAATGGGTTTTAAAAAATTGTGTTTAAAAAAATTAAATACCCATCAGGAATGAAAAAAAAACACAAAAACATCTTCGGTATAAAATGATCCCATGGGTTGACATGCCGTAAAACCTAACCAACCAACCAGCCAGGAAAGAGAACCATTGTAAGTTTCTTAGTGTTGCTAGCTTCAGAACCACAAGAAAGATGGGGGTAAGATATTTAAACAAGTTTTGCATCTATTGTAATGCCTGACCCCTAAAACTACTATCTACTATCACTGTATCCGCCAAGCAAAAAATGTACTCATAACATGCTTGTAAAATCCGTGGCCTCGTATTACATAATATTAGCTGGATAAGCGTATTTAAAAAAAACTGAAACTCGGGAAGGCAACTGTAATAAATTCGACACGAATTTAGTTAGATGTTAGTTTCAGAGAGAGAGAGAGAGAGTCCTACAACCTTTTTTATTGACAAATAATAATGATGGAACCGCTACTTCCATTTTTCTTATATCATGGCTGAACTGGTACTTCCGGTTTCTTAAAACACAAGAATCAAATTACAAGAGAAACCGTATAATAAAAAGTAAGTAAAATTGGCGGAGTAGCGTGGGAGTCTATCCCGTTTTCGCTAGGGCTATACCAGGGAGATTGTTTTCGCTGAGATGGAGCCCCACACCTACCGTCAGCTACCCACTTTACCGCACTGATCAGATTACCCAATGTGTACTACTCATGCGCTAAGTTGGCGGAGATCGGTATCGAACCCGGAACTCTACCGATTTTTTGTACTTAGTCACAGGGAAATAAACTTTGGGCGGCTGTGGAAGAGGCAAACAAACGAGTTGATGGGATTATCTATTCCTACGTTATCATATGACACAGTGTTGTCTTAACGTAGAGATCTTCAGAAAACGAGGGGCGTCAGATGCCAAAAAATGGCCTAGTCCTGTCGGTATTCCCCCCTTATAGCAGTGTCTCAAACGTCTGTCAATAAATCCAACCCTTACTTCTTTTAGACAACAGGGACATGTGCTGGATATAAGTGCATCTAAACCTTCCAAGCAAAAGGGCCGAAAAGCGAGGTGATTGCCTGTTGGGATAATTGAATCAACAACATCAACAACCACTTCGTTAAACACTAGACCCTGGCTGTTTATTCTCTTGGAAGTTTCTTGGAAACGTGGGATCCAGGAGCTACCGTCACTTGGAATTTGCTTTATGGGGTTTTGTTTGGAACTGGAATTGGAACTCGGTTTGTTGATTCCCTTATCCTCATTGATAACGGTTACGTAACTATTACGTCACCTACACATCACGTTTCCTGTATACGGGACGTTGAAATGTTTAGTCTTGTGGTCTCAAATATTAGGACTCAAAATGTAAAATAATGTGGAAAGATCCAAAATTTTAGTTATGCGTTATGTAATAATGGAAAATTACTCAGATTTTGGGCTGACGTGTGAAAGTTGAGCTGTTGGTTTCTAATTGGTCGATGAGTGCCAACATAATTTTGGGATGACGTGTGAAAGGGCTACCTGTTGGGTTCTGATTGGTCAACACAAGGCGAAAAAGAGATTGAGTGAAAGACAGAGTGAAGACTTTTAGAGTTTGGCCTAGTTGTTTGGAGAAGACGGACGGAGAGTTTTGGCTGCGTGACGAGACAAAATGGCGTCTTGTCCTAAAAGGGCAATTTCTCCAACTTGGGTTTTGAAATAAAGGTAAAGATCTCGGAAAAGAATAAGGACGTCTTGTGTTCGTTATTAAGAACCGCTAATTCGTGGTCACATGGAAGAACTCAACATGACTGAAGTTGTTCCAGACCCCTCGAAAAACGGAACTCGATAATTGATCCATAAATACTAGATACTCCAATCTAAAATATCAGAGACACAATCAGTCCCAGTTTAAAGTTATGTAAAACAGGATAAGAGAAGTATTTGACGAATATTACAATTTACACTCCTACTCCTCTAAACTGACCATACACATATTTCGAAATGGATCCCGCCACGTTACATATAGATTTACCTACAACACCATTTCTTTTAATCGAGACCGAAATGTTACATTTATCAAAAACTAAGCAGTGACATAAGACGAGACATCCTCGAAAAACAGCGAGAATGCCGTCCAGCCCAACAATAGATACACCTACGGACACAGACAGACCCAGCTACTCCGATCCAGAATTGCAGATACCTAACCAGATCCAAACCAGAAATAATTAGAACAGTATAAGATAAGTATATGACGAATATCACAATTGACACTCCTCTAAATTGACCATACACATATTTCTAAATGGATTCCATGACGTCACATATAGAGATTAACATACAACGTCATTTCTTTTAATGGAGCCCGTAATGTTACATTTATTTCATTCATATGTAGATTCGATCCCAAAGAAAAAAAAGATTCTGATTGAAAATAGGTTAATATTCAAACAATCTATCCAGTGGCATCAGCTAATTGACTTTCAGTTCGAAATGAGCAACAGCAGACTCTTTGTGTAAAATAATGACATGTAAAAAAAAGGAAAGTAACTTAGATTTTGGGATGACGTATGAAAGGCTACCTGTCGGTTTGCAATTCGTCAGAATAAGGTGAGTACGAGAGTTAGAGAAAGAGAGTGATTAGTTTGGGAGTTTGGACTGAGTGTTTGAAGAAAACAAACGCAAGATGAGTGCCTGTTCTCCAAGGCATTTTACTTGGGGGTAAAACAAAATATGAGTTCTGAAAAAAGAACGTCTTGCGTTCATTATCAAAACCCAAGCTATGACAGATGAAACATCCTCTAAACGATCAAAGTAGTCCCAGACCACTCCAAAAACAGCGAGAATGCCGTCCAGCCCAACAATAGACACACCAACGGACACAGACAGACCCAGCTACTCCGATCCAGAATTGCAGATACTCAACCAGATCCAAACCAGAAATAATTAGAACAGTTAAAGATAAGTATATGACGAATATTACAATTGACACTCCTCTAAATTGACCATACACACATTTCTAAATGGATTCCGTGACGTCACATATAGAGATTAACATACAACGTCATTTCTTTTAATGGAGACCGTAATGTTACAAAAAAAAGGACCGTTAAGTACTGGGGGAAAGGCACAGCGAGTAAAAGGTGAGATGGGGGGACGTGATTTCCATCAGTCATAATACTAATCTGCAATAGGCCGCTATTCACTTTTTTCATCAAAATGACTACGCATATGATAGTAAGTGGGCGATGTGAATTAGTACAAAATGGAGGCGAACACATTTTCCGTTTCAAATTTTCATTCATTCACTTTTTACTTTTAGTAAATTCTCTTTTTTTCCGTTTTCACTTCCGATGAATTACGGTTTTCATTTTTATTTCATTGTATTTCAGGGGTAAATTGCAATAAATTGTACTATCATCATCAGGTCTCTCTCTCTCTCTCTCTCTCTCTCTCTCTCTCTCTCTCTCTCTCTCTCTCTCTCACCTACTTAATCCCTATCAGTCATTACTACTGACAGGTCTTCCATATGGCATCTAGTATCCGTACAGAACTGATATTTGTAGGTTATTGCTGGTTGTCCTGCACTGATGTGTTCATCTGTAGGAGAACTTCACTTATGAGTTCGTCCTTGCTTCTCCAGTAGTAACTTTAAAAACGAAAGCAAAATTCAAAATTTTATCACATTTGAAGAAAAAGCAGATATAATTTCTGTTTAACAATCCGCTCTCAAACATCTTCAATGATTTTCTATTTGTGTGTACTGTCTATCTCAGGTACACCTTCCCCATGCCAATATAAGTTGTGGAAAGGCTCCTTCCTACCAATCGGCTGGTCACGTCAAGCCCTAGCACCTATATGATTGTTCCAGTCCTATTGCCCTTATGGCAAACCCCTGACCCTTTTTATCATATATGTGCTAGAAGGTAGTGACTTAGGATCTTAGTGTCCTGTGTATGACATTAAACTAAATCTAATGGTGAAGTTCTAATTTTTGCGCTCTAGGGAGTGTGTAGTACCTCTTTATCGGCATTACTCCCAGGTTCCTTATGATTCGGAGTGATAATACCTGTTAGGGTCTTATCTATGGTTGAAATAGAAAAATTATGTTTAAAAAAATTCAATACCCATCAAGAATGAAGGATATAAAATCTCTTCGGCATAAAATAACCCCACAGGGGTTGACGCACTAATTCTTAAGTAATGTGGACTAAAGTTGTATCTGGTCCTCACACATTAAGTATATTCGAGCGACTCGAGTTGCTTTCCGCACCAAAAGGGTCAGTGTTAAAACCATACATTTTTCTCTAAACAAATTTTAAATATTTTCAATCGGCAACTTTAAATAAATAATACATAAAAGCCTTTTTACGATTTGTCCTGACCTGCATCTAATATCTGATAATTATTAGAACTCATTAAATGCTCGTCCGTCCATACATCAAAGGCTCTGCCAATTTTTGTAATATCAATTCTATTTCAGGCCTTGCAAATCGAACGTCCAGAAAACTTACGAGAGCACATTTCTATTAACTCAAATAAGGCCTCTCACCAGATTTATATTATCTCGCTCTCATGCATTAAGTATATTTGGGCGATTCGAGTTGCTCTCTATGCCTAAATGGCTAATCCTATATATGAGTTAACAGTGACTTACTAAGCTTAGTTTAGTTATGGCAGAAGACAAGTAGTATGGGGCACACAGCGAGAACCGAGCTCACTTACAATGGTCTGATAATCTAGCTTGCTAACCATTATGACACACGAGGAGTCATCTTGCTATAGTTATTTATTAAGATGTGGTTTGTCAACCATTACGCTTTGGATTAATAGTACCATTACTATTCTTCTACAAGGATGGCTTTGGCATTCAATAGCCCACGAAGTGTTACATAATTATGTACTGTAAGTATGGTTTAGATTCAAAATAACGGTTTAGTGGTAAAACACAGGAAGATGATTGATTTTTAACCCTGTGTTGACCTCCCTTTCGGTTCCCGACAGTGAGTCCTGTGAAAGTACCTAGGAAAATCAGATTTAGCAGGACGAGTAACCCGTATGGTGTCTCTCGTCCGAATAGCCAATTGGCTTGATCTAGACTATTTATAAAATAAAATATGAGCTCAAAACAAACAAAAAAGTGTTGTGCCGTTAATTAAAAACAAAGTAACAAATCGGGATGTTCCAGTATCTAGGCGGGAAAAATCTCAGATCAAGAAGAAAACAGCTAAGACCCAACATAGAAGATAGCAGAGAATCGACAGATAGCAGTGAATCCGAGACGATTGTATACCTTATCCTTTTCTGAGGAGAAACATGGTCAGTGTGAGACACAGGGTGAGGGACAGTTTACCAAGTTTTAGGAAAGAGGTTTTGCTGCATGCAATAGAAAAGTAATTTGCGGATCGCATGTGTTTAAGACTCTTCGTTTAGTCCTTAGTGAAGATACGTTAAAAAATGCAAAACTCTTTTATACTCATTAATGCCTGTACATTAACAATAAAGATCGAAGAATAATGCATTATTTAAGTTGCTTTTAAAGCGTGGATAAAACAGCAAAGAAAACAAAAAAGCCGATAGCCTTCATTCGACTTTGATGGTTGACTTTGTACCGACTGACCAACTAATTGTTCGTCTTAAGGATAGAAATTTCATATAACGCCATTGTTAGATCCATCGCTCTTTCACATCACAGGTTTACACATGTGAAAATCTCGATATCAAACACAACAGGCTTCATTTATAAGACAACAGCAACAATAAAATCTGTGTGAAATAACATTTTACAATGTCTAGAAATATCAGTCTTCAATTGACTTTTCTGTGCTTTTCTCTCTCTATCAACGTATCTTTTACGGCTCACACATATAAACATACATGAAACGACAACATATTTACATACCGTGAATACTAGTGTATGTTGGTTTCGAGTCAAGGTTGACACTTAATTTATGATCACCAACACTAATAATTTATTAGATTATTTTTTAAATCAAAGTGTTACACCTAAACTTTCTTATTTGACTTCTTATCATAATGAATATTCGGTGTCTGTCTATCAATAGCCGAAACTGCGTCACTATATCCCCAGGAATTGCGTAAGTTTAGCAATGAGTATTTAATTCATAGTCAAAATCATTAATACATAGAATAAATCTTATTTATCTGAGTTAGATTTGCTTCAAAACAGCTCATGTTATTAGTGCGTTTAAGATCCTGCAACATCCTCACCAACTATGATTCATTACTCTCGGGAGGTCCTCTGCGCAGCTTCCAGTATCCGCGCAGAACAAGTCAATGTAGATCTTTACTGCACAGTCCTCACTGGCTTCCAAAGGAAAACATCACTTATGAACTCGTCCTTGCTTCTCCATTAGTGTCCAATGTGTCTTGTTCGTTTTACTTGGATCGTTTATGTGATAGAGAGCAAGTAGCTGTTTTCTCGTGGGGTGTTATTTTTACGTTTAAGATCGCACGCAGCATTCTTGTGCAGATCTTATCTAGCTATTTAGGCGCTTCGTTGGGGTCCGGGTGGTGCAGCCATACAATAGAACTGATACAACTACGGCTTAGAAGGATTGTCGCTTTAACTTGTCAGAGTGAGATCGGATTTCCACATGACTGACAATCTGTATATAGCTGAACATTCACTCCCTATACGTGCATTAATATCGCTTTATTTGGGTGAGATATTACTACCAAGGTATGTAAGTTGTTCAACCGAGTTTAAGAGTTTACCATCGCGTGACATAGGCGCCGCAAACTAGCACGTATCAAAAAGTTGCGGTACTTTTGACTCACCCAGGTATTTCGTACACTCAATTAGATTGGGCGGACACAGAAAATGACATATATATATATATATATATATATATATATATATATATATATATATATATATATATATATATAATGACTTATTGAATAGAAAGTCAACTAAAGAAGCTAACAAAAAGGTTTTGAATTTTTCTTCGCTTCCTTTAATTTTACTGCTTTCAAGTAAAGACATTACTGAAAACTTCACAGGGTCGAATCAATTTGATATCACCAAACCATGAGATGCAAAGTGCAACCAAGAATGATCCAATATCCTTTATTGGCTATCATTATACTCCTATATATAATTATTGTCCTATACACACAAGATAATGTCCACCCAAGGTAATTTTTTTCCAGATTTTATAATCCCCAAGGCGTGCCGACAACATAGATTCTTTCGTCTCTCTCTTTCGTCCCTTTCGTCTCTCTCTCTCTCTCTCTCTCTCTCTCTCTCTCTCTCTCTCTCTCTCTGTGCCTCTCTCTCTCTTTCTCCCTCTCTCCCCCTCTCTCTCTCTCTCACATACACAAACTCACACATACACTATCCGTTCCCATCGGCCATTATTAGGTAAGTCATCTAGAGGGCACCCAGTGTCCGTACAGAGTTGATTTATTCGTCTACAGCAATGGTTCTCAACCTTTTGTTTACCTATTGACCCCCTTTTAATTCTATTTTACTATGATGCCCCCATAGCCATTCGTTGTTTAAAACCCCCATTATATTTTTATTGTTAAATACATTTTACTTGCCTGGGTCCCAAAAAAATGTTATATGGTCCCCGGGGGTTCATATGGACCCCGGTTGAGAACCACTGGTCTACAGTAATCTACTTGTTTTTTTATTAGCATTTCTTTTTATTTGCTTTACAATGAGAATAGACATAATTTGAAAATCTCCTGCTGCTGCTGCTGATGGTTTTCCTTTTTTTCGTTTTCCTCCTCTTCCTCATTATCCTCAGAATATGTATAATAAAAACCTCTTTTTAGTGTTTTATTTAATGTACATACTTCACACTAATACATCATAATTGGTATTATACAATTATTGTATACTTTACACTTTAAGCATAGAGTTAAAGTCTTGGTCATCATATTTCTATTTCATCATGCCTTGCAAATTATTGTTATACAAATTTTTATTTCATTTTCTACATCTTTCTCTAATAATATAATCTGTCCTAAGTAGTTGGATTTATTGGCTTGTCATTAAGTAATGCTGTTAGAATGATTAGTATTACTAGTACAAAATAAAAACACACCTTCCGGGTGATGTAAAAATAGATTTTTGAAACATATTGTCTGAGGGGTGGGAGTAAAAAATTAAATGTCAGCACCCTAAGTAAGTAAAATCATCAAATTCATTAAAGGATTAAAAAATAAAACAATTTGAAATGTAAACTTTAGATATGTATTAAAATAAAACAAACTATATATAGATATATAATACCAGTCATGTATTTATTAAAACTTGTTTTAAAAAACAATGAGGACTGTCTAATGTTGCATGTTCAAATTTTGAGTGTATTTATTCTATGTTATGACGATTTTGGGTAATGTGACGTAAGCAGTGCCGTAATTTTTGTTACAGACAAAAACTGGAAGCGAATCACCATTATTAATAGAAGATATACGAGCCATTAGCATGCGTTTCCAAATGAGTGCAATTTCACCAATAAATTACTATACTCTGCGATCAACCGAAATCTTCATGTGCATAATTTGATATCAACAGTCTTATGAGAACATAAAGAGATGCTGTTAGAACGCGTGTGTCATGAAGTAGTTCCGTTAAAATGCAGGTGTTGTAGAACGAGTGATATTACCAATGTGCCGTTTCTTAGATTTGTCGTTAGAACAAGTATCACTATAAGCGCTACGTTAAAACGCGTGTATCATAGTGCGATAACAAACATGCCGTTGGAAACGTGCGATTAGAAACGTGCCGGAACGCTTGTAATTTAAGTAGTAGTGTTAGAACGCGTGTATCATTGAATTATGCCGTTAGAATGAGTATCATCAACAACGTGACGTTAGATTGCGTCTTATTAAGTAGTGCCATTAGATGATAAAGACATGACGTTACAATGCGTGTGTCAATAAGTCGTACCGTTAAAACAAGTGTTATTTTACTGAGAAATTATTATACTCTTACGATCAATTGAAATCTTCCCGTGCTTGTTCATACAAACTGATTTCTGCCAACAGAATTATGAGAATATAAAGACAAATGTGCCGTTAGAGCGCGTGTGTCACTAAGTAATACCATTAGAACGAATGCTATTACAAGGTCCTGTTTTCTTTCATCTTCACCCTGCTAGAATTGCATATTATTATAGTTTTTCACACCTGCCGTAGCAGGTGGTTCACTGGAGGCTGAGTGACAACAAGTCTCCTCAGGTCTCCAGGACTCTTCTGAGTATTCTAGCCGATCCCAACAGTACCGTAGTTTGGATGGTCTCGATTCTTCCTCTGATTTCTAGTTCATCCAAATTATTTTCCAGTGCTTAGGGGATCGTTCCAAGGGCACCAATTACAATTGGTACGACCTTCACTTTCATGTTCAATAGCTTCTTCAGTTCTCTGGCAAGGTCCAAGTATTTGTCTATCTTTTCACTTTCCTTCATTTTCACTCGGTGATCAGCTGGGACAGCAAAATCCACGAGATGGCAGGTTCTCTCTTTCATGTCTATTAATACTAGGTCCGGTCTCCTGGACAGGATTATGTGATTCGTCTGTACCTCGAAATCCCAGAAATTGTTGTGCCTCTCATTCTCTAAGACAGGTTTAGGTTTGTGCATATACCATTTGGTTGTATGGTGAAAATTGAATTTCTTGCACATTTCCCAGTGGATCACCTTTCCCACAGAGTCGTGCCTAGATTTGTACTCTCTTTGTGCTAATTTGCTGCATTCACGTATAATGTGATTGACTGTTTCGTCTCTATTTCCAAACATTCCGCACTTGCTATTCCGCTGCGTCTTATCTATTTTTGCCTTTATATAGTTTATTCTAATGGCATTGTCTTGTGCTGCGATTATTAGGGATTCAGTTTCTCTTTTGAGGTTTCCTTTTCTTAGCCATGTCAGGACTATTATTATTATTATTATTATTATTATTATTATTATTATTAAAGTACTTATAAGGGAGGAAGAGACATGCATAAACAAGTGTGATAAGTCCTTATAAGTTAGAGAATACGCAGGGGAAAAATAAACCTAAGAAGATCAGAAGAGAGGAGTCAGAATAGCATATGACAACATATCAAAACGGTTAATTATGATTAGAAGAGAAGTAAGAAGGCTATAAAACACGTGGTGTAATGGTTATCATTGAAGGAAATGGACTCGGCGACACGAGTTCAAATCCTGGATAGGTTTGTTTGCATTTATTATAGCGCCCATACACTTGGGGAAGGTATGCTTCTAACTAATCTCCCTCTCACTATGAGCGGACTAGCTCTTTAGCCTTGGTTAGACAATCAGTAGGAGAAGGAAAACTCTTAATTCAAACTTGTTAAATTACCCTTGAGAAATTGATCATATGTCGCATCCTGCTCGTACGGATGGGTTGTTTGTTTTTGTTTTACGGCATATCAACCCTTTTCGGGTCATTTAATGCCAAATCAAGCTATTTTGATATCAGGTAGCTTACAGGACCTGATATTGCTTAAATGGTCACCCATCTAAGTATTGAACCGGCACATTCCTGCTTAACTTCGGTGATCTAGTGAGAACCGGTGCTTTCAGCGTGACTTGGCCGTAAGCACATTGTGGATTGGTAAACACATAAATGCAAATGTGTTAATCATTAGAAGGTTGTAGTGATGTGTTCCCAACTGTATCACTTAAGCGTATATATATCTATTAATAATGGTGATTCGCTTCCGGTTTTTGTCTGTTACAAAAATACGTCACTGCTTACGACACATTACCCAAAATCGTCATAACATAGAATAAATACATTCAAAATTTGAACATGCAACATTAGACAGTCCTCATTGTTTTTTAAAACAAGTTTTAATAAATACATGACTGGTATTATATATCTATATATAATTTGTTTTATTTTAATACATATTTAAAGTTTACATTTCAAATTGTTTTTTTTAATCCTTTAATGAATTTGATTATTTTACTTACTTAGGGTACAAACTCGCTGACATTGAATTTTTAACTCCCAACTCTCAGGCAATATGTTTCAAAAATCTATTTTTACATTTTTTATTTTATACTAGTATAAGTAAAATGGTTTGAAAAAGATAAGCGATTCTTTTCTTATCTTTCGCATTTATAGTAAACAAAACGTACTTAGATGAACGTGAGAGTTTAACAACACATAACATTTGCTTTTGTTTCTGTTGTTGAATTCATTGTCAATAGTAAGACTTACTGTCAACAACATTTACATATATCCTTACACACACACACACACACACACACATACCAAAATAATATATATTCATACCTACCAACACCATTTCATTTAAAACCTTGAGCTAAACACTTTTTTCTTTCAAGATAGTAATTAAAACTGACAGCAGTTAGTGTAATTAAGTAATTAAGTCTTTCAGTGCTGAATTTACTCAAACAGGATTTTTAGAAACGGAACATTTGAAAAGGTCACATTTTCGCTACATACCCTTGGCTAAATTTATCGTTCCTAACATCCGGGCTATTAACTGGTATTTCGTCCTACTTTCTCTGCTGTAACCACTGGCCTTTTATTATGTACGTGTTGTCATAAATATGCTCTTTGAATATTTATATTCTACCTGCAATTCTGACATTTTAGTTGCATTTTTAGCTTTTCACTAAAACATTTATATTTCCTAATTCATTCATAAAACAAATAAAAAAATAGGTGACCCTTTTTCTTTTTTTTTTGTCTTTTTTTAACGTCCGGATTTTTCTATCTTTCAAAATGCAGATACCAACCGCCCTATTGCCATGTCTCAGAATACACTGACTGTATTCCTTGCAGAAGGGTAACCCACCTAACCTACCCCCAAACCTACCCCCCAAAAAGTGATGACTTGGGTATGACTCTAAACTGCATCTGATGCAGAGACTCAAGTGATGGAGATCTCGGAAGTGTGGATTACCCTTTCATTGCCATTACTCCCAAATTCATTTAACCCCAGAGTGGTTATATATATATATATATATATATATATATATATATATATATATATATATATATATATAAAGATTTTGGATGTTTGTTTTTATCTTGTTTTTTTAGAAGCATTGTTGAATAAAGTATATATTATTATTTATATTTTTGCTTGAAGGCAATTACAATGCGTATATCGCATAACATTCGATAATTATAGAAAATAATCATGACAAGTGAATCTCCACAAAGAATTGTTCGGTGTGTAGAACATCGTACAGACTGTTTCAACTTTATTAAGTCTCATCAGCGATGTATACTAACGATTTCCCTCCGACAGAAATCGAAACCGGGACTTCAGCAGGCATTCACTTGTCATGATTATTTTCTATAATTATCGAATTTTATGCGATATACGCATTGTAATTGCCTTCAAGCAAAAATATAAATAATATATATATATATATATATATTTGATAATTGAATTAAATTACCATGACCAGACAACTCGGTAAACACCATGTGCGAAATCCAGAGCACTGGACAGCTGTTTCGACCTCCTTAGGTCTCATCAGCAGTGCATACCACAAGCTGTTTGTGGTGTGGGCTGGTGGCCTAGGTGTAGAGATTCCGCTCTTCACTCTGTGGTCGCTGGTTCAATCTCTAGTGGCGGAGATTATGGTATGCACTGTTGATGAGACCTAAGGAGGTCGAAACAGCTGTCCAGTGCTCCAGATGTCGCACATGGTGTTTGCCGAGTTGTCTGGTCATGGTAATTTAATTCAATTATCAATTATTTATGCAATTCCTCTATTTGCGTAAATATATATATATATATATATATATATATATATATATATATCCAACTGAAATAATGTTAACTGCTCAGTCTCCAGATATTGTCAATTTGTCCGTTAAATTTTAAAAAAATAGTTTTCGTCATTGAATTAACGGTCCTGTTGAGGAAAACATCGACGGGACGCATCAGTGTAAGTTGGAAAACTATGATGCCGAGGTTTCATTACCAACTCAACCTCCGCATTCTTGACTAAACTTTTTCCATCAGACTAGAGGAAATACATAAAAAAAGATCCCAGATAAGGCTTTAACTGCATCAACATGAATATGACAATCCCATAGATGAACAACAATCCAATAAAGTCTAGTGATAACGTGAGATACTACTGGGATGCTCTGGGTTCGTGGTAATGATGCTTCGGCCCCGAATAATATTCCGTAAAAAGATCAAGACATGCTGGGCACTGCTGGAGAAGTAAGGACGAATTCATAAGTGACGTTTTTCTGTGGACTTTACACATGCACTGGCTGATCAGCAAATACGTACATACAACAGCTATGCACAGACACTGGATGCCGTGGTGAGGAATTGCCAGAAGCAATGACCGATAGAGACGGGTGGAAAGATAATATGGGTGGTATATCATCGATAGAGCATTTA
>CM042153.1:38280395-38282895 GCA_023376005.1 Doryteuthis pealeii
CTCAAATGATTGTTGTCAATCTCCGCATGACATCCGCAACCCTCCTTATTATCAAAGCTCTTTTCTCCATTACGAATTTTTTTTTAAACCAATGTTGAGTCAAACATTACTTGACGATCCCCTTGCCAAATATTTGGTTCATACAACGAGCACTTTCTACTGATTTACGTTTTGGTTTTAACTCATACAATAAAATTACTTGATTTAGATTCTGTTTTTGTTTTGTTTTTTGGGGGGTTTTTTTCAACCTAAAAATATACCAAGAATAAACATTGAATAAACAGGGAAAACAAAATGATTAGCAGAAATCAGTAGATCAAAAATTGGGCTTCAAAATGCTATTTATAGTTAGATAATAGTTTATTCCAAAATACGCATCATAGTTTGCAATTCCAAACATAGCTATTATTTTTACTCCAAACTATATATATATATATATATATATATATATATATATATATATATATATATATATATATATATATATATATAGGGAGAGAGAGAGATGAGGGGATTGAGAGAAAGAAGACTATTTTAAAAGTCTTATTAGTTAATAGATAGATAGATAGATAGATAGATAGATGTCGATACAAGGTTGGGGGAGACTTGTATACGGATGTTTATTTGAAAAAGAGGGCTTGATTAGGGGAGCCATTTTCGTTTCCAAATGTCACCATGGGGTCATGACTTTTGCTAAAAGATAAAATACTACGTTCCTAGTAGATCCCAACCTACTCATTAATATCACATATATATATATATATATATATATATATATGTGTGTGTGTGTGTGTGTGTGTGTGTGTGTGTGTGTGTGTTTATGTATATATATGGTGGTAGTGAGTGTTGGTGAGGTTTCACGAAGGTGCCAAAGAAAAATAGGTGCTTATCTCAAATTATGAAGCAATCAAAATTTCCATACACACCCACGTAGAGAGTGTTTAAAAAAGAAAAAGGAAAAAAGGAAGCAAATTTTGACAACTTGTATTTAAACTATTTTAACTTCTTTTTGACTCTGAAAACAGTAGACCAGTTGGTTGGGGATTTAGAATATGACGACTGCACCTCTACAGAGGGGTAAAATCCCCCAATTTGGCTGCCTGTTGTCCGTGGGTGGCGACCCGTGATGCTTAAGGACAGAACCCAGGTGGATGAGCAGTCCATGACTTGCAACGCTCCACTTTGACCCTTACTTAGGTTATACGGGTGGTCGGTGAGGCCTACTCCGATCAATCGGAAGGTCATGTCAAGACTTTGTACTTATATGGTTGTCCAAACCCTATTACCCTTATGGTGACCACCAAATCTTTTTATCATATATATATTTACCAACTCCTCCACACGAGCAGGATACGACACAAGGTCAATTTCTTAAGCGGAGTTTAACAGGTTTGAATTCAGAGTTTTCCTTCTCCTAGACTGGTTACCTAGCCATGGTTAAAGAACCCAGTCTGCCCTGCTATTTACCCATAGCTGGAGTGAGAATAGGATTCATACCTTTCCCAAGGGTATTAGCGCTAAGTGAAATGCAGTTACCACGTCCAGGATTTGAACTCGGGGCGACGAGTCTTTTTATCATTTATGTACTAGATGGTGTTGACTGAGGGTCTTAATGTTCTGGGTATGACGTTAAAGTGTATCTGATGATGTTCCAATTCTGGAGCTCTGGGGAATATGGAGTACCCCTTCATCACCATTACTTCCAGGTCCATTTTGATCCGGTGTGGTAGTACTTGTTAGGTCCCATCTATAGATTAAATAGAAAAAAAATGAGTTTAAAAGTGATGTTTTTAAAATTTGGGTTTAAAAAATGAGTTAGAAAAAACATTGAGTGCCCATCAAAAATGAATAAAACAAAAACGTCTTTGGCATAAAATGACCCAATGCGTTGATATGCTGTAAAATACAACCAACCAATCAACTAAAAACGGTAGTTATAGACAGTCCAATCTGGGTAGATATCTTTCTTGGTGATCTTTTGTGTGAAGTTATTAAACGCTCGGATTATTCGTCGAGAACTTCGGCAGTTACTAGTAAATAGCTAGTTTGATCCTCGCTGAATGTCCCAGATTTGCAATCGTGTGTCCCATCCTACCCGTGGTGAATAGATTGGGAATATAAAGGCGCCTCATCGTGGTGTAATGGTTCTTGTTACATCGAAATTATGCTGTTCCAGATAGAATTTTCAACCAATATTAGCATCGATTTTCTATACTGATTAACTAGTCGTTAAAAAACGTTTCAATAGCAAACAGAATTAAAATTGTAAGACATTAATTAGATGGAGCTACCATTACCACTTTCCTAAGTTCCCTTGCACCATACAGGTGACAGTTTAAAATGTGGGAGGTATTTCTGCCTAACCGGGTATAATAACAATATCAAATCGATATCATAATAACACAAATTAAAACTAACACACTCTTATATACTCAAACAAGAACAACAACCACAATGTGAAACATGTCAAATACCCCTGACAGTTAAACACTTATTGATG
>CM042153.1:38285395-38295395 GCA_023376005.1 Doryteuthis pealeii
CAAGGTTTCGGCCGATGTGCACACTGACCCTCTTTAAGTGTTTCTTGCCGGGAACCTTTTTGTCGAACTCGGGGGCCTTCCTTTCGTGATCTGGAGCCTTTACGGAACTTCGAACCTAACCCTAGACTGTTTGCATTCCGTTAACCATGACTGAGTATAAGTGTTAAGCTATGCTAAGTATTCTGTTATTATCGCCCTTGGACAGGATTGAACCAGCAACCTAGAGATGATTGTTACTTAGAACTGTATTATCTCAACCCTTATATCCGTTGCATCATGTGTCCAATTCTTAATTCATTAGATATATCTTATTATATTTCAATTGATACATAATAGATAGATAGTTGAAGATTTTGTAATTTTTATCTACATTTTAGAGTTGGAAATATCAGTTAGTTCCCAACTCCCGTGCCAACAGATGACTGTTACTAAATGGGCAATTCCATGTCAAATCATCAGAAAAAAAATGAAATTGTCACCCACCCCCTTCAATTTTTCTGAAATTTTGTACAGTTGTAGACTAGGTTGGAATTAGACAATCCCCCAAATTTGAGCTTCCAATTCGTAAAGTTCGCCGAGTTATGTCGATTTTAAACTCGAAAAATTTTAGGAGGGGTGAGAAAATTGGCACCATTTTGTAATCTATTTCTGTCTATAAAATATGTTCTAGAGCTCCTCTACTTCTGAAAATTGACTTCTAGAAGCTTTTTGGCCTGAGGAATCGAGAAATCTTATCAAAATAGGCATAAAGTTAACCCTTTTCACGTTATTACTGATTTCTGATTTTTTCAATGCAAGATAAATAAGTGAAAAAATCACAA
The DNA here is from genome assembly GCA_023376005.1 of Doryteuthis pealeii. Lineage (NCBI taxonomy): Eukaryota > Metazoa > Mollusca > Cephalopoda > Myopsida > Loliginidae > Doryteuthis > Doryteuthis pealeii. Next base: position 38,286,217 of record CM042153.1, read on the forward strand.
TGTGGCACTGCATATAATTTTCTTTTTCCTTTAAATTATACCCTGATGATTTGACATGGAATTGCCCAAATAGAAATAATTACTTGAAATCATATAATTATTAGCATTTGATAGGAATACTTGAAACCATACAGTGATGTGCAAATTATTTTCATTAGATGGAAATACTTGATATCCTATAGCTGCGAGCAAAAAGAAAAACTCTTAAGAAATAACTATACATAAAATGTAAATATAAATGTACAATGAACGCAATTCTCTAACATCTAGGCATAAGATAACCCTAAAAAAGTAAAGTTGACGGAGTGGCCTATTGTCGGTATCAGCCGGACAACGAGGGATTCTATCTCTTTTTCGCTAGTGCTATACCAGGAAGACTGTTTTGTTGCTGAGGTGGAGCGCCACACCTACCATCAGCTCCCCACTTTACTGCACAGATCAGATTATCCAATCTGTCTGTGCGTCAATGCGCTGAGTTTGCTGGGACCGGAACCTTGCAATTCCTAGTCGGGTGATCTACCGACTGAGCTAAACCGGGCCCTCAAAATAACCCAAAGCGATTGGAGATACCGTTAAAATCAATCATTCTATCAATCGATTATCACAAGTGTATTAAGTTGAATGTATTATGAAAATGAAACACAACATTAAATTATATATCTAACTTCAGGGCAATACAACATGAAAAAAATCAACATAGGTTTATAGAGATCAATTTCAATGTTGGGCACAGGTTTCTGTGTGATATGAGGAAAGTTTTTGAAAAGCTGATAGACTGTAGAAGATTAAATGGTTACTTTGCTAATTTAGGAAACTGCGACAAAAAAGAAAGACTCATTTGATAGAATGAATGATTTTCAATGAGAATTCGTGTCCTTCAAAGTTGCAACCTTTTCCGTGCATCAATCACTGTCAATGAAGATATACGAACTCTTATATGAATTCTTACTTCTAAACCGTTATCTTAAATTTCTAAACTAACAAAATAAATAGGCCAACCTGTTTTTTATGTAACAAGCACTGGTGTGTTCATGTAAGGGAGTTTACAAAGGAATGTCGCGTATGAGTTCGTCCCTGCTTCTCTAAAAGTGTCCAACATCTCTTGTTTGTCTTACTTAGATTATTGCAACACTTGGAGTTTAAAGAGACATTTTGAAAAAGAACTAGATGGGAACTACACAAGGATGCTGTGTGCTGTTTTTAACAAATTATGTAGGCTCCCCTAAAAAAAAAACAGCAGCTATACGGTTACCCACCTCCCATCTCACAAATCATCTATTGTAAAATGTGCCATGCTTAAAACGAAAAAAGGAAAAACGAGAAATAACTGAAGGAATAAAACTGCCAAATCAGGAAAGTATCGGGACACTTAGGAGTATTAGGAGTGGACAGAGATGAAAGAAAAAGTAAAAAAGGAGTACCACAGACGAACATGAAAACTTTTCGAAGTCAAACTCTATTTATGTGATCTGGTTGGTTGGTTGGTTGGTTGGTTGGACTTATCCGTCCAGTAAGTACGATAGCGTAGTAAAAAAAAGAAGAAGAAAAAAGGGATAAATAGATTATCTGCATCTGCGCAAGTGACTGTGCAGGCCAATTCCTGAGTGACAGTCTTTGGTGCACTGACTGCACACAAACTGTGATGCTTTCTAGAGCTGCTGTCTTTTATCCCTCCTTCTGGTTCTCTTTGCTGTCGAAAAGAGATATGCGGTCTACGAAAAAAGATCCATTTATCTCAGAAATCAATACTTTTTATCTGAGAGTTATTTTGGTAAATGAACGTATTTTAATGCGGTTTAGTCAATTGTTTCTTGAAACTGACAAGTAGAACACAAAGCCAAAGTGTTAAGTACCCAATGAGGCTCGATATACTTACAGGAGCAGCAAAATAAGTTTGCTAACCATTGCTCCACGGACAAGAACGCAAATAAATTGTCCTTTATTCACTTTTGCTAGTCTATTATATGTATTTACCCAACCTTTCCGCCGCGAGCAGGATGTGACACAAGATCAATTTTTAAACGGGGTTTAACAGGTTTAAATTCCTAATTTTCCTTCTCATAGACCGGTTGACATACCAAGGTTAAATAACCCAGTCTATCCAACTATTTACCCATAGATGGAGAGAGAAAATGTGGGGATTACATGAAGGTATATACAAATACATATAAATTTTCCTCCCTCTTTTGCCTTCATATTGCCCCACCTTTTTGTATGGTTTAATCTCCCTCCTTTAACCCATTTCATATACATTGTGACTTTTAAACGATCTATCGGTCGTTACTTTTGAAAAAGCACCAGTCGAAAGGACCCTTAAGTTTCTTTTTTTTTTTTCACTTCTCTTTCGCTCTATTAAATTGCTGATCAATAAAAGTATGTTATTTTTTAAATGCTATACAAATATATATATATATATATATATATATATATATATATATATATATATATATATATATATATATATATATATATATATCAGAGAAGTGGTGATTGAATTCAATACATTTGTAGCTGGCGCCCTTGGGACGGTCCCTCAAGACCCGGAAAAGAGACTCTGGAGACCTGAGGAAAAAACTTTTTGTCATTGAGACTTCAGTGAAAAAAAAAAACACCCGTTAAAACCGGTGTTGAAAACTTACAAGGATTAAAATGTAAAGACACATTACATTTTTGGTAAGTGTTTATTACAGATTACAAATATATAAACGGGTGGTTTTTCTTTTCTTTCATTACTCTAAATGTTATCACGATTTGGATAGACAGCGCTAAATAGGAAAGGAAAAAGGTGTGGTTGTAATTCAGATCTGTTTTATATCAACACTTCGTTAAAGTAAATTATCTCGACAGTTTTTAGATATATAAAATGTCGACCTTTCCACTAAGTTATCTCAATATCAAATTCATGAAGGTGTCCACATTCATTTAATCTTGACTATGAATAAAGATCAACACACGTTTCCTTTTTGAGTTTTTAATAGCTTAACTTATGGCTGTCGTCTAATTTAATAAACATAATTTCGGCTCATTTGTTGCTTTGTTTATATTTATCTCAATATTCATTCCCCAAAATTCAGCAGAAATTGTGCTACGTCTTTGTGTTTTTTTCTTTCCTTCCGCCCGCGTTCAAACTGAAAAAAAAAGAAAATCATTTATTACTCTATTGGCAAAAAATTCTGGACTATATGACCTTTAGGCACCCCTTTTTGATCTCGATTAAGAGAGGACATGTTTTTCATTTACACCGTCAATATCCGGTTGTTTTAACAGACGATTTTTAGATTTTTTTAATTATGAAACTAACCATAACCCTAAACCCTAACCCCTGATACTGACCTAACAAACAATTGGATATTGACGGTGTAAATGAAAAATATGTTCTTTCTTAATCGAGATCAAAAAGGTAATATGGTCCAAAATTCCAATTGATTGATATACTTAATCTTTATAAAAAAAATGTATCTTTGCACAGAACATATATATATATATATAATTCAAATTCTGTTAAGTAATTCATACAATAGTTCCCAAAAATTCTGTCTTAATTTTCTTTTTTTTCTTTTTCTTTTTGCTATTATTTCTGAAACCATTCAATTCAATTTTTGTTATTGCTGTTTTTCTGATTAGGCAATTTCTTGATTTTCTTTTTCAAAATATTAAAGTTTTGACTTTAGATTTAAAAAGTTTTTCAAAGCAGCAAATATTTTCTATTGAAATCTAAAATTGTGTTAGAAAAGAAAAAGAGAAATTGAATAAGTAGACTGGCAATTTTTATGATGTCTAACTCAGAAGAAAAATATTTTTTATTGCAGTTAAAAAAAATGGAGACTTGTTCAGAAAGATAAAAACTTGTTTTGATAGTAAAATACATTATCAAAGATAACTTACTGGTTATGAAAACCTCAAGAAATGTCGTGGTTAGTGATTCAACTGCTAAAACATCTGCTTTTCTTTAAATCAATTTTTGTTTGGCCTCGGAATGGTTGCTATCAGTCGTTGCCTCATTAAAATACACTTGTATATTTAGTATAGTGTTGTTCTCAAAACAATTCCATCAAATTCAGTAAAGTCGACAAGTTCTTTAAACAATGTAATCAGTGAGAAAGTGAGTTTGCGAAATCTAAGATTACTCGAACACTCATTTGTTTGTTATTTTTGCGTTAAAAAAAAGGAGTATTTAAATCTAGGATAAGTTTCATTCCTATTCACCCCATTGTACATCACTGTAAAGACAAGTGCTTGTAATTAATAGATAAATATTACGTAGGCGCACAATCACACACACATAGTTATAATATTATATATATAGTTATAGTAATTATAAAGATAAGTATTTAACACATACACACACATAAACACTTGCGTATACATACATATGCACAGTATTGCCCTTAAATCGTAACAAATCTGTGGAATCTTTACTCCGTGAAATCTCTACTCTGAAAAATCTTCGTGTTTGCTCGCAATCACCTCGTTCGACGGTCTGTTCGCAATCGCCTCGTTCACCGACTGCCAAGAAATTCGGCTCATTTATTTCTCCACTCCACTCCTCTCCCACAAACCACCTCACTTCCGGTCTGTACTCTTTTATAAGAGTACAGACCTTCGGGCGCCATTTCTTTTCCTAGCCCGAGGTAACAGGAGTTTCATTTGTTTTTCTTTATATCACAAAATCTTTTATCAAAATATTGCAAAACTTTTGTTAGGGTACTAACAATTATGTAACACTTTGAGTACTTTCTGTTGGACTTACTAAGGCTAAACAACCCAATATGGCCAACTATTTGCCAAGTGAAACGAGAACTGTCTCGATGAGAATCGGAACTCAGATTGCCCACTCCATTTCCTATGACGATAACCATTACGCTAAGCACGCCTCCGCCGTAGACGTATTCAACTTATTAGTTTTAGAGTGAAAATAAACGGTCTGTATTGACGTGCATGGAGACATTATTATTATTATATTTTTAAGTGTTAAGTGTTGTCTTAGAGATAGGAGGAAAGAGAATATATATATATATATATATATATATATATATATATATATATATTATATATATATATATATTGAGAAATGGTTATATTGTATTTTCCTTCCTCAGTGTCGAATTTTAAATCCAATTTTAACTTCTCCCCTGAAACGCTTGTCCGTCCTTCTTCCTAGCAGAATGTCTGGAAGGGCCTAATGAAGCTTAGATTTCATTAACTATAGAGTATCACTTTGTCTCCTGAATACAAGAGTTCCTCTTTTTGAACTGACAAGTCAAGAGACTCTCTCGTTGAATACAAACACGTTTCTATGTTCAGTTGAAATAAATGCTCGATATAGACAGATCCTGATATAAAAATTATGAGCAGTTTATGACATTAAGGACAGAACAAAATTAAAGAGAACTTTATGTTAAGAAAGAATCCTTTTTTTCTTTCTTTTTTTTTTTTTTCTTTTTTTTTGTCGTAAAAAAACATCCAATTTACCGCGCTGAAAATATTTACTTAGATACAGTAATTCATTATTATCAATTTTAACTAGTATTTATTTTCTTCATCCTAATCTTGCTTTCCTTCTTAATAGCGTTCCGGAAACAATAATAAGAAACAAGCTCCCGGTGTGATTTCACCGGAAGTTGAATCTTTATTTATTGTTTCCGATACGCGCTGTCCTCTCGCCATCGTAAAGATAAGGGTGTTGTGATTTTTTTTTAAAGGTGGGTGGGGGTGGGGGGGCAAATTAAGATTAAGAAAAATACTTGTAGGAAATTATAATAGGGATTAACAAATCTGTTGGATTAACGTCTTGTTATAAGCCATAAACATAATCCAGTCTGATATATTGATGTTGCAATCTGGGGGAAATGAATATTCTTACTACAATAAAATACCTAAAATATGTAAGTTATTTAATTTGAATTTCTCCAGTAAGGAAGAAGCCATCTTGTCGATTCTGGATTTAATGTCGAACAGATTTGGTAATCTTTATTGACTCGGGACTTGAGAGCAGCCATTTGGGAGTTTACCAGTTTATTTTCTGTATTGCCGTTTAATATATTAAACCTTCCAACAAAATCATCTAAAAATGAATGAATAAAAAAAAAGTATAGTTATAACTTAAATCGATAGGGACTAGTGGCACGAGAGAGAGAGAGAGAGAGAGAGAGAGAGAGAGAGAGAGAGAGAGAGAGAGAGTCATAGGAATCCGTGTTGCACGTGAGACATGATGATGATGATGATGTGAATTAATGGTATGATTAAAAGATAATTGAGTAGCAAATATTTCATGCAAAACAGAGATTTCTTGGGTATGACGTTAAATTACATCTAACGAAGAAGTTCTAATTCTGAAGCTCTAAGGAGTGTGGAGTACTCTTTCATCACTATTAATCTCAGGACCACTTTAACCTGGGAGTGGTAGTACCTGTTAGGGACCCATATATGGGTTAAACAGAAAAAAATGAATAAAAGAAAACTGTGTTTAAAAAAAATTGAATTTCATTTTTTTTTTTTTAAATTGAATACCCAACAAGAATGAATAAAACAAAACCGTCTTCGGCATAAATAACCCAACAAGGGTTGATATACCATAAAATCCAACCAACTAACTGTAACAACAAAGATAGCTATGAAGATTAGTAAATATATAATCAGAAATGTTAAATATTCAATTTTAAATCGCACTATCGACAGGACTTAGAATACGCCGACTGTATCCCCCCTCCCCGCTGCAGAGGGGTAAGACCCTACCCACACACCTAAAGGGGTGTACTGAGTATGACAATAAACTGCATCTGATGTTGAGATCCCGGTTCTAGATATCTGGGGAGTGTGGAGTAACCTCTCATTGACATTACTTCCAGGTCCGCTGATCTTGGGTGGTAGTACCTATTAGGGTCCCATCTATGGGTCAAATATATATGTTTAAAAAATATTCGTATTTGATAGAACCGTAAGCAAAACAAAAACTTCTTAAAAAAACAATTACACAAAAATGTAAATATGAACGAACAATGAACGCAGTTCCCTAACCTCTCGACAAAAAAATGACCCAAGACGGTTCGATATGCCGTTAAAATCAACCAGTCAATCAATCGATCTCATGTGTGTTAGCCGAAAAGTTTGTAGGATTTCAAATAAATAGGTTTCCGTTTTTATTCTAAGTAGTTTGAATTTATTAAAATATCTTAATAATCAGTTTCAATAGGGGTTTTTTTGTGTTTCTGTTTTGTTTGTTTGTTTGTTTTTATTTTTTTTGTTTGGGTTTTTTTTTGTTATTATACTTTGAATACAATATTAGGATTCAACACCATATAAAAATTTATTGGAAAAATTATAAAAGTAGAAGAATATTGTTTATATATATTTACCAACCCCTCCATACGAACAGGATGTGACACAAGGTCAATTTCTTAAGTAGAGTTGAACAGATGTCTTTCTCCTAGACTGGTTACCTAGCTAAGGTTAAAGAGCCTAGTATGCCCTACTATTTACCCATAGCTGGAGGGAGAGTCGTTGGATGCATACCTTCCCAAAGGTTATCAGCGCCATGCAAAATGCAAACAGCCTCGTCCTGGATTTGAACTCGGATCGACAAGTCCATTTCCTACGATTCTAACCATTACATCACACGCCACTGAATAATGTCGTTTATAAAGAATAAAAAAAGATAAAACACTCGCCTCATAAACTGGTTTAGTCATGAGGCGGGGTTAATCAAGTAGCGTGTCTTAGGCAGAAATACCTTGGGGGTGGCCCAGATCTTGTTTGAATTCCAATTTTTCTTTCTCTCAGACCACTTACCACACCAAATTTAAAGTATCCAGTCTGCCCATAACTATTTACCCATAACTGGATAGAGAACAATTATATTCATAGATTTTCAAACAGTATTAACGCTATGTTAAATACAAACAGCCTAATTCAGTATTTGAATTCGAATAAAATTTTTCGAAATAATTTTTTACAAATTAAAATAGATCACTAAGTAGGCCTGAGCCTATACTAGTTGTGACCTCTCCAAGTGGAGATTTAAGAGGTTTGAGTTTAGAGTTTTCCTTCTCTTAGACTGGTTGCCTAATCAAGGTTAAAGAGCACAGTCTGTCCTATTAATTACCCATAGCTGGAGGGAGAATAGTTGGATTTATACCTTTCCCAAGGGTATTAGCGCTATGTGAACTGGCTTCACCGGGATTTGAACTCGGGTCGACAAGTCCATTTCCTACGACTCTAACCAGTACACCACCGCGCCGAGTCCACTTCATAAAAAGATAGCCATTACGCTACGAGCACTTCCGTAACTCATAAGGAAATGATAAAAATGATCACTCTAAATTCGGTACAAATGCAGAATAGCGCGCAAGAAATAATATCATTCAAATCACCAACTATCATTCATCGTCCCAGAGAGTTCCTCCGCGTAGCATCCAGTATCCTCGCATAGTTGATCAATGTAGGTCCTTGTCCTCCTGTGGAAGCCAACACATAGACATGCTAATGTGAGCCGGCCACCAAGGATTTTATGTATAAATATCATTAAATTACGGAAAATCCCGAAGTAGCGTAACTCTAATCCTACCCCTAATCCTAACACTAACCCTAACACTAATCCTTACCCTAACCCTAATCCTAGCGTCTCAATGCTTTCGGGCATTTCCGTAATCTAATTATATTATCACTTACACGCTATTCTGCATTTGCCTCTAAAATTCAAATATTCCTTTCTGAAATATTATTTGCTTCCGAACTTTGCAGGATTTTAAACAAAACATTTAAATGCCAAGATATGTTATCCATCCAAAAAAGCAACATTTCCATAACCTGTGCGGAACTTTGTTAAATGTACGGACACCAATGGAGAGGAGGAGGAGGGAGAGAGGTGAGCCGAAGATATAGGGGTGGGGGGTTCAGAAAGAAATTTCAGTAGCAGTTGGATAGCATACAATTACTTGGAGCGGCAAGAATTTTCTGGACCAAATTGTAGTCTAAATAAAGGTTTAATGACTGTGCTAAATATTTTTGTCCTTTCTCATGATAAAACGAATATTTTTGAACAAGTGAAAGAAAAAGACGTACAACAAGGTAGGGTGGTGGACACTAGGAGGGAAATGGTATGCAAGAAGGAAGTCGAAAAAAGGTACGAACAGACTAAGAAAGAAAGAAAGAAAGAAAGAAAGAAGGTACACACGCACACA
>CM042153.1:38297895-38317895 GCA_023376005.1 Doryteuthis pealeii
CCCTCTCTCTCTCTCTCTCTATATATATATATATATATATATATATATATATATATCATACTGTCGGGATTTTTTTTTACATCGTCAGAGTTTAAAAATAATATATATATATATATATATATATATATATATATATTATATATATATTATTTTAAAATATATATATATATATATATATATATATATATATATATATATATATATATATATTATTTTTAAACTCTGACGATGTAAAAAAAAAATCCCGGCACTATCATTTGTAATTACAAAATTCAAATCTATGCCTGGAGAAAAAAATCATAAAAACAAGAAAAGACCAAATTATATGCACCACCTGAAAATAATCAGCTGGCACTACTGTAAAGGTCAAAAGAAAAAATACTGAAAGAGTTGCCTAATTTAAATATGCTAAACTGCTCAATACACTTAGAGCAAAGACTAATAATAATAAATAATAATATCCCTTTTGTTCATCTATATTGATACTCTAGCTGGGATTGGGTATTATTATTATTATTATTATTATTATTATTATTATTATTATTATTACTACTACTACTACTATTACTATTTACTCCTTTTGAGTTTTCACATCAGCATAAGCTGATGGTCTTTCACTGGAGTCTGAGTGACAGAGAATTTTATGTGTTTCGTTCTCAAGAACAGATTCTGGTTTATGCATATATTTTGTTGTATGGTCAAAATTTAAATTTTCGCATAATTCCCAGTGGATCACCTTCCTAACTCAGTCGGGTCTAGTTTTGTATTCCCGTTGTGCTAGTTTGCTACATTCGCAGAGTGCGTGGTTTACAGTCTCATCTCTATTACCGCAAAGTCTACATTTACTATTTTGTTGGGTCTTATCAATTTTCGCTTTGATATAGTTTGTCCTCGTGGCATTATTTTGTGTAGCAATTATTAGTGATTCAGTTTCTCTTTATTATTATTATTATTATTATTATTATTATTATTATTATTATTATTATTATTATTATTATTATAAAATATATTCCCCTAAGCAGAAAATACAAGCTCACGTCAAGTCGTCGGCAATAATTGCTTGACAACCGGAAGGTATTCCCCCTGAGTATAGATCGTGTGAACAAGAAAGTAATGAATGAAGTGGACGAGCAGACGAAAAGTGAGAAAGAAGACGAGGTGAGCGAAAGGAACCAGAGAGATAGACAGAGATAGACAGAGACAAAGGCAGAGATAGAGACAGTGACAGAGAAAGAGAGATTCAAACGGCACACCACCCACCTCCTTACCTTTGTCTCCTAGCCTGGTTTCTCAGTGATAGAGTGAATTGGGGTCTCATTCGATCGGACATATTAGTAACACTACATGCGAATTATCGCCATGACTAACCTATTAATTCTAAGCTATTAAATCGCTGATATGATCAAAATAAAGACACAGCGACTGTCCTTTCTATGACACTAAACTGCACCAGGTATTGACACTATTTCAGACGAAAATAATTCATCTGATGATCGTGATGGGGCGTGAAACACCAAGTGATGGAGGCAGTAACACGGGATTAAATTTCAAAATTTTAGGTTTTAAACTTTCTCTGTTATAAAATCACTTTAACTCTTTTTATTTACAATTATTATTATTATTATTATTATTATTATTATTATTATTATTATTATTATTATTATTTACTCCTTTTGAGTTTTCACATCAGTGTTAGCTGATGGTCTTTCACTGGAGTCTGAGTGACAGCAAGTCTCCTCAGGTCTCCAGAACTCTTCTGAGTATTCTGGCAGATTGCAGCAGTGCAGTGTTCTGGATGGTATCAATTTTTTCTCTTATTTCCAGACTTTTCAAACTCTTTTCCAATCCTTTTGGGACCGTTCCAAGTGCACCAACTACAATTGGTATGACTTTGACTTTCATATTCCATAACTTTTTCAGTTCTCTGGCAAGGTCCAAGTATTTGTCCATTTTTTCATTTTCTTTTAGCTTAACCCTGTGATCTGCTGGAAAACTGCAAAATCTACCAGTTGACAAGTGCTTTCTTTTTTGTTTATCAAGACTAGGTCCGATCTTCTTGCTGGGATAAGGTGATCCGTTTTTATTTCAAAGTCTCAGAGAATTTTATGCGTTTCGTTCTCAAGAACAGATTCTGGTTTATGCATATACCATTTTGTTGTATGGTCAAAATTAAATTTTTTGCATTATTATTATTATTATTATTATTATTATTATTATTATTATTACTATTCCTTGCAAGTTTTTCACACCTATTCCAACTAATGGCTTTTCCATAGAGTCCGAGTGACAGTTCTCTATTACTTTCTAAGTATCCTAGCCAATTTTAGTAGTCCTGTGGTCTATATGGTTTCAATTCTACCTCTTGTCTCCGAGTTATCCATTTTTTGTCAGGTTCTTGGAAATTGTTCCAAGTACTCCAACTATGATTGGTATCACTCTCACCTTTATGTTCTACAACTTTTTCTCTTCTTTGAAAAGGTCCAGTTATTGTGATCGAAAATTTTCAATGTATAATGTCAGATTATGTGATTAACATTCTCCAATGTATCAAGTGCATTAACAGAGAAGAAGATTATCTAGAAAGATGAATATTTTTGTTTAAAACAAGTTATTCATTACCGTAGGCTTTTTTTTTTTCATTAATATTAAATGGCTGAATATTTTCTGTATTTACTAAGCATCAGGTTAAATGAGATGAATGTAAAATTGAAGATTGTGTTGCACCAACCTTATGAATAAGAAGGGCATACCTACCTTGAAAATTAACATTTTCAGTCTTAGCTTTTAATTTGGCTCAAATGATTCGAGCGAAATCTTAATTTATGTAATTCATGAAAAATAATTAATTTTAAATTTTTCTCTGACAGGATTTTTTTTCTTAAAGACCTTAAAAAATGTTAAGTTTTTTACTGCTAGAGAAGCGGGATGAACTCTAGAAGACCTACATATATATATATATATATATATATATATATATATATATATATATATATATATAGGGAGAATATGTGCTTAATTGAAGTCGTACCTAATTTTGAAAGTTAATTAATAATTAATTAATTAATTAGGCGGGTATACCTATTAAATGTAAGGCTAAACAAATCGAGAAAAATCAATCTCTGTATGTACATTTCGGCCTACTAGGCCTCATCAGCAGAGCTATAGATAGGAAGACCGCCTTGTGCGTGATTCGAAACCGACTGATATATATATATATATATATATATATATATATATATATATATATATATATATATATATATATATATATATATATATATATATATATATATATATATATATATATATATATATATATATATATATATATATATTGCATATACCTCTGTCCTGGTGCTAGGGCGTCCCATCGTGGTGTAATGGTTAGCAAGCTAGTCTCACAGATCCATTACAATTGAATAGCGAGTTCGATCCTCCCTGGATGACCTATACTTGTGACCTCGTATCACAGCCGAGGCGAACGGGTTGGGAAATACCTACATCATGTTTTCCATTGTAGTGTAATGGTTAGCAATCTAGTATCGTCAATCCATTACTACTGAATAGTGCGTTCGATCCTCGCTGGATGTCTCATACTTGCGACCTTGTGTCACATCCTGCCCACGGCAAACAGGTTGGATAAATACATACTTAGGACATCTCATCATGGTTTAACAGTTAGCAAGTTAGTCTCGTATATCCGTTACTAATGGATAGCGAGTTCGATTCTCACTGGATGCTCCATACTCGCGACCTTGTGTCACATCCTACCCGTGGAAAATGGGATGGGTAAATACATATCGTTGGCCCTGTGCTTGTGTTTATTGTTCGGATCTAGTAAAAGGTATGATTTCAGATGCTAATTTTCTTACTTAAATTATTGGCGCAACACAATCTTTCTCTTCACATTTCTCCCAGTTTGGACTTGATAAATTTAGTTTTCTTAAATAATTGTATGCTATACATATCATCACTACTCCGCCTCCACTGGCGTAATTTTACCTGACTGTAGGGTTTATAAGATGCTGACTGTATCTCCTGCTGAAGGATAAGACCCATGCCAAAAAGGAAGAAAATGGGTGTCCTAGGTATGAAACTAAATTGGTTCTGGTGGTGAAATTACAGTTCTAGAGCTCTAGGAAGTGTGGAATTACTCCTTCATTCCCATTACTCCTAGGTCCACTCTGAACCGGAGTAGTTGTACCTTTTTGGGCCGATCTTTTGATCAAATAGACCTGTTTAAAAAGTGTTGTATACTATTTGATACCATATAGCCATATGGAAAAATCTTAAGAAACTACACAAAATATGTAAATAAATGTATATATTTACCAGCCCCTCCACACGAGCAGGAGGCGACACAAGGTCAATTTCTTAAGCGGGGTTTAACTGGATTGAATTCAGTTTTCCTTCTCCTATACATGTTGCCTTACCCACGTTGAAGAGCCCAGTCTGCCCTGCTATTTACCCATAGGTGGAGAAAGTATAGTTGGATTCATACCTTTCCCATGGGTATTAGTGCGATGTGAAATGCAAACAGTTTCGTCTAGGATTTGAACTCGAGTTCATTTCCTACGACTTAAAATCAATCACGTGATGTAAAAATATGTAATTTAAAGAATTTCAATTTGTTCCCTTTGAGTAACCTGCATTAGTTTCGCTCTGAGATCAACCATTGAAAAATCGTGCTTGGCCACGCAGAGACATTACTTCTCTCTCTCTCTCTCTCTCTCTTCTCTCTCTCTCTCTCTCTCTCTCTCTCTATAACTCTCATATATATATATATATATATATATGGTGTAATCGTTAAAGTCATGGGAAATTGACTCGTCGCCCCGAGTTCAAATCCTGGACGTGGTAATTGCATTTCACTTAGCACTAATACCCTTGGGAAAGGTATGAATCCTACTCTCCCTCCAGTTATGGGTAAATAGTAGGGCAGACTGGGCTCTTTAACCTTGGTTAGGCAACCGGTCTAGGAGAAGGAAAACTCTGAATTCAAACCTGTTAAACTCCGTTTGTGTCATATCCTGCTCGTGCGGAGTGGTTGGTAAAATATATATATATATATATGTGTGTGTGTGTGTGTGTGTGTGTGTGTGTGTGTGTGTGTGTGTGTGATACAGAACATGATGCTTTTATGAGGTACTTCCTCCACTCCCAATCTAACCCACCAGTCCCTAAGAAATGCTCCAATTAGTACTAACCATAGATATCAGCATATACTTTTGGTGCAGTCGATGGGGGGGGGGTTGTATTCGAGGACACCGAACTCTAGTGAATCTCACCCGGTAGCACCAACATGAAAACTAGCGGCATTTTTTTCTCAAGTGTATATAAATATCTTTATATTTTTGTAGGGTTGCTTTTTTGTAAACCTTCAGAAGAATCGACAGTTGTGTGAATAAAAAAAAAAGTCGATGTGAAACTCAATACTAATGTAAACGGATATATACGGTATCGACCATAAATAAGTAGACTCCTACTAATCATCTTTATCAGTCTACTCGTCTGCATTTCTTTTCTTTCCTTTGGGTGATGATTTTCTTTTAATGAGAAATAAACTGATAATAATATAAAAATACAATAACAGACATGCATATGCATTTATGTATAAAAGAAGCAGCATGTGCATATAAACTGGCACCCCCATCAGGCACGTCTCGGCTTGTCTGGTGAGGTGGGTGTGTGACCACCCAGCATCACTAAAAACAAGAGCTGTCAAAGGGCGGATGAGCTTCAGGAGAACCAACGGCCATCTCCACTAATAGTAGTAGGATTGGGGTACTTATTACTCCCATAAATCGACAAATAGTGTAGATGGGGCTCCTTATCCTTGGACGACAATCCATCTAGACAATAAAAAAGCTGTTATAAAACATCCATTGCCTAGCGGCTATACCTCATTACAAATGATTCTGATGGTGGATTCTGATGCGTAGAATTTACTGATGGAGAAAAAATACTCAATTCGGAGTCTTATGTGAGATTTGAGGCCTGATAATCCCCCTGAGAATGGGTGAAAATGGCCAATTTCGTGTAAAATTAAAGTGCCAATCTAATATAATTTTCTGATAGAGTTCGATGAGGAGTACCACATAGTAAAAGATGGTTGAATTCTGTTGAGAATTGGGGGAGATATGGGACTTCAAAGATGCCCCAAAAATGCCATTTTTCAGCCATTATAAGTCTACGTATTTTGATGAAAATGTACGTTATCGATTTTATTGTCTTTTCTCATGGATTCTGATGCGAAATCAAATCCGGAGTTGGAGTCCCTAAGGTGGTGTAATGCTGAACTTTAGTGCTCTCCGGCAATTCTTGCGAAACTATCGTTGCCAAACTGCATTGGATTTTATTTTTGCCTTTCCTTTCGACCACAACGGCAATGTGGATAGGGGGACCTGCTGCTTTGGCGACAGCTCATCCTCCATATCAACTGACCAGGCTACGTGGTTCTACGTTTTTGGGGCTACGCTATCATCTCTAGTTGACGGATAAATACCAACAATGCATATAGATACAAATATATACATACACACACATACATACATGGACGGATTCACACACGCACACTCATGCGCGCACATATACACACATACAGTATCGCCTCATAAATAAGTATACTCCTACCAAATTTTAATAATAATCGATTTTCTTCTAAGTCAAAGATGCCAAGACATTATCATTTCTAGTGAAGCACTATATAATAAAAACGGATATTGTTAGATATTATTTTCTACCAAATTTGAAGTAACACATTGTTTATAAAAAGTTAATTTTTATCAAAATGGAATATACCAGGATAGTATTATTTTTCGTGGATTGTTGTACCATCAAAATGGATATTATCTGGTATTATACAAACATAAGTCGTGGGAAATGGACTCGTCGAACCGAGTTCACATCCAGGATGAAACTGTTTGTATTTCACATAGCGCTAATACCCTTCGGAAAGGTATTTTCCTCCAGGTATGGGCAAATAGCAGGGCAGAGTGGGCTCTTTAACCATGGCTACGTAATCAGTCTAGGCGATTTAAAACCCTGAATTCAAACCTGTTAAACTCCGCTTAAGAAATTGACCTTGTGTCACATCCTGCTTGTTGGGGGGGGGGTTAATGTATACTATATTTGTGGCGTCTCTCTCTCTCTCTCTCTCTCTCTCTCTCTCTCTCTCTCTCTCTCTCTCTCTCTCTCTCTCTCTCTCTTTGGCCGGGAATGCAATTGCAGACAAGTTCCTGTACCATGAGTAAACAAAAATTTCCTAGGGTAGAATTTGACAATGAATCCAGTCATAGTATTTATATTTACCCCTGAATTCATTTCAGGTCCCTAGGAATCAAATTACCGTCTGTGCTATGTGAAAATAGGAAAAATATCATGCATGAGCTTAAGGGCGCGTCAGAAAAAAAAGGGTCGAATAAAAATATACAAAGGAAAAAATAGAAAAAAAATATTCCAGGAAGTTAGTGAGCGTAACTTATGGAGACCCGGGCAAAAGATAGTATTTCTTTGACACCAGCCGACAAGCTAAGAATCAACACTTGTCTCTGCTATTTCTCCGCTATAATCAAATCCAACAAAATTTCGAAGATATAAAGCTGAAAGAAAGTTAATCTGATTCTCTACCGAAGGAAACCATACATTTTTTTGGTATGAATAAAAAACACAACACAGGAGAGAAATAACAGTTGCTAGTATTTCATCAGCTTTTTCTTGTGTAAATAAACCAACATCTTATCATATGACACAGAATAATACTGTGATAATTTGTGGCCATTCATACGTTGGAATAGGTTGTTTTCTAGTTCTTTAAAAATGGCACCTTGTGGCATTAATTCGTGGGGATGCTGATTCGGAAAATATATAAATATCATATTAACATTGTGTAACACATTGACTGAGAAATACAACACACACACTCTCTCTCTCTCTCTCTCTCTCTCTCTCTCTCTCTCTCTCTCTCTCTCTCTCTCTCTCTCTCTCTCTCTCCATATATATATATATATATATATATATATATATATATACTTGTAGAAAAAGTTTTCTCTCTACCGTGGTTTTGGTGTTAAAGGTACACCTTCTTCAGGAGAACTAAAAAAATAGTTTTCCATAACCTTATCAAGCAAACGTGATTTGTAATTCTATCTGTCATCTATCTTCAACTTCCATCTCTTTTTTCCTTTATTCATTTTGTTTATATCTTATTTGTATATACTACTGGAGTTAAAGTCTTCTGGTAAATCTATTTAGTTGTAGTTTGTCTTTCTTTTCTTTTTTCTTTTTTTGATAATTAATATATATCTTATGTCATATCTATATTAATCTTAATAATACATTCATGAGTTATGAATTTTATAAAAGCAATTCCCCAGAAATTTATCTTTTTTATTCAGTAGATTTTTTCTATCCGGAAATCTGATTATCGTTATTTTTTCTTGTAAACACAGCAGATATTGGATCTCTTTAAAATTTCTCATTTAATGATTGGTGTTATATTTTGGTTCTTTAAGTTCCAAACACAGCTAGCTAAGGTTGTTATATTTTTTAGTTTGATATTTGAAAATGAGTGTTTATGGTTTGCAAACCTAGTTTTAAATTCTGATTTTGTACAACCAATGTACAATTTAGTTAGGTCTGGTTTCTGTGTAGACGTTACCGATGCAAGGTAAATTACACCTTTGGTCAAACACTTTCCTTTTGCCGGGCACATCTCCGGATTTCGGCAATTGTATTTTTTCTGTCTGTCTTTTTCCTTATTTCTATCATTTGTGTGGTTGTTAATTATTTTGTTATTATGTTTTTTAATTATCCTTTCTATATTATCCATACAGGCGAAACTGATCTTTAAGTTGTTCTTATTAAAGATTTTGTGTAGAGTATAGTTAACTGGGAAATGTTTGTTGATTAACTTTAGAAATATTTTACCTATTTTTGTTATCACCTGTAGATTGAATGGTGGGTGATACCACATAATCCTTCTATTTCTATTTGTATTTGATAAGAATACTTGATACTCAACAACTCAGAGGAGGTCAAATTTTAGGTACCGGACATGTATGCCGAAAAAGGGAGGGTCCCCGTAAGGAAAAATCGTGATATTATAAAAAGAACCTGGTACCTCTAAAGTAGGGGCACTCCCAAAATGAGGTAACCAAGCGAGTACCCGGTATTATTATTGTCTTTGTAATTTAACCATTGTAGTTCTTTTAACAATAACAAAATAGATAGCATTTTTCTTATTAGTTATTTTTATCTGGATATATAGATAAATTATTTACATTATATTTACATCTACATAATAAATATTCTGATTAAATGATAGGTACCAGGTACTTTTTACAATATTTTTTAAATTTTTTAATTTTTCCTTAATGGACCCCCTTTTCGGTAAATATATCCGGTACCTAAACTTTGACCCTCTGTATAGCTGTGTGGAAATCAATTGTATTAATAATAGTTACTTGAAGCTATAATTGTTTACTAAGGATTATCATTAGTTATCTGAAACCATATGACTGTGTGCAAACAAATGACTATTATTAAATAGAAGTAATCATTTGAAAGTATATAGTTATTAGTATTAAATAAGAACACTTCAAACAATACAACTGTGTGTTATCATATCCCTGCGTGCAAAAACTCTTTAAAAACAATTATACAAAACATGTCAATATAAATGTACAATTAACATGAACTACTTGAACTCCAAGTTGACATGCTGTTAACAACAATCAATCATCCTATAGTTTCGCTTTCAGTTTCCTTGTTTAATGATATATCAACCTTCATGGGTGATTTAATGCCAAAATGATCCATGTCGAAGAACAGTAGGGGTACTATTTAACACATAGCTGGTTTCATACCTTTCCCAAACGTATTAGTCTGAAAGTGAACGTAATAGTGTGATTGGAGTTCGAACTCGCTTACTACAATGTTGCAGTCCAGCACGTTAGCCACTACGCCACAGTGACCCCACTCAACCTATAGTGTCATCCTATTTGTTGTTGATGCTAAAGGATGAAGAAAAACATGTACTTCAAAGCATAAAGTATAAGAGAAACATTTGTCTTGTCTTAATTAATTATCTGGAAAGTTTAAAGCAGGGGTCGTCAAATATTAAGTTTTGAGGACTTCAATGGGATTGTCCGAGCCTGGTTCTACCAAACCTTCACCATTATAAACTACTTCATTTGCTAATCTGATTAATCTTAGGATTAATTTTCGGATTAGTCTTCGGGTTAATCTTCAGTTAATAAATGCTATCAATACTGATGGACAAACAGTATTATTAATACTAGCAGGACCTGTGGATATACCACAGTATGATAATCTAATTATTACAACGTTTGCTATGTTTACTTAAGAGCTAAATAGTTCAATGTGTAAAAAAGTATGATAAACTTGATTTAACTCTCACTTCTTTTTTGTCTTTCTTTCCTTCTTTTCATAATGTTCGATTGAAACAGATTAGCGTTATCGCTTCCACACGCTCACACCTCCTCTCTATTGTTCCCTACTCCCTTTTTTATTTTATTTTTATTTCTTATTATATTTTTCTGTGTAGCATATCCTTTTTCTTTCCTTTCTTTCTTTATAATAAAAACGGAATGTTCCATTATTTAGCTGAGGTGATAACTCATAAAAAATAAGAATTGGGTGGATAAGCAACACCAAATAATCAGGATTTATATTTTTTTATTACATCTTGAACGATTTGGACGGTATAATTTTTAATTAGAGGGTGTTGCAAGATGAAAACGTACAATTTAGAAACGCGTGTATTAATATATAGATCTTCACTCTATGCAGGTTTTTCACACCAGCTTGAACTGGTGGTTTTTCACTGAATCTGAATGACAGCAAATCTCCTTAGCTCCCCAGGACATTTCTAAGTATCCTAATAGATTTTAACAATGCTATGTGATCTGTATGGTCTCGATTCTTCCTCTGATATCCAGTTCTCCAGTCTCTTTTCCAGGTCTTTGTGGACTGTTCCAACGGTACCAACTACAATTGGTATCACGACTACTTCCATGTCCCACAATTTTTTCAGTACTCTGGCAAGATCCATGTATTTGTGTATCTTTTCACTTTCTTCCAATTTCACTCTCTGCTTTATCTACGTATATTGCTCACCTTAGAATAAGCTGACGGAACCCCCTGCAAAAGTGTACACCCCCCTCAAAAAAGGTTTCCTTAGTATGAAACTAAACTTCATCCAGTGGTGAGGTTCTGGTTCTGAAGTTTTGAGAAGTGTGTAGTTACTTCTTCGTTGCCATCATTCCAAGCCTCGACTAGATAATTTTTTTTTTTTTTGGGGCCCCCCCAAATGTGTATGTGATCTTAAAAAAAATATTGAGGAACGTTACAAGTATTTAAAAGGTTACCATGGCTGCCTAATTTTGAGTCAAACACTTTCACAACTACCATAATCCCTTTACTCCTTATTTTATTCGTTGGGACTATATCCTGTTCCCAACAATAAAATCCAAGTGATCGATGGACCAACTGAAGACAGTGTCAGTTGAAAACTTCCAGTACTATTTCCAGTAATGGAAACAACGTCTTCGTTTGTGTTTGGTTTCCCAGGGGAATTATTTTGAAGGCGATAAAGTTTATTTCTAATTAAGTTTATAATAAAAATGTTTACGCAGTCAGCGTCATTACTTAATAAAATGAATTAGTGTGTAGTGCGATATATATATATATATATATATATATATATATATATATATATATATATATATATATATATATATATTCGTGTTACACTTTATGAATGTATGTGTGTTATATTTGTGTGTAAAAATTTAATATCTGTAATCGTTTTATTTCACGATTTATTCAACTCTTTAACATATGTCCAGTAAAGATATCAACGGTAAATATTTTTGTAGATGATGCCGTTAATTTTCCAAGCTTCGGCTCGTTACTGAATGTTCTAAATTTGTAAAATAAAATCAACAGGAAAATGTCCCCATTCTTGGGACTCGCTTGAAATTCATTCAATTTATTCAATATATGATCACAACGATACCAAATCTTTTCTCAGTACTTATTTGGGTTCCGTTGAGATCTTACAGATAGGATTACATAACAACCAAATCGGAAGAGCAACTTAATTTTCCAAAAATCGGTTAGTAATATCGGTAAATTATTATATTTACGCATTTATACCCCGTTAAATTTCTATAAGATGATTCTTTAAGAAAAATGCCTGCGACACCATTGAGGCCTATTTTGTGTTTTACTTAGTAAATGTTTACTGCTCGTTTGAATACTTAGCTCAGTTTGGTAGAGTATCCGCCTCTGAACCAAAAGATTCCGGGTTTAAAAACTAATTTCCGTCTTTCTCTTTCTCTTTCTCCCCTCCCTATTTTGTTTTGTATTTTTGTTTGGTTCGTTCGTTCGTTTTATGGCATGTCAACTGCTATTGGTCATTTTATGCCAAAATTGTATGTTTTGTTACATGTGAGATTACAGAATGGTTGTTAATTGTGTTTTGAGACTTTGTATAGAGAATTTACTGATTAATGACCAGAGGTGGTATTGTTATATTATTGCATAGCGCCTTCTTCACTGGCACTAAATAATTATAATGTTACATACCTCTTCTTCTTAACTTACTTGGGCATCTATTCTTCTGCTGGCCGTCTTGGCATGCTTCTGGTCGTCTTTGGTATATCTTCATCTATCTTGACTTGGTCTGGCATCTTCTAAGATCTTGGATATCTTCTAAGGCCTAGCGTCTGGAGTTGACTTGGGGACTTCGGTCTGGTTTTCTGTTAGGGATTTCTCTCTATCAGAAGCCCTGTGTCATTGTTAGTTTTAAGATAATAAACACAAGACTTCGATTTATTTTGATGTTACTTTATTTTCAATCCCCAACCCAGACATCTTCTAACTAACATAGCGCGCGTGAGTTCCAGTTTAGACAGAGCATAAAATGGCCGTCCAACTGCAAACTGGGGACTCAAAAAAAAGGTCCCACGTGACTTTACATATTTGGCGGGCTTCTGTAATTTTCCATGGAAGGACCTGGCCATGATATGAAAAGGGTCATCCCCTCAGAATTACAGGGGATTGACAATAATCTTATGCAACCGCATAGATTATGTAACAATATATCTATATATTAATGTTACTCGTGTTACTTAAAAGTATGAACGTTAACATCTTGCAATACCCTCTGGTTAAAAATGAGACCGTCCAAATCGTCCAATGCAAAAATGTAAATCCTGATTATCTGGTGTTGCTTATCCGCCCAATTCTTATTTTTGATCATCACCTCAGTTAAATAATGGACCATTCCGTTTAGAAAGAAAGAAAAGGAAGAAAAGGAACACGCTACACAGAAAAATATAAGAAAAAAAGATAGAAAGAAAGAAAAGATTGGAAAATAGAAAGAGGGGGTGAGCGTGCGAAAGCAATAAAGCTAATTTGTTTCAATTGAACATAATGAAAGGAGGGACTGAAAGAAAGAAAAAAAGAGCGAAAGAGAGTTAAATCAAGATTATTATACTTTTTACATATTGAACCATTTAACAATAACTCTTAAGTAAACATACCTAACATTGTAATAATTAGATTATCATACAATAATATAGCTAAATGTCCTGCTAGTTTATATTTATTCTTCATAGTATTTCTCATTTCTCTTCCTTCTCCTCTTCCTTCTTCTTCACTCATCCTCTGTCTTCTTACCATTGCCAATTCTTCTTCTTTTTCTTCTTCTTTCTTTTCGACACTTCTTCTTCTTCTCTCACACTCTCTCTTTTCTTTTTCTTTTTCTTCTTCTTTTGTCCTCTCTCTCTCTCTCTCTCTCTCTCTCTCTCTTCTTCTTCTTCTTCTTCTTCTTCTTCTTCTTCTTCTTCTTCTTCTTCTAAACAACCTATTTCTTTTTCATCATTCATTCTTTGATTTCCTTATTCTATTGTTGTTTTTCTTCTTGATCTTCTTCTTCAACTCCTATTGCTTAATTTCTTCTTCTTTCTTTCTTTCTTTTCTTTTCTTTTCTTTTCTTTTTCCATTTTCTCACCCTTTTAAAATTTTCCATTCAGTAAATTAATGTTTTTATAGTAACATTTTCCCAACTGGTGTTATCTGAATTTTTTATAGTCACTACACATCAACTGAAAGGGCTGAAACAAATGGTGGTATAATCTGTTCCACCAAACTTATTTCTTTTTTTTTTTCATTCATTCATTCATCTTTTTGTTTAGATATTTTGTTGCTTCCACACAGACCCATTTTCATAAAGACCTTCATTCATTCGTTTTGTTTATCATCAAATCTGTGTCACCACTAAACAAATAAACAAGAGAATTTTAAAGAGACCGCTTGGAAATTAACTTAACCTACATTTCATTTGTTTAGTGCATTAAGCACGCAAACTCCCAGGAAAATCTCACCACCCTCAAAATTGCATACTGTCTCTGTCGCATAATACGAGGGGCACTCCGAAACTAAACTATTGGCTGTTACTATGCGATGACTAGAAATAAGTTCTAACCAGTTCCAAGTTAAATATGGCGATTATAGGTGGGTCGGAGTTGCTCGTGATGTAATGGTTACCGTCGTAGGAAATGGATGTGACGACTCGAGTTCAAATCCTGGAGACAGTTGTTTGCATTTCATATAGAACTAATATCCTTGGTATGAATCCAACTATTCTCCCACCAGATATAGATAAATAGTAAGGCAGACCTCTTTAACTTTGGTATACCAAACAGTCTCGGAGAAAGAAAATTCTAAATTCAAACCTGCTTAAATTCGGCTAAAATAATGGCCTTGTGTCACATCCTGCTCATGCGGAAGAGTTGGGTAAATACATATAGCCGGGTCAGTGTATTCAGTTTTGTTTGAATACGCGCCCGTTCTTGCAGTTGCCTGGTCAATTACTGCAGCTGATTGATTCGATTTTGGACAAGTTAGGGTTTCATCTAATAAGAAGTAACACCAAAATTTAGTGTGCGGACACTGGATGCTGTACTGAGGACTTGCCAAAAGCGATAACCAACAGGGACAGGTGGCAATTGGGTTATGGTCTCCAATTACAGTACAAAAATATATTTCCAAAATTATTTTAAACTAGTTACTTACCTCTGTGTGGACACTGGATGCTGTACGGAGGACTTGTCAGAAGTGATGACAGGTGATGACCGATAGAGACAGGTGGCAATTGGGTTATGGTCTCCAATTATGGTACAAAAATACATCTCTACAATTATTTTAAACAGTTGACTTACTTACGTCAATCACCTCTGTGCGGACACTGGATGCTGTACTGAGGAACTGCCAAAAATAGAATCATTGGAGGAAACAATTAAAAATCGCCTCACCTTGTTGGCGGGGCTTAGAATACGTTAACTGTATCCCCCCCACACACACACACAGAAGAGTAAGAATTTCCCACTCACCCCAAAAGGTGTGTCATGAGTATGACACTAATCTGCATCTGATGGTGAAGCTCCAGTTTCGGTATATGTGGAGTACCATTTCATTACTCCCAGATCCACACTGACCCGAGGTGGTAGTACCTGTTAGAGCCTCTTTAAATATATCTGTTTAAAAATGTTCTATATTTGGTAAGAATACTTAATGCCATTTAACGGTAAATTATTTGTAATAAGAATAGTTACTCAAAGCTATAATTGTCTTTTAAAAAATGTTATTAGATACTTAAAATCATATAACAGTATGCAAACACTTTTATTTGATAGAATTAATTACTTAAAACCATATAATCATTAGTATTAGATAGGAATACTTGAAACAATACAACGGTGGGCTAATTATTTTTATTAGATAGTAATAAAAGTAAAGTAAAGTCGTCGGAGTGGCCTAAAGTCGATATCAGCCAGACATCGAGGGAGTATTTCCTCTTTTCACTAGCGCCAGACCAAGGAGATTGTTTTGGCGTCTGAGGAGGGGTGCCACACCTACGATCAGCTCTTTACTTTACCACACAGACCCTTGCGCTACTCATAAAATCTATGTTGGTATAGCGTCCGACTAGGAACCACAAGGTTCCGGGTTCGATACCGGCCCTCACCAACTCAAAGATACCATATAACTATGTGCAAAAAAAAAACAACTACACAAAAATGTAAATATGAATGTACAGTGAACGCAATTTCCTAACCTTAACCCTAAAAATTACATTGAAATCAGTCAAAAGTTTCATAAAATGGATGAAAAAACTTCATTTTGATTTTATTTAAATAAAGGTATATAAAACATAATATGGATGTGCGCTTGGCGTAGCGGTTATCATCGTAGAAAATGGAGTCGATCGCCCGAGTTCAAATCCTGCATTTCACATCTCACTAATACCCTGGTAGAGGCATTAATCAATCACTTCCCTCCAGCTATGGGTAAATAGTAGGGCAGATTTTACTCTTTAGCTTTGGTACTGCAGTTGGCCTAGGATAAATAAAACTGTGAATTCAAACCAGCAGTATTTCACCGAAACATTGACCTTATGTTCCATGGTGAAGTGGTTGGGTAGATATATATTTGAACTATAATGTCATCAAAATGTTCCGTTTACGAAACCTTTGAGTCTGATTGCTTAAAGTTTTTTGTAAGAATGTGTCTGTATCTTATTTCAAGCCCATAAACAGTGTGAAAAGCTTCTGAAAATAATTGAACTGTCCTTTCATCAATCTGAGAATGTGAAGGTAAATATGGCATCTTCGACTTTGTACCATTCAACAAATGACTTCTCTCATCGTCTGAAAACTTTTCTGTGATCGCAAATTCACAAACAAAACATAGTAAGAGGTTAATTAATTCTGACCAATGAGTGGCTTCTAAATTGATGACCATTATTTTCTTCAACCGTCCTTTCGTTATCTTCTGAAAAATATCGAATTCAATTTCTGTTTTAACTTCAAAATGTATTCCTACATGTTTTTTTTTTAAATCTTATTAATGTCATGCTGTGATTTAATTGGATTTTGAAAACAATCTTAGTAACTGATATAACTAATTGTGTCACTTTTCGTGTGAACAAATGTTTTCCTACCAATAACAACTACCAATAACAACTTTTTAGCGCTTCCTCCCTTATTTCCAATTCATCTGAATATTATTCGGGTAGCAAGGCGAAAGAATTTTACAGGAGGTTCTTCAATGAAATACTATGAATCTATCCCAAATGTTGCTTAATCATTTGTGTCATATTAAAGATATACATAATTAATCCTTTAATCTCTTCTATCATATTATTATTATTATTATTATTATTATTATTATTATTAGAAGTAGTAGTAGTAGTAGTAGTATGTGGGTTTTACCACCAGTTTCAACTGGTGTTTTTATACTGATGTCTGAATAATATCAAGTCTCTTCCGATCTCCAAGACTCTTCTTATTATTCTTGCTGATTCTAACAGTGCCGTGGTCTGGATGGTGTCGATTCTTTCTCTGATATCCAGTTTCTCCGGCCTTCCCCCCCCCAGGCCTTTGCGGATCGTTCCAAGCGCATAAACTACAATTGGTATCATCGTCACTTTCATGCTCCAAAGATTTGTCAGCTTTCTGACAAGATCCAGGTATTTGAAACTACATGTGCGTAATGATTTGTATTAGGAATAGTTAGTTGAGGCTATAGATGTTTATAAACAATTTTTATTAGCTAATTGAACGCACAGAATTGATCGCTTTCTCGAATACACCGACTGAACCTCTGCAGAGGGGTAAAAACCCTTAATGGACCACCTGTTGTAGGTGGCGACCCGCGATGCTTAAGGATTGAATCTTGGTGGCTGAGTAGTCCATGACATGCAACACTCCATTTTACTTAGGCTATACCGTCGGTCGGAGAGGCCGTCTCCGATCAATTGGCTGGTCACGTCAATCCCTAGTATCTATATTATTGTCCCAACCCTATTGCCCTTATGGCAAACTCCCAACCTTTTTTATCATAAATGTTCTAGAAAGTGGTGGTTGAGGATCTTAGTGTCCTGGGTATGTCGTTAAACTGCATCTAGTGGTGCTGTGGGGAGTGGAGAGCACTCATTCATAAGCATTACTCCCAGGTCCACCCGGACTTGGAGGGGTAGTATCTGTTAGGTACCCATCTATGCATTAAACAGAAAAATGAGTTTAAAAATGTGTTTTAAAAATCGGTTGGATTTTACAGAATGTCAGCCATTGTTTGGTTATTTTTATGTCGAAGAGATTTTGTTTTATTCATTCTTGATAGTATTCAAATATTTTGAACTCATTTTTCTATTTAACCCATAGATGCCACCCTAACAGATACTGCCACTCCGGGTCAGAGTGAACCTAGGAGTAATGGCGATGAAGACAAGCATAATGTGTTGGAAGTCATAAGCATGTACAGGATGAGGGCCATCCTAATTGCATTCAGTTGTTGTCATGACAACAGTAGAACTGACCGAGACTCTCTATGTCTAATCAGTCTTTTCGGAAGAGCTCTCCACTTACCAAAGTTGTGTTTGGAGTTGACTTTTGAAAACTGGAAAGTAAAAGGTAGTGACAGCCATTAGTGCTATGTAGGTAAAAATGATTATTGAAGTTATTTCGGTAAAAGAGGAAATGAAGATATGGAGATGAGGATTTAGTAATTATATGAATCATTAATTTAATGCTTTTAGACACGCCTCAATAGTCATTTACCATGACTGACAAATGTGTCGAGATTTTCTGATTATAACAAGATAATATCGATAATTCCAAATGTAAGTGCATACTCACACACACACACATATATTTACGAACCCCTCCACACGAGCAGGATGTGACACAATGTCAATTTCTTAAGCGGAGTTCAACAGGTTTGAATTTAGAGTTTTCCTTCTAGACCGGTTGCCTAACCAAGGTTAAAGAGACCAGTCTGTCTTACTATTTATCCATAGCTGGAAGGAGAGTAGGATTCATACGTTGCCCAAGGGTATTAGCGCAAAGTGAAATGCAATTACCAAGTCCAGGATTTGAACTCGGGGTGACGAGTTCATTTCCCATGACTTCAACCATAACACCACACACACACACACACACACACACACATACATACACTCACACACACACACAAACAAACTAACACAAACTCATACAGACACAAACACACACACACACACACACACACACACATATATATATATATATATATATATATATATATATATATATATATATATGCTCCCCACCCTGGTAGGTTGAGCTCTCTGGACGGGAAATGCGCTGACAGCTGCCGATTGATGGATAACTTTCGAAAAATGGGAGAATAGTAGTTGTGTGTGGAAAAGGGCCTTAACCGAGTTCAGCATAGCGTTTGTTGCGGTACACGCGAAGATATCCCAAAAAACCGGTAAAAAGTGTCTCATAAGGACACCGTAGATAAAAGACGAGAAAAAATCTAAATTGTCTGAAACTAGTATCATCAAACTATGGTAAAAGAGGTTTAGGGTAAAATTGGAACATTATGCTGTCTGAATTGTCTAATTTAATTCCATGTTGTTGTTGTTTTATTATGATGTACATTATGAGTTCGGACATGCAGGTGCGTGCGGGTTGTTGGGTGGTACGATTTTAGTCTAGTGGGAGTAACTGTCATGTGGGTGAGTGAGAGGGTGGTGTCGGGGGCCATTTTTGAGGATAGAAGCAAATGTGATTTAGTTGGGGAGGTGGATTAAATAAAATTAGGTGTGGTGTAGCTATATAGGACTAATTTACCTAGGAAGGGCGATACCGGAACAAACGTTGTACTGAACTCGATGGCGGTCGTTCTTCATGCACAACTACTATTCTTCCATTTTTTCGAAAGTCATCCATCCCCACTCAATCAACATTCTTTCCATATTAAGTCCAGATGTAGGTTTACTAAAACCGAAACTATGACATTGACTTCATAATAAAGAATAAATTCATTTTTTGTAATACTCCGTGTTTTTCTATTTTCTAATTACATACTGTCAGATTTCATTATCTAGTTCCATATATATATATATTATATATATATATATATAT
>CM042153.1:38327895-38366689 GCA_023376005.1 Doryteuthis pealeii
AGCAACGGCACTCGTCCACTCCCAACGGAACGAGTGCTGTTTATAAACCGCAGTAGATAAGCGAGCACTCGTCCGAAATAAATAACGGTAAGTAGTACTAGACGCGGCGACTGGACAATAAAACTCCTCCCCTTCTACCCCTGCCCGATAGGACTAAATCACAATATAACAAGTTTCACTCCTCCAACCCTTTCAATTGGTTTGAACAATTGAATAGGTCAGACTCTTTTTTATCACAGGCCATGAAGGACAATAGGAAAGATCGTACTGCAAATCTTTTCTTCAAATTCAAGCATCCTCTTTATCCGAATATGCTTTGTTTTTTCTCAGATGAAAAAAACTTCTGCTAGGATGAGATGATGAACTCACAGAACAACCGTTGTCTTGCTCTGTCCTCGTGTATCGATAGTGATGAAAAGTAAACACCCGTGGTGTGTGGGGGTCACTAGCGTTGGTAACGTTAGGCCTACATTCATTTTCCCACGGGTAGGGCTTGATTTAAAAATCACAGGCGAAAAATTGTCTGTTACCAAGCGCCTTTTACTTTATGTCTTCGCTACAGAAACTTAGATATGCATGCTCTATCAAATATATTGAGGACTCTTTAACCAGCTACATATTCAAGTCAGATATATCGACAGATACACAAAAAGATAAGTAACAACCTAATAAAAATAGATAGATAGATAGATGGACTGAAAGACCAAATATAGATGAACAGACACACAGTAAAGAAAAAAAAACAGATGGGTTGATAGACATGAACACGCTCAAGCTAAATAGATAGATAGTTAGATTAACCGACAGACAGATAGACATAATGTTAAATATTCATAAATAATGAATGACATTATAATATATATGATAATAATAATAATAACAATAATAGTATATAACATTATACATATGCTCACTTACAATTTTAACAATTTTAACAAATCTTACCCTTACAAACCCTTACAAAAAAAAATAAATAAAATAAAATAAAATAAATAATAAATCAAAAAAATCACACCAACATACCAACAACACACATATAACTTAACGACAAATCCAGTTCCCAATCACACATAAACAAAAAAACAATTAAACAGACACACACACACACACACACACACACACACACACATATTTAGCTAACCAATCCCCACAATCTAACACCTGTGGTACCACCATTCACCATTTCGGCACTCCCCATTCCAGAGAGAAGAAGAATCCACTAACCACCCCCAACTACACTTCCCCCTACTGACGACCTTCCGCTTTCAGCATTTTGAGAATTTCCATCATTGGAGTAAGAACTATATTCAAGTCCTGAAGATGGTCTAATAAGAGACCGAAACGTTGCACCGTCGGCAATAAACATCAAGTTTCCACAACATCCCGTGTTTGTCTACTTTTCTCCACATACTGTCGGATTAACCTCCTCACATTTCTATCATATATATATATATATATATATATATATATATATATAAATAATAATTTATTCAACAATGCTTCTATAAACAAACAAACATCCAAAAATCTTATTCACTTCGCCGAAGAGCTTACGGCCGAGTTTGTTCACTACACAATAAACGTCCACTTACCTACTATGGTAGAGGCGTGTAGTAGTTTCATTGACAAGGGTAATTTCGCAGGGATTGTTCGCTATGTACCGGCGGCCGAACGGATATGGTCTCTGACTATGCCTGTGAAGTCCCGGTTTCGATTCCTGTCGGAGGGGAGTCGTTAGTATACATCGCTGAAGAGACTTAATAAAGTCGAAACAGTCTGTACGGTGTTCTGCATAGCGAGCCATCCTTTGCGGGATTCTCTTGTCAAGATTATTTTCTATAATTATCGAATTTTATACGATACATGCATTATAATTGCCTTCAAGCAAAAATATAAATAATAATATATATATATATATATAATACAGGGTGACCAAAAAAAGCAGACCTGACTTTCAAAAAAAAAGTCTGTGTGGGGCCTGTTTTTTTTTGGGGGGGTGGGGGGCACCTTGTATGTAAGTTAGGATAGCGTCGGCATAGCGAGTCAATGGCGCTTGGTATTTGTCAGTTTCTCGTCTATATTATCATCTTTGTTCGATGATCACATAGGCCAGAAACTGACAGTTACCAAGCGCCACTGATTGTATGTCGACACTATCATAACTTTAAAATTTTCCTTTAAAATTCCCCTAAACATAAATACAGCGCCACCAGTTAACAAGCGAACCAGACATGAATAAATAAAACTAGCACATCAACAACTAATTCAACAAGACACCTTAAACACAGTGTCATCTGCAACTCAAGTGATTTTGCTAGCGATAAACCATCCGCGCAACTTCACAACTGCATTTGATTAATACATCATATCAAGTAAAGCTTAGGAGCTACCTTGATTATTCAGGGCGGGGGGGGATGGCTCATAAAATAAGCAAAAGGGCGAAAGTGATGTAAAGTAAATAACTCTCCAAAGAAGATGGCTGACACGCAGGACAAACGATGAGTGATATGTAAAGAAAAGATAGAAGTTGTTAGAAAATGGAAGACAGTGCAAACGGAGATGTCATCAGTTTGAGTGAAAAACGACTCTTTGCTGCCGATAACAAGAAAGAAAGAAAAAAAGAACTTTACCTTCAACTGTTATTCATCTTATCGGACATTCCAATCGAGGATTGGTATGAAAAATGCTTTATAGAAAATCTAACGAGCTTGAATGTCGTTGTGTAGACTAGCAGAGATATGCACCCTCCGGGAGCAAGTATTTTAATGTAAGTAAAGTAAAGTCAACGGGGCGGCCTAAAGTCGGTATCAGCCAGTCAGCGAGGGAGTCTATCCCCTTTTCAATAGCGCTAGGCCAAGGAGATTTTTTTAGCATCTGAGGTGGAGCGCCACACCTACCATCAGCTCCTTACTTTACCGCACAGATCCCTGTTCTACTCATACGCTGAGTTGGCGGGGACCGGTATCGAACTAGGAACCTTGTGCTTTCTAGCCGAACGCTCTACCGACTGAGCTCCTTCTTTCTTCCGACCGTTATCATCTTACAACACACTCTAGTTAAAAATGAGACCGTCTAAATCGTCCAGGATGAAATAAAAAAAACGGAAATCTTGATTACCTGTTGTTACTTATCCACCGAATTCTTATTTCATATGAGTGTCGTCACCTCGGCTAAATAATAGACCATTCAGTTTTTATCAGAAAGAAAGAAAGGGGAAGAAAAAGGATAGGCGATACAGAAAAAATATAACAAGAAAGAAAGAAAGAAAGAAAGAAAGAAAGAAAGAGAGCAGGGGAAAATAAAGAGTATGAGAAAGATAGAAAGATATGATATATAAACGGTACACTTTCTGATTATTAATATAGGACATATACTATATTTGATGAAATATTCTTCCGTTATTTATAATTGACGTTTTAGTGATTCGTTGTCGTCTTTCACAGTAAAGCACGAACAATTCCAAAAAATAAAAAAAGGGTAAAAAAACAGGTCACAAGTTTTATTATTTCTCTGTTTTATTTTTGTTTTATTTATACTAGCAAAGAATGCGTTCTCTGTGCACAAGTATTCAAGTTTTGATATAATTAAATATTATATTGAATTAGAAAGACTAATGAAATTAGATAAGAATTAAAAAAAGGATTACACTTATTTTTAATTTATTCTAATTGATTTCAATATAAAAATCAATATAGGATTGATTTTAATACGTTTGAGAATAATAGAAATCAATAACACCAAGTGATTATTTATTAAAATATTAAAATCGGTATGCAAATTATTCACACGATCTACTATGTAAACATCTATTTCTTAATGATATATAACACACATTGCAGGATTTTAAACACATTAACAATATGAGCCGTTTTGAGGCAAATCTATCTCAGATATAGAGACATTGTTAATTGATAAAATGCTAATTAAGATAAATAATGATTATTTGATAACTATTGAGAATATAACGAAAATAACTACGAAAATTATGATGCGGCGACGTAGTTTCGGTTATAGACAGACAGTTACATAATCTCCATTAAAATACGATTTTCATTTCCGAGAAGTTCTCCTGATTTCTGTGAAATATTTTTGAACATTCCTGTCGTATTTGATGATGGCGTTCTTGGCTAAAAAGCTTCTGTCAACCGTTAATCAACATAACAGACATTATCCTCATCTCTACACAACTCTTCAATCAACATCAACGCAGGCGTCACGTATAAATGCAATGTATACGATCTTCACACGTATACGTATGGGCATATACGCAAAAGTACACCAAGTGAAAGATGAAGTTTATAAATAAAATATCTCTTAATGATTCCTCTAAAATGTTAGAATTCCTATAGTGCCTTTCTTTCCACTCGAACGTTTTAATAGTCACTCATTTCCAAGACAGTTGGCTGGTTGGTTGGTTATGAAATGTCAACCCATTGGGTTATTTTATGCGAAATACGTTTTTGTTTTATTTATTCTTGATGGGTACTCAATTTTTTTAACTCAATTTTTCAAACTCATTTTTTTCGATTTAATCCATAGATGAGACCCTAACAGGTACTACCATTCCGACTCAGAAATGGCGATGAAAGAGTACTTCACATTTCCCAGAACTCAAGAATTTGAACTTCACCATTAGATAGAGTTTAAGGTCATACCCAAGATACTTAGCCACCGCCTTCTAGAACACATTTGATAAAAATGGTTGGGGCTTGCCATAAGGACAATAGGGTTGGGACAATCATATAAGTGATAGGGCTTGACATGACCAGCCGATTTATCGGAGGGGGCCTCTCCAACCGACCGTCTAGCTTAAGTATGGACCCAAGTGAAGTGTTGCAGCCACCGGGATTCCGACCTTAAACATTACGGACCACCACTCACATTTGACACCATCGGGGTGTCTTACCCCTCTGTAGAGGATCTGTCGGTGTATTCTAATGTCTCAGCCGACAGGGCTTTCCTAGACAGGTTTGATTCTCATTGGGGATTGGCTCTGTGCAGCATGACTATATTTTACGTGTATGTAATATTTTCAGTCATTTAAAACATCAGGTTTTTCTGTGAGCGAATCCCGATGATAGCAATGTTTTGAGAAGAAATCCCCAAGACTCTAAATAAATGAACGAAAGATATTGAGTAGACACAAATATTGTATACACAGTGATAGCATCTTCTGACGCTCTTGTTTACCATGAATTATCCAGGACAGGGATGAGAGGACTAAAAGTAACCACCGGTTTCCGGTGCAGATGCCTCTTGGAATTTTCTTGGCTGGGTTGTAGCCCTAATACCACTGGGTGCCAAAACTGGCTCCCATGGGTGGCCCTACCAGAGTGAGACTACTATGTTTACACCGCCCTGCTGGATGAGGGTGGGACTTTAAAAATAATGTGCTAGATGGCCATTGAGCAAAGAGCTTCTTCCACTCTTTTACAGGTCTTGTTTTTCATCCTGCTGGGTGTCTAGCCACCCTCCTTATCAGACAATCTGTAGGGTTACTGGTTTAGTCGCCGATGATCCAACTATGAAACTGGAGTACTGAGTTACATAGTACCAGTAGCTGTTTGCATCACACAGTGCTAATACCCTTGGGAAAGGTATGGATCCAACTTTCCAGCTATGGATGAATAGTAGGACAGACTAGGTTTTTTAACTTTGGTTAGGCAGCCTGTCTAGAAGAAAAACTCAGAATTCAAACCTGTTAAATTCTGCTTAAGAAATTGACCTTGTAGCACATCCTACTCATGCAGAGGGGTTGGTGTGTGTGTATATATATATATATATAGCTCCCCACAACAAAGAGGTTCCTGGGTATGACACTAAACTAAATCTGATGGCAAATTCTGGAGATCTGGCGAATGTGGAATATCCATTCATTGCCATTATTCCCAAGTCTATTGAGCTGGACTAGTAGTACTATTAGGGTTAAATAGATCTGTTTGAAATTTTTCAATATGACCGTGTTCAAAGAAAAGACTTTTTAGAAACAATTACACTGTAAATGTAAATATGAACGCACAATGAATGCTATTCCCTAACTTCTAGGCATAAAATAACCCTAGACAAGTTGACATACCGTTAAAATCAATCAATCACTCTAATAAATCAATTAAAACATTTAATATTTCAAACTGTGTTTGGATATCGCTGTCGTCTATATATTATCTCAGATGTTCGACATCCCAGATATAACCGTTAAAAACTGAATTTAGATATTTATTTAGTTTTACTTCGTCTAAAATAATATAAACGCAAAATGAACATTGATAGAGCACTATGCAAAAGAAGTATTATTATTAAATACAAGTAGTTATTTGAAACCATATAATTATTAATATTAAGAATACTTAAAACCATAGAACTGTGCGCAAATTATTTGTATCAAATGGGAATACTTGATATAATTTAGCTGTAAATTGTATTAGAAATAGTTAATTAAAGCTATAATTGTTTACTAAGGATTATCCTTAGCGACTTGAAACAACTGACTGTTACTGAATAGAACTAATTACTTGAAACCATATAATTATTAAAGTTGGATAGGAATACTTCAAATTATAAAACTATTTTTAAGAAACATAGCTTGCAACGGAAGATTCCTCTTCCGGTCAAAAGACAAAGAGAAAGATAAAAAAATATATATTTAAAAAAAGGAGAACGGAGAAGAGGTCTCCTGGTCAAGAAGCAGGGAGAAGATGAAGAAATAGATAAAAGAAAAAAGGAAAGACGGAAGCAGAGTCTTCCGGTGAGGAGGCGGAGAGAAAGATAAAGAAATATATATATCTGTTATCAGATCAAAAGATAAAAATGCGTAGGCATATTTATTGTATATAAATGCCTAGCGGATGAAGTGAAATCAGTCCCCAGCAGCAGCCGAGAAGATAACTTCGTCTCCCGTCAACCACTCGGAAGTTCATTGTGAACACTGCGCTCTTCGTCAGCCACCCGGCATTTTCATTGTGGACACTCCACCCACACACCGAAGAAAATAAAGACGGGTCCTATTTTTATATATACGTGTCTGTGGTTTAATTGAAGTCCAGTCAATCGGCTATACAACACAAGTACATTGAAAATGTACACATATATGTACCGCGATAATAACCTTTAAGCATGAAATAATTCTAGACAATCAATCAATCAACTACGATAGACGTTCAATATAGCAGATGAGATGCTTCCGAAAAAGAAATCGGATCAAATTATGTCAAATTTTTCATCTGTTTATTCGTACCGACAGAGTTTAGCTAAGATCTTTTTATACACAAAAATCCCCAAATAATTAAAAATCACCCTAAAAAAACGAGCAACTTGTTTTTATAATTGTGCATGTAAACTTGTCTTTAGCGGAAATAGTGGACTTCCGCTGTTTGGTTGAGTCTTGGCTATGAGTTAAGTAATTGAACTGGTCCGCCATAATTGGCTAAATCGTATAATTGTTAATAGGAATACACTTCAAAACCGGAAGTCGTAATAATTTACTTTCGTTACTTCCGAAATGATCTCAAATAACTGTTCTTCTTCAATCTATCTAAGAGTATTTGCTCATCCTCCCCCGAGGAGGGAAAATTATGGTAGATTTTAATATAAAATGTACGTATAGCCTATGTAATACGGTTATGTAGTTGTTCCATTAAAAAAGGCTCCCGGCGTTGCCGACGTGGGAGATCTGAGTAGGCCGAAATACAGTCGGCAAACGTCGGTAATCCTGTTCAGGTCTCTCTCTCTCTCTCTCTCTCTCTCTCTCTCTCTCTCTCTCTCTCTCTCTCTCTCTCTCTCTCTCTCTCTCTCTCTCTCTCTCTCTCTCTCTCTCTCTCTCTCTCTCTCTCTCTCATAGGGATTTAAATGGGGCCTCCCATGAGGATTCAACTCACGATTCAGTAATGATGGATCTGCGGGACTAACTTTAAAAAATCCCCCTCTACCCAGGCGACGCCGGGTAGCCGCTGCTAGTTTATTTATATATAGATCACAAAAATAGTAATCACCCCTTCATGGGTTTTTAAAGTCTTTAAATATAAAAATTATCGTAAAGGAGTGGAAGAGTCAGTATTTCTAATGTTAGTTCTAAAAAGTCAGCCACGTCCTTCAAACAAACCCGACCCCAACCCTGATCCCAAGAATCACCGCCCAGTAAGCTTTAGTATATTTGTCTAGTTGTCAAAACAACAGTATCTATATGGTATAAATATCAATCAGTTAGTCTGTTTCGTTGGCTGATTTTTATCTACGCTGACCCTGGGGACCTTGAAGGTTTTTCCATGAAAGCCGTTCTTCTGCAATGACCTTTAGTTATAATCACATTCCTTTCTCTTTAGAGCATTTCATTTCAATAACTTATTATATCCAATAATAGAAATGTTGACGTCGTTGTTTAATATTGAAAAAATAAAGAAGAGTTTACGCTTCTGTTTATTCAACAGAGACAACATCTTTGCTGCCGATTCAAGCGTACCTTCACAAACAACGCGTAAAGTCATAAAGTAGAATCACAAAATGTCCGCTTCAGGCGCCACAGGGTGAAACGCAGACAGGATTAAAAGGAAACATTTGTTGGGCTTGTCTTAAAGGGAAAATTACCAAAGATGAAACACACACACACACACACACACACTCACACTCACACACACACGAGAGAGAGAGAGAGAGAGAGAGAGAGAGAGAGAGAGAGACATATATATATACATATATATATATATAGTTTGTGAGTGTGTGTGCATGTGTGTGTGTGTGTTGCATAATATAATGAAATATTATATTCACCAGTCTGCGTTATGACAATTAGTTTCACATCGTTTGCGATTTTCAAATAAGCCCTATTTCAAAATCGCAAACAGCGTGAAACAGAGTTTCATAAACCAGTCTTGTTGGTTAGTTGGTTGGTTAGTTTTATGGCATATAAATTCTTCTGGGTTATTTAATTTTGAAGACAGTAAAAAAGTAGTTCACTTAAAAGTACATGTGAGTTAATAGACTAACAGAGTTTAAGCACATATATTACAAAATGCTCATTTTGTTTATATCTATCTAGGGCTAGTGTTAGAGGCTAGTGCGCCCATCCGCTGAATCTATCGTTATGTGACCCCCCCCCCCCACTCAACTACAGGTCAATTTTCATAAAGTAGTATTCATAT
The DNA here is from genome assembly GCA_023376005.1 of Doryteuthis pealeii. Lineage (NCBI taxonomy): Eukaryota > Metazoa > Mollusca > Cephalopoda > Myopsida > Loliginidae > Doryteuthis > Doryteuthis pealeii. Next base: position 38,337,030 of record CM042153.1, read on the forward strand.
AAGATATATATAATCAGATCTGTCAACTGTATCGCCAAAACAACTGCTTCTTCCTGAAATTTCTCAAAGAAAATTCTTTTAGCTAATTTACATATTTTGATTTATAATTCGCTTATTAAAAGTGAAAAATGAATATTAGAAAAACTAGCAAAATAAAAAGACACCCTCCAGGCGATGTAAAAATAATTTTTTGAAAGATATTGCCTGAGGGGGTGGGAGCTGAAAATTCAATGTCATAGAGTGTGTACCATAAGTATGTAAAATTGTCAAATTTATTAAAGGAGTAAAAAAGAAAGAAAGAAAGAAAGAAAGAAAGACAATTTGAAATGGAAACCGTTCCGATAACTTTAAATATCATATTAGAATAAAACAATCTATATATAAATATATAACGCCGGGCATCTATTTATTGAAACAATCAGGATTGTCTAACGTTTCATGCTCACATTTTGAGTATATCTATTCTATGCTATGACGTTGGATTATGTGTTGGGTAATGTGATGTAAGCAGTGGCGCAGTTTTTGTTACAGACAAAATCACCATTATTAATAGATAAGATTGAAGATGATTATGTTTTATCATTTTTTTCTAATCTTATTTTCTATATTTTTTCTAATAACCAATTTTCTTTTTGTGATAAACAATTTTTTTCTACTGGGGTTTGTAATTATTCTCGATTTTGAGAAAATGGATATCCGCCTGTTTCATCTCGCAAAACGGCAATGATAACCTTATTGGAAACCAAACCACACACTAAAATATTTTTCAAAAATAAAATAAATATATTTACATAAGAATGTGGGGTACATTCTTTCCAAAAGGGTTGACATACCGTAGTGTAATGGTTAGCAAGCTAGTCTCGCAGATCAATTACTATTGAATAGCGAGTTCGACCCTCACTGAATGTCCCATACTTGTGACATTGTGTCACATCCTATCCGTAGCGAACAAAACCGAATCAATTCTTCCATTCTATTTATTATATTATTATTATTATTATTATCATCATCATCATCCTCATCTTCAACCTCATTATTATTATTATTCTCATCATCATCATCATCATCATTATTATTATTATTATTATTATTATTATTATTATTATTATTATTATTATTATATATTTCGTATCATAACGGTTATCGTCGTAGGAAATGGAATCGGTGACCCGAGTATAAATCCTACGCGAGGCTGTTTGCGTTTCAGTACGCGCTAATGTCCTTGGAATAAGCATGAATTTATCTGTTCTCCCCTCCCCACAAACTATGGGTAAATAGTAGGACAGACTGGGTTATTCATCTTTGGTAAACCATGAAGTCTAGAATATTTTACTCCACTTAAAACTTGACCAAGTGTTACATCCTACAAGTGACTGAGTTCACACCAGCTTTACTCCACTTAAAACTTGACTGTGTGTTAAATCTTGCCCGTGACGGAGATGTTGGATGAATAAATATATCTGTTATGAATTCACTCAAATTCAAAATAGAAATAGAACCTGACTACAGTTTATTCCATAATATAATTCAGTTTAAATTCTTGTAATCATTATGCCTGTATACCGTGGAATTTTCACGGGTACAGCTAGTGTATATATATATATTCACCAACCCCTCCGCACAAGCAGGCTGTGGCACACGGTCAATTTATTAAGCGGAGTTTAACAGGCTTGAATTCAGAGTTTTCTTTCTCCTAAATTGGTTACCTAGCCAAGGTTAAAGAGCCCAGTCTGCCCTACTAGTTGGAGGAAGAATAGATGGGCGGATACATTTCCTAAGCGTATTCGTGCTATGAGAAACGCAAACACCTCTGTCCTGGATTTGAACACGTGTCGCCGTGTCCATTTTCTATGACTCTAACCATTACACAACAAACACCTCCATACTGCTCGTACAGCTAGTGATAAGTATATGAATATAAGCTTCTGAAATTCTTGCAATTAATGCCTGTATACCGTGGAATTTCCACGGGTACAGCTAGTGTATAAGTAAATGGATATAAGCTTCAACCTAAAGAAGACTAAAGTGGCCACTACTCAGTAGAGAGTTACGATGATATAGCAACAAGATGTGGCAAACGAATTGGAAGAATAAAGAGCGGGGCGAGGTGATGAGTGAAAATGGGAATATGAATGGCTTGACGGGAAGTGACTCGAGTATCTAAGGACCAATGAGATACTTACTGACCGCAGAATTGAAGAACTCAAGGCTATTTTGCTGTTAGAAAACACTTAAGGGTGGTGGGGGTGTTTTGCGTGTCAGCGATTCTTGGGAAGAAACTGTTTGAGGTGGGGGTGACTTTACGTTAAAGACGAATGATGGTGTCAAGGAAATGCGGTTTTGGGAATAACAATAGAAAAATGACATACGAGCAACATCATGTCGATGGGAGAGTGGTTGATTAGATAAAAATTTAAATCAGTTGAGTTATTTTTCAATATTTAAATTGATTTTTTAATCGACCTAAAGTCGAAAATTAAAACTGAAAAAATAATATATAAGAAAAATCTATCTAAACAGTTTATTTTATCAAAATATACTCGTAAATTTAGAAAAGTAAAAAAAGGTTAAAATATTGAAAAAATATTTGTTTAAGGATTTTTATTAATTTTTGTCTTTTAAGATTTAATTACTACTTTTAAAAAATCCCTTTTTAAATTATATAAACCCGAATGTTGAAATATATTATTTTCTCAACAAAAAATATTAGTTTTCAAAAGTCAAAAAATGTTATTTTAGTAATGAAATTAAACACTGTTTATAGAAATATAATTTTGAATATGTTTTAATCTTTAAAAAGTATAAAAAAGATTTTTACTTTATAAGTATGGGGTTTCATAAGAGAAATAATTTGTTTTGTATCGCTTATGTCCAATATCTACCATGACTTTTGTTTTTAATTTTTATTCTTTATTTCAGAAATTTTAAAGAAACGTTAGATATTCTTTAAAAAGAATATTAATTTTTATTGATTTTTCTAAAATAAGATGTTATAAAATTATTTACAAAAAAGTAAAAATATAAAATCTATCTGATTTTCATTAAATTACATACCTCTCTTTCATTATTATTTCTATTTGACAAAAAAAAAGTTACATTGAATTTTATAAAGGATCTGTTACATGTGCTCGGGTGGAGGGTACTCAAATCTACGAGCAGTAATCCATTTTGGGGAGAGGGGATGATAGAAAAAGCATATCATGCAAACAGTTCTTATTATTCACTAAGCTTTGTTTAGTTATGACACAAAACTGGATGTATAGGTACCCAAGGAGACTCAAACTCACTTATAATGATTTGCTAGTCTAACTTATTAACTATAACTAGCAGGACCTGTGGATATACCTCAGTATGATAATTTAATTATTACAACGTTTGATATGTTTACTTAAGAGCTATGGCAAAAATAACTAAATATGAAAGATATAATAATATTGACTTAACTATCTCTCTCTCTCTCTCTCTCTCTCTCTCTCTCTCTCTCTCTCTCACACACACACACACACACACACACACACACACTCTCTCTCTCTCTCTCTCTCTCTTTCTCTCTCTCTCTCTCTCTCTCTCTCTCTCTCTCTCACTCTCTCTCTCTTGTTTTTCTTTCTTTTCATCTTTTCATTATATTCAATTGAAACAGATTAGCGTTATAGCTTCCGCGCGCCCACCACCTCTCTATATATTTCATACTCTCTTCCTTTCTTATCACATTTTTTTTCTGTTGCATGTCCTTTTCTTCCCATTCTTTATTTATAATAAAAACAGAATGGTCCATTATTTAGTTGACGCTCATTTGGTTGGTCTCATTTTTAACCAGAGATTGTTGCAAGATGATAATGGTCGTATTTTGTAGGAACACCAGCAGTATTATATAGACAGCACGTGCGGTTCCCGGCAACAGTTGTCATGGGTTTCCCTTCAAGTCAGTGTGAACTTAAGAGGCAGGTGTTTATCAAGACATGGAGACTTCTTAAGAAAAATCCATGGGAGAAATTCTGGTACATGCACTTTTAGATAGAAAATAGGCGTGTCTGGCTAAAGGGTTATCACCGTAAAGAAATTGAATCAATAAGCCGAGTTAGAATACAAGACAAGGCTGTTAACTTTGAGCTAATACCCTTGGGAAAGGCATGGATCCTTCTTTTCTCTCTTCGGCTATGGGTAAATAAAAAAAAAGTAAAGTTGCGGAGTGGTCTATTGCCGGTATCAGCCGAGCAGCGAGGGAGACTATCTCCCTTTCATTAGCTAAAACCAGCTGAGATGGAGCACCACACCTACCGTCAGCTCCACACTTCACAGCATAGATCAATGTACCCAACCTGTGCTACTCATGCCTGAGTTGGCTGAGACCGGTATCGAACCAGGAACCTTGCGATTCCTAGCTGGGTGCTCCACCGATTGAGCTCCCCCCCCCCACACGGGTAAATAATGCGAGGTATTTGACCAAGGCGCAATTCTCCTGTATCTACTCCGAAATACAAAGCTAAACGGCATTGCTTTTATTTCGAAATACAGATACAGAAGTTGGTATTAAAAGACAAATCGCCTGTACATATATTTACTAACCACCACCGTATGAGTAGGATGCGACACAAGGTCAATTTCTTCAGCTGAATTTAGCTGGTTTAGAATTCAGTTTTTCTTCTCCTAGAATGGTTACATAGCTAAGGTTAAAGAGCACAATCTATGCTGCTATTTACCCATAACTCAGGGTATGAGCGCTATGTGAAATGCAAACAGCCTCGTCCAGGATTTGATCGCGGGTCGACAAGTCCATTTCCTACGAATCTAATCATTACACCACGCGCCCCAAACTAAATATGAATCGCTTGTATAAGCTGTCAAGTAGTTAACATTTTAACTGGACTGTTGTGTAGTCATACGTCGTCCGCGACGGAAGAGATTTTAAGATGTTTATAGAATTTGAGTTTTGTAAATCTACACGAGTATTCTGACAATTTAAGCAAACGCGCGTAAAGCACCAGTTTCGCATTGTGAGCAAAGAGTTAAAAATGTAAAAGCCGGAATTCGAACAGAAGTTAGCAGCTTGATCTGCTTCAAGTGTGACATTTCTCGTGAGAAGAATCAGAATTATCCATCAAAAAGAGACAAGGGAGAAATAATAAAAGGTATGAGAGATTTATTTTAACACGTTCATCATCATCATCATCATCATCATCAAGTCGGGCTAACAGCACAGATTCCCTTGACTCTCTCACACCATTTATCTCATCGCTCCTGGCAGGTTCTCAACTCAGCATCCAGCGTTCGCATGCATCTGTTTTATGTAAGTCTTTGATCGTCAGCCGAACACTGATGTGTCTATGTGTAGGCGTTCGCGGGAAAACGTCACTTATCAGTTCGTTCTTGTTTTTTCAGCAGTCTTGCTCGTCTCGCTTGCATAATCTGTGAGATAGGCGGTAAGTGGTGTATATCTGCTGTTTTGTAGTGTGCTTCTTTCAGAATTTGTTCAAAACCTGTGTAGTTTCTATCTAGGTTTTTGTCCAAGCGGTTTGCAAAGTCCAAGTGGTGCAGTCATACAGTAGTATTGATACGACTACAACTTAGAAGAACACCAGCTTCACTTTATCAGATATCGTACTGATATGATCGATAACATGTGGAAGTGTGATCTATATTATAATTATATGTGTAAGCATGTTATCGTAAACAAAAAATGACACGTAGGGGCAGCATAGGGAAAATCGAACTCTCTAACAAATAGTCTGCTAATCTACCCAAGTTGATAGTGTCAGAGCGATGCCAACAGGAACTTACGTTCATGGTAGAGTCATCCAAGTTGGACAGGTTTGGCACCCGGTGGTATTAGAGCTACAAACCGTCCAAAGGAGCCCTGGCGAAAATCAAAAAGGGTAGAATCGCTGGGAATCAACGGTTTCTGGAGAAAATCTGCAGCAAACAGGGGTATCTCTTGCCTCTGGCTGGGTATGCATCCGGGGTTAGGGGACGGCTTGTGAATGTTCTATTCCCTTGATAATCCTTCCATGAAATCGCCACAGGTGAATTCGTAGATGGGACAGCTGAACAGACACAGGGTGAATGCCTTATCTTTTTGGTTTTGAAAATGGATTTGAATTATCTATATTATAATTATACAGTTTTTGTAAGCATGTTATAGTAAACAAAAATAACACGTGTGGGCCACCATAGTGAGAATCAAAACTCTCTAACAATGGCCAGCCAATCTTACTCTGTAGCCATTGAAGACCAATTGACCCCCTCCCCATCCATCTCCATCGAGAAATCCTTGAGCATATCTACTCATATAGACATGCTCGCGCCTGCATATGCATATGCATTACTGCACCTAAATATGCGCATATGACAGAAATGCTTATCGTGTCACACGTTTCACCGGAAAAAGACAATTCATTGGTGATAGAAGATGGCACTGTCTGTTTTTGTTTCTGGTTTTTGTTGTTTTTTTTTTTTGGGGGGGGGGAAACAAAATTCGTCCTTGTTTATTCTCTTTTTACAAGCCCCTAGGGTAAAGCTACCAATTGCACAAGAACGCTGCGTGCGGTCTTAAACAAATCTTGGAAACAACACCCCACAAAAAAGTAGCTATACGGCCAATTGCCCCTTGTTACATAAGCCATCAGAGTAAGACTAAAAAGGCATGCTAGAGACTGCTGGAGAAGCATGGATGAATTCATAAGTGATGTTCTATTGTGGAAACCTGCACATGGGCACGCAAGTGTGGCCGCCAATAAAGACCTACATCAATGCGGCAACGACAGATAGTGATGGTTGGCGAGAGATTGCTATGGATATCTGTGCCGCCAAATGATGATGATGATGATGATGATGATGATGATGATGATCTACAGATTCTGAGCATACTCGCTTTCACGCATTAGTGAAACAAAATCTGTGGTAAAAAGTTAGCTGTACTTGTCTTCTATGAAACCACCATTGTATTATTCATCATCTGAAGGATATTTTTAATCTTCTGGTAAAAAGAAAACGTATGTAGTGTGTTGGTGGGTCTCACCAAAAAGTTGTGACCGGAGACAAAGACGAGATGAAGAAATGACGACGAGGTTAGGAGAAAGGAATCAAAGAAAAAATACCACTAACTTAATTATTGTTTCAACTTCCCTCCGGATCAGTCTCAAATCTTAAATATTTTGAGTCAATAAAAGAAATAGTTAAATCGTAGAACCTCTAAGGAGCAGTTTCACTATACCGCAAATTTAACGTTTTGCCTACCAATTTTTTCGCCACGTCTGTACCAAATTGTTTTTGATCAACAGAGGACAAGGGACGATTTAACTCTTTGCCTACTTTAAGCAGATTATATGTTTAAAAAAAATATAAAGTTACTTGATATGATTGACTGACTTTAACGACATGCCAAACTGTCTAGGGTTGTTTTATGTCTAGACATTAGGGAATCACGTCGGTATTTTTTACCTGTTTGATGGGATATTTCTAATTTCACTATCTATTCACTTCAGAAATCATTGTATTCAAATAAAATCCTGTTATACGGGTAATCTGAATCCTTTTCCGTTTAAACAAGTGCTACGTACGACAGCCGCTGTCAGTGGTTTACGGTAAAATCGCAGAGGTGGGAGAGCTGTTGTGATTGGTTTAAAGTAGGCAAAGAGTTAAATCGTCCCTTGTCCTCTGCTATTCACAAACTGACACCATTTTTTAGACAAATATTCGTGACCGTTTCTCGCAACTACGCGAGAGTTCTCGTAGTTGACGCTATGTTGTCGGTCACACAGCCGGTTATCAGGTTCACTGGTGGTATGCAGTTGAAAACTTCTTTACAAAAGTATGTTTTCCGGCCTACATGTCAGATTGCATGAATGCACTTGAAAAACACCTAATCAGTATGTCAAGGTTAATTGTAAAAATAGATGTTTTTCAAGTCAACATTTTAACATAAAGACACATGAAAAAGATATCTCTAAGATTCTAATTGAACTAGTATTCTAAGGTTACGTGTTTAAAATGTACTTATATATATTTTACCAACCCTTCTACACGATCAGGATGCGACAACAAGGTTAATTTCTTAAGAGGAGTTTAACAGGTTTGGTTCAGAGTTTTCCTTCTCCTTGACTGGTTACCTAACCAAGGTTAAAGGGCCCAGTGTGTCCTACTACCCATAGCTAGAGAGAGTTGTTGGATGCATACCTTTTCCAAGGGTATTACTGCTCTGTGAAAAGCAAACCAGGATTTGAACTCTGGTCGATGAGTCGATTTCCTGTGATTACATCACGTGCCTATAAATTTACTTATATGATTGATTGACTTTAACGGCATGCTAAACTGTCTAGGGTTGTTTTATGTCTAGAGGTTAGAGGATCGCGTTCATTGTACGTTCATATTCACATTTTGTGTAGTTGTTACTTCAGAATTTGTTGGATATTTTTCAAGTATCTTTATCCTATACTGATAATTATACGGTTTCAATTAATTGTTTCTATTTACTAATAGTCATTGTTTGCACACAGTTATATGGTTTCGAGTAATTAATAATAATACTTACAAAAACAATTAGGGCTTCAAGTTACTATCAATATAAATAATTTACCATTATATGATATATATATTCCTATCAAATACTCATCATCATCATCATGTCACGCTGTTAGCACGGATATCCATGACAATCTCTCTCCATCCGTCCCTATCGCTCATCATCCTCGAGAGGTCCTCTATGCAGCATCCTGCATCTGCACAGAGCTGATCAATGTACGTCTTTGCTGGTCGGCCCACACTGGCATGTCCATATGCTGGCTTCCACAGGAGACGTCGCTTATAAGTTCGTCCTTGCTTCTCCAGCAGTGTCCCGTGTGCCTTGTCCGTCTTACTCGAATGTTTGGGTGATATGTGGCAGGCGACCGTACAACTGTTTTCTCGTAGGGTGTTGTTTCCACGTCTTGTTCAGGATCACCCGCAGCATTCTTGTGCAGCTCCCATCTTTTATTATCTAGTCGCTTAGTTAGGGTCCAGGTGGTGCAGCCATACAGCAGTAATGAACACGACAACGGCCTGGAAGAACTGTCTCTTTAACTTGTCTGTGAGATTGGATTTCCATATGATCGATAGTTTATTTATAGCGACCCATGCTTTTTCTATACGTGCATTAACGTCGTTTTCTATGGAGGAGATGTTACTGCCTAAGTATCTAAATTGTTCTAGACCAATAGATGGGACCATAACAAGTACTACCTTTCCGGCTCAGGGTGGACCTGGGAGTAATGGCGAGGAAGGGGTACTCAACATTCCCCAGAGCTCAAGAATTGGAACTTCACCATCAGATAGGACACTAAGACTAGCAGCCACCGCCTTCTAGAACATTTTATGATAAAAAGTTTCAGGGTTTGCCATTAGGGCAAAAGAGTTGAGACAATCATATAGGTGCTAGTCTGAGTGGACCTGGAAGTAATGACAATGAATGTGTACTCCACACTCCCCAGAGCTCTAGAACTGGAGTCTCAATATTAGATGCGATTTAGTATCATACACAGGACACCTCTTTTGGTCTTGTTCATCTACAGGGAATACAGTCAGCAAATTCTAACAGGGCTCATTTACTTATAGTAATTAATATTGTTAGTAGACATACAAGTTTAGTGATTGTCCAGGAGATATGAATAATTAATATTGGGATGAATTGTTCTTCACAAGGGGAATATTTTGTAGCTTCTGTGCATCAGTCCATGAAATGAATGAGAATGTTGTCTTTGGATTTCATTTTAAAACTGATGTGGTTTTTTACATAAACGTTAACAGTAAAAACAAAACTTCGTTTATTCTTTTCCGTTCTTTGATCTTATCATCAGTAATAAAACACGAGTGTTAAGGAGAAGACAACACATAATAATGTCGTTTGAATTTAAGTAAACTTTAAAATAAAGAAAAGTCAGTGGCTGGTTGGTTGGTTGGTTGGTTGGTTGGTTGGTTGGATTTTACGGTATGTTAACCCTTGTTGGATATTTTATGTCGAAGATGTTTTGTTTTAGTCATTCTTATTAGGAATTCAACATTTTTTCAAACTCAATTTTTTAACACATTTTTAATACACATTTTTTTTTTAATCTATTTAACCCATAGATGGGACCTTAACAGATATTTACCACTCCCGGTTAAGAGTGGACCTTGTAGCAATGGCAATGAAAGCCACACTCCCAGAGCCTCTAAATTGGAATTTCCCCATTAGATTCAGTTACCGTCATACGCAGGACTCGAAAACCCTCAGCCACTGCCTCCTTGCACATATATGATAAAAGGGGTTAGGCTTGCTATAAGGGTAATAGGGTCGGGACAATCATATAGGTGCTAGGGCTTGGTGACCAGCAGATTGATCGAGGAGGGACTCTCCAACATCCCGTCTAGCCTAAGGGATAAAGTAGGATGTTGCATTTCATTGAATGCTCAGCCAGCAGGATTCTCCCCTTAAGCATCACGGCCTCATTGGGGTTCTTATCCATCTATACAGGTGCAGTTGGTGTATTCTACAACCCAGCTGACAGGCAGAGGAAAAGTGGGAATTGAATGAGATATCAACCTCACGATATAATCACGCTCACTGTGTAATGGTTATCGCCGTAGGCAATGGACACTGCGACACGAGTTCAAATCATGGACGAAGCCGTTTGCCTTTTACATAACGCTAAGACCCTCGGGAAAGGTATGCATCCAAATGTTCTCTCTCCAGCTATGGGTAAATCCTACCACAGTATGATAATATAATTGTTACAACCTTAAGATGTTTACTTAAGAGCTATTGCCAAATAATCCAATATGTAAAAAACTATAATAATCTTAATTTAACTCTCTCTCTCTCTCTCTCTTCTCCTCTCTCTCTCTCACACACACACACAACACACACACACACATACAGACAAACACATTCTTTTTTCTTTCGTTCCTTAAATTAATATTTTCCTTACGTTCGATTGAAAAACAGATTAGCCGCTGTTGCTTCCATGTGTGCACACCCTCTTTCTATCTTTCTCCTTCTTTCTTTCTTTCTTTCTTTCTTTCTTATCATATTTTTGTGCAGCATGTCCTTTTTCTTCTTTTTTTTTTCTTTCTAATAAAACGGAATGGTCCATCATTTATCTGAGGTGACGACACTTACATGAAATAAGAATTCAGCGGATGAGCAACAAACTAGATACTCAGGATTTACATTTTGCATTTCATCTTTGACGATTTTGGACAGTGCCATTTTTAACCAGAGGGTGTTGCAAGATGATAACGGCCGTACTTTTAAGGAACCGAGTATAAATATATAGATTTACCAAGAATGAACGTACAATGAATAAAACTTTAATCTTCTTCAAAATAATCCTCTTGGCATTCACCACACTTACTCCAGTGAATTTTCAATTGGTCAAAGCACCTCTTTTTATATGATGGGAAGCTGCGATATCATGTTTCTTTTAAATGTCCTAAGCGTCCTCAATCTTACCCGTAGAATGGACTTTCAGTTTAGAAAATAAGAAAAACTTGCACGGAGCTGGGGGTTTTGTGACTATGGAAGGTGCCGTACATAACAATCCTGTGTTTCACCAAAAACCATATTTCGTTCAAAAAAATGATCTCGATACTGACACACGTGCTCATTTTAAAATTATTTTTTAAATTAAAAAAGAATTAAAGCTTTAGTTCGATACTTTTATGGTAGATTCAGTACTTGTCTAATAGGCTGACTCAAGGATATATTCATGTTGACAGCACCAGTTCCTGCTTGATCAATGAACGTTAAGCAGTGACGAGCCTGTTTCAATATTTAGATGGGTGACCATTTTTAAGCATTTTTTAGCAGGTACTGTAAGCAACCTGATATAAAAAATAACTTGATTCGGCATTAAATGACCCGAAAACGGTTTGATATGCCGTAAAATAAAATAACCAACTATCAAGGATTTTTCTGTTTGTTATGGAATCATTCAGTTCATATTGAGAATGATACGGATGTAATTCTGGGACAATTAGAGGAGGTGTAGATGGCGCTAGTGTATGACCTAGATTTTAACTTTCACTTGGATGCCTAACATTCTAAGAATGGTAGGCATCCCAGTGGCATTGTAGACATTTGTTTTTGTGTCTTTTTCAGGTTCCTGATTCTGTATACACTTTTAGCAAATGCCTTTTTTTTTTTTTTTTTTTGCTTTTGTTTTTTTGTTTTTTTTGTTTTTTGTTTTTTCTTTATTTACTTTATTTCTACCTCTTTATCTTGCCTGATGTCGAAGAAATGATGCAACCTAAGTAGGTAAAATCCTGGAGTGCTTCCAACTTTGTTGGCCCGATGAAGATGGAGGGTACATTATTCTCTGTTTTAGCTGAGAATCGATACAAAATAACCATTCTCTTCGAGTTGCTTTTAAGAATGATCAGTTCTATCAATATATAAATACTCGTGTCCCTTAATTGTACGAACTTTATAATCTGTAACACCCTATGGTTAAAAATTAGACCGTCCAATCGCCAAGATGAAATGCAAATTTTCCGTTTTTCTGTTAGCATGTCCCTTTTCTTCCCTTTCTTTCTTTATAATAAAACGGAATGGTCCATTATTTAGCTGAGGTGACGACACTCATAAAAATATGATTCGGTGGATATGCAACACCAGATACTCAGGATTTACATTTTTTTGCATTTCATTTTGGACAATTTCATTTTTAACCAGAGGGTGTTGCCAAGATGATAATGGCCGTACGAAGAAGACGAGTATTAATATATAGTTATATATGAGAAGCATGATCTACCTGGCATTTTACGATAACTCCAATATACAAAAAATAATTCAGCGTGTCTTGAATAAGCAAATGCCTGAACGAGAAAACCATTTTAAAGCTTGTACAAAATCTCGATGATAAATTTGCAAGCAAAAAATGTTAACCTTAATTTTTTCTATAATTTTTTCAATTTCAAAACACGGTAACTTTCAACCAAAAAAATTTAAGAAACAAAATTTAAGAAAACATATTTGCTCAAAAGTTCAAGATTAAGAATAGGTACATGTTCAGTTAGAGTAATAATTTTTTTTAATAACCAATGTCTGGCACAAGGCCCATTGTGAAGAAGTTGAGATTTGAATCGTAATTATTCACTGGTGTGCTCCTGACTTGGTACCCCCATCTTTGTTTTATTATAGTCACAATGTTTCTGTACTTGGATCGTCGGGAAATTACCGAGATGTCTGTTAAGAACGATAATCTTCTGGTGATTTAGTTAATCCGCGGAAGTTCATTGATCTTATTTCCATCGCCAAAGCTTAAAGATATATCTTATCAGAGGGAGGGTCAAAGTTTAGAATTACTGGACTGTATGCTGAAAAGGAGGTCCCTTTAAAGATATTATGATATTGTAAAAAGTATTCTGGTACCTCAAAAGGAGGCGGCTCCATTCCTGAAATGAGATAACCAAGCGAAGTACATGGTACTATTAGTATTTTTTGTAAATCTAAAACATTGTAATTCTTTTTTGACATAACAAAATAAATAAAATTATTCTAATCAATTATTATTCTGATAATTCCATTGCAATCAATTAGTTTCCCATATGCCACAGTTGAATTAACTGTCTATCTTTATTAAATCAATAAATGACTTGATTAGTTAAGTTAAAAGAACAATGACATCATGACATGCATTTAAAAAAATTGAAAAATAGTTTATCATAAATTCAATTTATTATATAGATATATAAATGAATTATTTATCTTATATCTACATTTAGATAATAAATGTTATACTTAAGTAATAGGTACCAGGTACTTTTCACAATATCACATTTTTTTTAGTTAAAAGGCATGCATGTCCGGTAACTAAACTTTGCCCACCCACTGATTTTATCAGTTACCCTATCTACCCCGTGTCCCTGAGAGAAATAAAGCTATTGCATGTAATGTTAAGCCAAAAACAGTAGAAAAAGTTAATAGCAAAATAAGTGAATTAAAGAATGGCGTACTTTATAGATTAAATGATCGATTGATTGGTTATTGATTTAAACGTCATGTCAACCTGTCTGAGATTATTTTATACCGAGAGAAATTGTGTCGTCTTTTTTTTAAATAGTTTTTTTAACACAGTTAACCTGTGAGTAATGTCAATGAAGGGCTATCCACATTCCCTAAATCTTCAAAGAAACTGGAGTCTAACCAAATGAGATAAAGTTTAGTGTCCAACTCAGATACAGAAAGCCTCATTGAACATTACTCACAGGTTAACTGTTAAAAAAACTATTAAAAAAAGACGACACAATTCTCTCTCGGTAATAAAATAATCTCAGACAGGTTGACATGACGTTAAAATCAATAACTCAATCAATCGATCATTAATCTATAAGTACGCCATTCTTTAATTCACTTATTTTGCTATTAACTTTTTTTCTACTGTTTTGGCTTCAACATTACATGCAATAGCTTTTATTTCTTCTCAGGGACACGGGAGTAGATAGGGTAACTGATAAATCAGTGGTGGGCAAGTTTAGTTACCGGACATGCATGCCTTTAACTAAAAAATGTGATATTTGAAAAGTACCTGGTACCTATTACTTAAGTATAACATTTATTACTAATGTAGATATAAAGATAAATAATTCATTATATATCTATATAATAAATTGAAATAATTTATGATAAACTATTTCAATTTTTTTAAATGCATTCATGATGTCATTGTTTCTTTTAACTTAACTAATCAAGTCATTTTATGTTAATAAAGATAGACAGTTAATCAACTGTGGCATATGGAAATCTATTGATTGCAATGGAATTATCAGAATAATAATTGATTAGAATAATTTTATTTATTTTGTTATTGTCAAAAAGAATTACAATGGTTAGATTACAAAAATACTAATAGTAACCATGTACTCGCTTGGTTATCTCATTTCAGGAATGGAGCCGCCTCCTTTGGGTACCAGAATACTTTTTACAATATCATAATATCTTTAAAAGGGGACCTCCTTTTCAGCATACATGTCCCAGTATCTAAACTTTGACCCTCCCTCTGATAAGATAATCCTTTAAGCTTTGGCGATGGAATAAGATCAATGAACTTCCCGCGGATTAACTAAATCACCAGAAGATTATCGTTCTTAACAGACATCTCGGTAATTCCGACGATCCAAGTACAGAAACTTGTGACTATAATAAAACAAAGATGGGGGTAAAAGTCAGAGCACACCAGTGAATAATTACGACAAATCTCAACTTCTTCACAATGGGCCTTGTGCCAGACATTGGTTATTAAAAAAAAATTATTACTCTAACTGAACATTACCTATTCTTAATCTTGAACTTTGAGCAATATTGTTTCTTAATTTTGTTTCTTAAATTTTTTGTTGGAAAGTTACCGTGTTTTGAAATTGAAAAAATTATAGAAAAATTAAGGTTAACATTTTTTGCTTGCAAATTTATCATCGAGATGTTGTACAAGCTTTAAATGGTTTCTCGTTCAGGCATTTGCTTATTCAAGACACGGCTGAATTATTTTTTTGTATATTTGGAGTTATCGTAAAATGCCAAGGTAGATCATGCTTCTCATATATAACTATATATTAATACTCGTCTTCTTCGTACGGCCATTATCATCTTGCAACACCCTCTGGTTAAAAATGAAATTGTCCAAAATGAAAATGCAAAAATGTAAATCCTGAGTATCTGGTGTTGCATATCCACCGAATTCTTATTTTTATGAGTGTCGTCACCTCAGCTAAATAATGGACCATTCCGTTTTTATTATAAAGAAAGAAAGGGAAGAAAAGGGACATGCTACACAGAAAAAACGGAAATTTTGCATTTCATCTTGGGCGATTTGGGACGGTCTAATTTTTTAACCATAGGGTGTTACAAGATTATAAAGTTCGTACAATTAAGGGACACGAGTATTTATATATTGATAGAACTGATCATTCTTAAAAGCAACTCGAAGAGAATGGTTATTTTGTATCGATTCTCAGCTAAAACAGGAGAATAATGTACCCTCCATCTTCATCGGGCCAAACAAAGTTGGAAGCACTCCAGGATTTACCTACTTAGGTTGCATCATCTTCTTCGACATCAGGCAAGATAAAGAGGTAGAAATAAAGTAAATAAGAAAAAACAAAAACAAAAAAAACAAAAAAACAAAAGCAAAAAAAAAAAAAAAAATAGGCATTTGCTAAAAGTGTATACAGAATCAGAACCTGAAAAAAGACACAAACAAATGTCTACAATGCCACTGGGATGCCTACCATTCTTTAGAATGTTAGGCATCCAAGTGAAGTTAAAATCTAGGTCATACACTAGCGCCATCTACACCTCCTCTAATTGTTCCACCAGAATTACATCCGTATCATTCTCATATGAATGGAATGATTCCATAACAAACAGAAAAATCTTGATAGTTGGTTATTTTAATTTTTACGGCAATATCAACCGTTTTCGGGTCATTTAATGCCGAATCAAAGTTATTTTTATATCAGGTTGCTTACAGTACCTGCTAAAATGCTTAAATGGTCACCCATCTAAATATTGAACAGGCTCGTCACTGCTTAACGTCATTGATCAAGCAGGAACTGGTGCTGTCAACATGAAATATCCTTGAGTCAGCCTATTAGACAAGTACTGAATCTACCATAAAAGTATCGAGACTAAAGCTTTAATTCTTTTTTAATTTAAAAAATAATTTTTAAAAATGGCACGTGTGTCAGTAATCGAGATCATTTTTGAACGAAATATGTTTTTGGTGAAACACAGATTGTGTATGTACGGCACCTTCCATAGTCACAAAACCCCAGCTCCGTGCAAGTTTTGTTATTTTCTAAACTGAAAGTCCATCTTACGGGTAAGATTTGAGGACGCTTAGGACATTAAAAGAAACATTATAGCAGCTTCCCATCATATAAAAAGAGGTGCTTTGACCAATTGAAAATTCACTGGAGTAAGTGTGGTGAATGCCAAGAGGATTATTTTGAAGAAGATTAAAGTTTTATTCATTGTACGTTCATGTCTTGGTAAATCTATATATTATTACTCGTGTTCCTTAAAAGTACGGCCGTTATCATCTTGCAACACCTCTGGTTAAAAATGGCACTGTCCCAAATCGTCAAAGATGAAATGCAAAAATGTAAATCCTGAGTATCTAGTGTTGCTCATCCGCTGAATTCTTATTTCATGTAAGTGCGTCACCTCAGATAAATGATGGACCATTCCGTTTTTATTAGAAAGAAAAAAAAGAAGAAAAAGGACATGCTGCACATAAAATATGATAAGAAAGAAAGAAAGAAGAAAGAAAAAGAGGAGAAAGATAGAAAGAGGGTGTGCACACATGGAAGCAACAGCGCTAATCTGTTTTCAATCGAACGTAAGAAAATATTAATTTAAGGAACGAAAAAAAAAGATGTGTTTGTCTGTATGTGTGTTGTGTGTGTGTGTGTGTGTGTGAGAGAGAGAGAGAGAGAGAGAGAGAAGAGAGAGAGTTAAATTAAGATTATTATAGTTTTTACATATTGGATTTATTGGCAATAGCTCTTAAGTAACATCTTAAAGGTTGTAACAATTATTTATCATACTGTGGTAGGATTTACCCATAGCTGGAGAGAGAACATTTGGATGCATACCTTTCCCCGAGGGTCTTAGCGTTATGTAAAAGGCAAACGGCTTCGTCCATGATTTGAACTCGTGTCGCAGTGTCCATTGCCTACGGCGATAACCATTACACAGTGAGCGTGATTATATCGTGAGGTTGATATCTCATTCAATTCCCACTTTTCCTCTGCCCTGTCAGCTGGGGTTGTAGAATACACCAACTGCACCTGTATAGATGGATAAGAACCCCCAATGAGGCCGTGATGCTTAAGGGCAGAATCCTGCTGGCTGAGCATTCAATGAAATGCAACATCCTACTTTATCCCTTAGGCTAGACGGGATGTTGGAGAGTCCCTCTCTCGATCAATCTGCTGGTCACCAAGCCCTAGCACCTATATGATGTGGACCCTATTACCCTTATAGCAAGCCTAACCCCTTTTATCATATATGTGCAAGGAGGCAGTGGCTGAGGGTTTTCGAGTCCTGCGTATGACGGTAAACTGAATCTAATGGGAAATTCCATTTAGAGCTCTGGGGAGTGTGGCTTTCATTGCCATTGCTACAAGGTCCACTCTTAACCGGAGTGGTAATATCTGTTAAGGTCCATCTATGGGTTAAATAGATTAAAAAAAAATGTGTATTAAAAATGTGTTAAAAAATTGAGTTTGAAAAAATGTTGAATTCCTAATAAGAATGACTAAAACAAACATCTTCGACATAAAATAATCCAACAAGGGTTAACATACCGTAAAATCCAACCAAACCAACCAACCAACCAACCAACCAACCAGCCCACTGACTTTTCTTTATTTTAAAAGTTTACTTAAATTCAAACGACATTATTATGTGTTGTCTTCTCCTTAACACTCGTGTTTTATTACTGATGATAAGATCAAAGAACGGAAAAGAATAAACGAAGTTTTGTTTTTACTGTTAACGTTTATGTAAAACCAACATCAGTTTTAAAATGAAATCCAAAGACAACATTCTCATTCATTTCATGGACTGATGCACAGAAGCTACAAAATATTCCCCTTGTGAAACAATTCATCCCAATATTATTATTCATATCTCCTGGACAATCACTAAACTTGTATGTCTACTAACAATATTAAATTACTATAAGTAAATGAGCCCTGTTAGAATTTGCTGACTGTATTCCCTGTAGATGAACAAGACCAAAAGAGGTGTCCTGTGTATGATACTAAATCGCATCTAATATTGAGACTCCAGTTCTAGAGCTCTGGGGAGTGTGGAGTACACATTCATTGTCATTACTTCCAGGTCCACTCAGACTAGCACCTATATGATTGTCTCAACTCTTTTGCCCTAATGGCAAACCCTGAAACTTTTTATCATAAATGTTCTAGAAGGCGGTGGCTGCTAGTCTTAGTGTCCTATCTGATGGTGAAGTTCCAATTCTTGAGCTCTGGGGAATGTTGAGTACCCCTTCCTCGCCATTACTCCCAGGTCCACCCTGAGCCGGAAAGGTAGTACTTGTTATGGTCCCATCTATTGGTCTAGACAATTTAGATACTTAGGCAGTAACATCTCTCCATAGAAAACGACGTTAATGCACGTATAGAAAAAGCATGGGTCGCTATAAATAAACTATCGATCATATGGAAATCCAATCTCACAGACAAGTTAAAGAGACAGTTCTTCCAGGCCGTTGTCGTGTCATTACTGCTGTATGGCTGCACCACCTGGACCCTAACTAAGCGACTAGATAATAAACTAGATGGGAAGCTGCACAAGAATGCTGCGGGTGATCCTGAACAAGACGTGGAAACAACACCCTACGAGAAAACAGTTGTACGGTCGCCTGCCACATATCACCCAAACCATTCGAGTAAGACGGACAAGGCACACGGGACACTGCTGGAGAAGCAAGGACGAACTTATAAGCGACGTCCTCCTGTGGAAGCCAGCATATGGACATGCCAGTGTGGGCCGACCAGCAAAGACGTACATTGATCAGCTCTGTGCAGATGCAGGATGCTGCATAGAGGACCTCTCGAGGATGATGAGCGATAGGGACGGATGGAGAGAGATTGTCATGGATATCCGTGCTAACAGCGTGACATGATGATGATGATGAGTATTTGATAGGATATATAATATCATATAATGGTAAATTATTTATATTGATAGTAACTTGAAGCCCTAATTGTTTTGTAAGTATTATTATTAATTACTCGAACCATAATACTGTGTGCAAACAAATGACTATTAGTAAATAGAAACAATTAATTGAAACCGTATAATTATCAGTATAGGATAAAGATACTTGAAAAATATCCAACAAATTCTGAAGTAACAACTACACAAAAATGTGAATATGAACGTACAATGAACGCGATCCTCTAACCTCTAGACATAAAACAACCCTAGACAGTTTAGCATGCCGTTAAAGTCAATCAATCATATAAGTAAATTTATAGGCACGTGATGTAATCACAGGAAATCGACTCATCGACCAGAGTTCAAATCCTGGTTTGCTTTTCACAGAGCAGTAATACCTTGGAAAAGGTATGCATCCAACAACTCTCTCTAGCTATGGGTAGTAGGACACACTGGGCCCTTTAACCTTGGTTAGGTAACCAGTCAAGGAGAAGGAAAACTCTGAAACCAAACCTGTTAAACTCCTCTTAAGAAATTAACCTTGTGTCGCATCCTGATCGTGTAGAAGGGTTGGTAAAATATATATAAGTACATTTTAAACACGTAACCTTAGAATACTAGTTCAATTAGAATCTTAGAGATATCTTTTTCATGTGTCTTTATGTTTAAATGTTGACTTGAAAAACATCTAATTTTTACACAATTAACCCTTGACATACTGATTAGGTGTTTGTCAAGTGCATTCATGCAATCTGACATGTAGGCCGGAAAACATACTTTTGTAAAGAAGTTTTCAACTGCATACCACCAGTGAACCTGATAACCGGCTGTGTGACCGACAACATAGCGTCAACTACGAGAACTCTCGCCGTAGTTGCGAGAAACGGTCACGAATATTTGTCTAAAAAATGGTGTCAGTTTGTGAATAGCAGAGGACAAGGGACGATTTAACTCTTTGCCTACTTTAAACCAATCACAACAGCTCTCCCACCTCTGCGATTTTACCGTAAACCACTGACAGCGGCTGTCGTACGTAGCACTTGTTTAAACGGAAAAGGATTCAGATTACCCGTATAACAGGATTTTATTTGAATACAATGATTTCTGAAGTGAATAGATAGTGAAATTAGAAATATCCCATCAAACAGGTAAAAAATACCGACGTGATTCCCTAATGTCTAGACATAAAAACAACCCTAGACAGTTTGGCATGTCGTTAAAGTCAGTCAATCATATCAAGTAACTTTATATTTTTTTAAACATATAATCTGCTTAAAGTAGGCAAAGAGTTAAATCGTCCCTTGTCCTCTGTTGATCAAAAACAATTTGGTACAGACGTGGCGAAAAAATTGGTAGGCAAAACGTTAAATTTGCGGTATAGTGAAACTGCTCCCTTAGAGGTTCTACGATTTAACTATTTCTTTTATTGACTCAAAAATATTTAAGATTTGAGACTGATCCGGAGGGAAGTTGAAACAATAATTAAGTTAGTGGTATTTTTTCTTTGATTCCTTTCTCCTAACCTCGTCGTCATTTCTTCATCTCGTCTTTGTCTCCGGTCACAACTTTTTGGTGAGACCCACCAACACACTACATACGTTTTTCTTTACCAGAAGATTAAAAATATCCTTCAGATGATGAATAATACAATGGTGGTTTCATAGAAGACAAGTACAGCTAACTTCTTTACCACAGATTTTGTTTCACTAATGCGTGAAAGCGAGTATGCTCAGAATCTGTAGATCATCATCATCATCATCATCATCATCATCATCATTCTGGCGGCACAGATATCCATAGCAATCTCTCGCCAACCATCACTATCTGTCGTTGCCGCATTGATGTAGGTCTTTATTGGGCGGGCCACACTTGCGTGCCCATGTGCAGGTTTCCACAATAGAACATCACTTATGAATTCATCCATGCTTCTCCAGCAGTCTCTAGCATGCCTTTTTAGTCTTACTCTGATGGCTTATGTAACAAGGGGCAATTGGCCGTATAGCTACTTTTTTGTGGGGTGTTGTTTCCAAGATTTGTTTAAGACCGCACGCAGCGTTCTTGTGCAATTGGTAGCTTATACCCTAGGGGCTTGTAAAAAGAGAATAAACAAGACGAATTTTGTTTCCCCCCCCAAAAAAAAACAACAAAAAAACCAGAAACAAAAAACAGACAGTGCCATCTTCTTATCACCAATGAATTGTCTTTTTCCGGTGAAACGTGTGACACGATAAGCATTTCTGTCATATGCGCATATTTAGGTGCAGTAATGCATATGCATATGCAGGCGCGAGCATGTCTATATATGAGTAGATATGCTCAAGGATTTCTCGATGGAGATGGATGGGGAGGGTGTCAATTGGTCTTCAATGGCTACAGAGTAAGATTGGCTGGCCATTGTTAGAGAGTTTGATTCTCACTATGGTGGCCCACACGTGTTATTTTTGTTTACTATAACATGCTTACAAAAACTGTATAATTATAATATAGATAATTCAAATCCATTTTCAAACCAAAAAGATAAGGCATTCACCCTGTGTCTGTTCAGCTGGTCCCATCCTACGAATTCACCTGTGGCGATTTCATGGAAGGATTATCAAGGGAATAGAACATTCACAAGCCGTCCCCTAACCCCGGATGCATATCCCAGCCAGAGGCAAGAGATACCCCTGTTTGCTGCAGATTTTCTCCAGACTCAATTAAAAGTACGCCAAAACCGTTGATTCCCAGCGATTCTACCCTTTTGATTTTCGCCAGGGCTCCTTTGGACGGTTTGTAGCTCTAATACCACCGGGTGCCAAACCTGTCCAACTTGGATGACTCTACCATGAACGTAAGTTCCTGTTGGCATCGCTCTGACACTATCAACTTGGGTAGATTAGCAGACTATTGTTAGAGAGTTCGATTTTCCCTATGCTGCCCCGTACGTGTCATTTTTGTTTACGATAACATGCTTACACATATAATTATAATATAGATCACACTTCCACATGTTATCGATCATATCAGTACGATATCTGATAAAGTGAAGCTGGTGTTCTTCTAAGTTGTAGTCGTATCAATACTACTGTATGACTGCACCACTTGGACTTTGCAAACCGCTTGGACAAAAACCTAGATAGAAACTACACAGGTTTTGAACAAATTCTGAAAGAAGCACACTACAAAACAGCAGATATACACCACTTACCGCCTATCTCACAGATTATGCAAGCGAGACGAGCAAGACTGCTGAAAAAACAAGAACGAACTGATAAGTGACGTTTTCCCGCGAACGCCTACACATAGACACATCAGTGTTCGGCTGACGATCAAAGACTTACATAAAACAGATGCATGCGAACGCTGGATGCTGAGTTGAGAACCTGCCAGGAGCGATGAGATAAATGGTGTGAGAGAGTCAAGGGAATCTGTGCTGTTAGCCCGACTTGATGATGATGATGATGATGATGATGAACGTGTTAAAATAAATCTCTCATACCTTTTATTATTTCTCCCACTTGTCTCTTTTTTGATGGATAATTCTGATTCTTCTCACGAGAAATGTCACACTTGAAGCAGATCAAGCTGCTAACTTCTGTTCGAATTCCGGCTTTTACATTTTTAACTCTTTGCTCACAATGCGAAACTGGTGCTTTACGCGCGTTTGCTTAAATTGTCAGAATACTCGTGTAGATTTACAAAACTCAAATTCTATAAACATCTTAAAATCTCTTCCGTCGCGGACGACGTATGACTACACAACAGTCCAGTTAAAAATGTTAACTACTTGACAGCTTATACAAGCGATTCATATTTAGTTTGGGGCGCGTGGTGTAATGATTAGATTCGTAGGAAATGGACTTGTCGACCCGCGATCAAATCCTGGACGAGGCTGTTTGCATTTCACATAGCGCTCATACCCTTGAGTTATGGGTAAATAGCAGCATAGATTGTGCTCTTTAACCTTAGCTATGTAACCATTCTAGGAGAAAGAAAACTGAATTCTAAACCAGCTAAATTCAGCTGAAGAAATTGACCTTGTGTCGCATCCTACTCATACGGTGTGGTTAGTAAATATATGTACAGGCGATTTGTCTTTTAAATACCAACTTCTGTATCTGTATTTCGAAATAAAAAGCAATGCCGTTTAGCTTTGTATTTCGGAGTAGATACAGGAGAATTGCGCCTTGGTCAAATACCTCGCATTATTTACCCGTGTGGGGGGGGGAGCTCAATCGGTGGAGCACCCAGCTAGGAATCGCAAGGTTCCTGGTTCGATACCGGTCTCAGCCAACTCAGGGCATGAGTAGCACAGGTTGGGTACATTGATCTATGCTGTGAAGTGTGGAGCTGACGGTAGGTGTGGTGCTCCATCTCAGCTGGTTTTAGCTAATGAAAGGGAGATAGTCCCCTCGCTGCTCGGCTGATACCGGAATAGACCACTCCGCCAACTTTTACTTTTTTTTATTTATTTACCATAGCCGAAGAGAGAAAAGAAGGATCCATGCCTTTCCCAAGGGTATTAGCTCAAAGTTAACAGCCTTGTCTTGTATTCTAACTCGGCTTATTGATTCAATTTCTTACGGTGATAACCCTTTAGCCAGACACGCCTATTTTCTATCTAAAAGTGCATGTACCAGAATTTCTCCCATGGATTTTTCTTAAGAAGTCTCCATGTCTTGATAAACCCTGCCTCTTAAGTTCACACTGACTTGAAGGGAAACCCATGACAACTGTTGCCGGGAACCGCACGTGCTGTCTATATAATACTGCTGGTGTTCCTACAAAATACGACCATTATCATCTTGCAACAATCTCTGGTTAAAAATGAGACCAACCAAATGAGCGTCAACTAAATAATGGACCATTCTGTTTTTATTATAAATAAAGAATGGGAAGAAAAAGGACATGCAACAGAAAAAAATGTGATAAGAAAGGAAGAGAGTATGAAATATATAGAGAGGTGGTGGGCGCGCGGAAGCTATAACGCTAATCTGTTTCAATTGAATATAATGAAAAGATGAAAAAAGAAAGAAAAACAAGAGAGAGAGAGTGAGAGAGAGAGAGAGAGAGAGAGAGAGAGAGAGAGAGAAAGAGAGAGAGAGAGAGAGAGTGTGTGTGTGTGTGTGTGTGTGTGTGTGTGTGTGAGAGAGAGAGAGAGAGAGAGAGAAGAGAGAGAGAGAGAGAGAGATAGTTAAGTCAATATTATTATATCTTTTCATATTTAGTTATTTTTGCCATAGCTCTTAAGTAAACATATCAAACGTTGTAATAATTAAATTATCATACTGAGGTATATCCACAGGTCCTGCTAGTTATAGTTAATAAGTTAGACTAGCAAATCATTATAAGTGAGTTTGAGTCTCCTTGGGTACCCTATACATCCAGTTTTGTGTCATAACTAACAAAGCTTAGTGAATAATAAGAACTGTTGCCGTGGATTCTGCTTCAATGATATGCTTTTTCTATCATTTAGAAATTATTTATACCCGATGCTCCCCCTCCCTCCCACCAAATGGATTACTGCTCGTAGATTTGAGTACCCTCCACCCGAGCACATGTAACAGATCCTTTATAAAATTCAATGTAACTTTTTTTTTTGTCAAATAGAAATAATAATGAAAGAGAGGTATGTAATTTAATGAAAATCAGATAGATTTTATATTTTTACTTTTTTGTAAATAAATTTTATAACATCTTATTTTAGAAAAATCAATAAAAATTATATCTTTTTAAAGAATATCTAACGTTTCTTTAAAATTTCTGAAATAAAAGAATAAAAATTAAAAACAAAAGTCATGGTAGATATTGGACATAAGCGATACAAAACAAATTATTTCTCTTATGAAACCCCATACTTATAAAGTAAAAATCTTTTTTATACTTTTTAAAGATTAAAACATATTCAAAATTATATTTCTATAAAACAGTGTTTAATTTCATTACTAAAATAACATTTTTTGACTTTTGAAAACTAATATTTTTTTGTTGAGAAAATAATATATTTCAACATTCGGGTTTATATAATTTAAAAAGGGATTTTTTAAAAGTAGTAATTAAATCTTAAAGACAAAAAATTAATAAAATCCTTAAAACAATATTTTTTCAATATTTTAACCTTTTTTTACTTTTCTAAATTTACGAGTATATTTTGATAAAATAAACTGTTTTAGATAGATTTTTCTTATATATTATTTTTTCAGTTTTAATTTTCGACTT
Organism: Doryteuthis pealeii; assembly: GCA_023376005.1. Lineage (NCBI taxonomy): Eukaryota > Metazoa > Mollusca > Cephalopoda > Myopsida > Loliginidae > Doryteuthis > Doryteuthis pealeii. Next base: position 38,362,921 of record CM042153.1, read on the forward strand.
TAGGTCGATTAAAAAATCAATTTAAATATTGAAAAATAACTCAACTGATTTAAATTTTTATCTAATCAACCACTCTCCATCGACATGATGTTGCTCGTATGTCATTTTTCTATTGTTATTCCCAAACCGCATTTCCTTGACACCATCATTCGTCTTTAACGTAAGTCACCCCACCTCAAACAGTTTCTTCCCAAGAATCGCTGACACGCAAAACACCCCCACCACCCTTAAGTGTTTTCTAACAGCAAAATAGCCTTGAGTTCTTCAATTCTGCGGTCAGTAAGTATCTCATTGGTCCTTAGATACTCGAGTCACTTCCCGTCAAGCCATTCATATTCCCATTTTCACTCATCACTCGCCCCGCTCTTTTTCTTCCAATTCGTTTGCCACATCTTGTTGCTATATCATCGTAACTCTCTACTGAGTAGTGGCCACTTTAGTCTTCTTTAGGTTGAAGCTTATATCCATTTACTTATACACTAGCTGTACCCGTGGAAATTCCACGGTATACAGCATAATAATTGCAAGAATTTCAGAAGCTTATATTCATATACTTATACACTAGCTGTACGAGCAGTATGGAGGTGTTTGTTGTGTAATGGTTAGAGTCATAGAAAATGGACACGGCGACACGTGTTCAAATCCAGGACAGAGGTGTTTGCGTTTCTCATAGCACGAATACGCTTAGGAAATGTATCCGCCCATCTATTCTTCCTCCAACTAGTAGGGCAGACTGGGCTCTTTAACCTTGGCTAGGTAACCAATTTAGGAGAAAGAAAACTCTGAATTCAAGCCTGTTAAACTCCGCTTAATAAATTGACCGTGTGCCACAGCCTGCTTGTGCGGAGGGGTTGGTGAATATATATATATACACTAGCTGTACCCGTGAAAATTCCACGGTATACAGGCATAATGATTACAGAATTTAAACTGAATTATATTATGGAATAAACTGTAGTCAGGTTCTATTTCTATTTTGAATTTGAGTGAATTCATAACAGATATATTTATTCATCCAACATCTCCGTCACGGGCAAGATTTAACACACAGTCAAGTTTTAAGTGGAGTAAAGCTGGTGTGAACTCAGTCACTTGTAGGATGTAACACTTGGTCAAGTTTTAAGTGGAGTAAAATATTCTAGACTTCATGGTTTACCAAAGATGAATAACCCAGTCTGTCCTACTATTTACCCATAGTTTGTGGGGAGGGAGAACAGATAAATTCATGCTTATTCCAAGGACATTAGCGCGTACTGAAACGCAAACAGCCTCGCGTAGGATTTATACTCGGGTCACCGATTCCATTTCTACGACGATAACCGTTATGATACGAAATATATAATAATAATAATAATAATAATAATAATAATAATAATAATAATAATGATGATGAATGATGATGAGAATAATAATAATAATGAGGTTGAAGATGAGGATGATGATGATGATATAATATATAATAATAATAATAATAAAATAGAATGGAAGAATTGATTCGGTTTTGTTCGCTACGGATAGGATGTGACACAATGTCACAAGTATGGGACATTCAGTGAGGGTCGAACTCGCTATTCAATAGTAATTGATCTGCGAGACTAGCTTGCTAACCATTACACTACGGTATGTCAACCCTTTTGGAAAGAATGTACCCCACATTCTTATGTAAATATATTTATTTTATTTTTGAAAAATATTTTAGTGTGTGGTTTGGTTTCCAATAAGGTTATCATTGCCGTTTTGCGAGATGAAACAGGCGGATATCCATTTTCTCAAAATCGAGAATAATTACAAACCCCAGTAGAAAAAAATTGTTTATCACAAAAAGAAAATTGGTTATTAGAAAAAATATAGAAAATAAGATTAGAAAAAAATGATAAAACATAATCATCTTCAATCTTATCTATTAATAATGGTGATTTTGTCTGTAACAAAAACTGCGCCACTGCTTACATCACATTACCCAACACATAATCCAACGTCATAGCATAGAATAGATATACTCAAAATGTGAGCATGAAACGTTAGACAATCCTGATTGTTTCAATAAATAGATGCCCGGCGTTATATATTTATATATAGATTGTTTTATTCTAATATGATATTTAAAGTTATCGGAACGGTTTCCATTTCAAATTGTCTTTCTTTTCTTCTTTCTTTCTTTCTTTTTTACTCCTTTAATAAATTTGACAATTTTACATACTTATGGTACACACTCTATGACATTGAATTTTCAGCTCCCACCCCCTCAGGCAATATCTTTCAAAAAATTATTTTTACATCGCCTGGAGGGTGTCTTTTTATTTTGCTAGTTTTTCTAATATTCATTTTTCACTTTTAATAAGCGAATTATAAATCAAAATATGTAAATTAGCTAAAAGAATTTTCTTTGAGAAATTTCAGGAAGAAGCAGTTTGTTTTGGCGATACAGTTGACAGATCTGATTATATATATCTTATATGAATACTACTTTATGAAAATTGACCTGTAGTTGAGTGGGGGGGGGGGGTCACATAACGATAGATTCAGCGGATGGGCGCACTAGCCTCTAACACTAGCCCTAGATAGATATAAACAAAATGAGCATTTTGTAATATATGTGCTTAAACTCTGTTAGTCTATTAACTCACATGTACTTTTAAGTGAACTACTTTTTTACTGTCTTCAAAATTAAATAACCCAGAAGAATTTATATGCCATAAAACTAACCAACCAACTAACCAACAAGACTGGTTTATGAAACTCTGTTTCACGCTGTTTGCGATTTTGAATAGGGCTTATTTGAAAATCGCAAAACGATGTGAAACTAATTGTCATAACGCAGACTGGTGAATTAATATTTCATTATATTATGCAACACACACACACACACATGCACACACACTCACAAACTATATATATATATATGTATATATATATGTCTCTCTCTCTCTCTCTCTCTTCTCTCTCTCTCTCTCTCCTCGTGTGTGTGTGAGTGGTGAGTGTTGTGTGTGTTGTGTGTGTGTGTTTCATCTTTGGTTTAATTTTCCCTTTAAAGACAAGCCCACAAATTTTCCTTTTAATCCCTGTGCGTTTCACCCTGTGGCGCCCTGAAGCGGACTTTTGTGAATTCTACTTTTATACTTTAACAACGCGTTGTTTGTGAAGGTACGCTTGATCGGCAGCAAAGATTGTTGTCTCTGTTGAATAAACAAAGCGTAAACCTCTTCTTTATTTTCTTCAATATTAAACAACGACGTCAACATTTCTATTATTGGATTATAATAAGTTTATTGAAATGAAAATGCTCTAAAGAGAAAGGAATGTGATTATAACTAAGGTCATTGCAGAAAAACGGCTTTCATGGAAAAACCTTCAGGTACCCAGGGTCAGCGTAGATAAAAATCAGCCAACGAAACAGACCTAACCTGATTGATATTATACCATATAGTATTGTTGGTTTTTTTTGAAAAACCAAAAACCCTAGACAATATCACTAAAGCTTACTGGGCGGTGATTTCTTGGCATCAAGGGGTTGGGGTCGGGTTTGTTTGAGACGTGGGCTGACTTTTTAGAACTAACATTAGATACTGGACTCTTCCACTCCCTTTACGAAATAATTTTTATATTTAAAGACTTTAAAAACCCGAAGGGGTTGATTACTATTTTGTGATCTATATATAAATAAACTAGCACGGCTACCCGGCGTCGCCTGGGTAGATAGGGGATTTTTTAAAGTTAGTCCCGCAGATCCATCATTACTGAATCGTGAGTTGAATCTCAATGGAAGGCC
>CM042153.1:38366789-38431789 GCA_023376005.1 Doryteuthis pealeii
AAGAGAGAGATTACACAGTTGGCGGTTTGGTTTGGGTCTTGATATGTCAACGGCCATTTGGGTTATATTTTAATGCCGAATTTCGTTTTTGTTTTTATTGTATTTCTTATTGATGGGTACTCAATTTTTTTTTACATCAATTTTTCAAACTATCTATTTTTTTTCGAATTTAAATCCATAGATGAGACCCTAACAGGTACATTGACCATTCCGACTCATGAAATGGCGATGAAAGAGTAACTTCAACATTTCCCAGAACTCAGAATTTGAACTTCACCATTAGATCAGAGTTTAAGGTTCATACCCATAGATGACTTAGCCACCGGCCTTCTAGAGACGACTTTGAATAAAGTGGTTGAGGGCTTGCCATAGGTGTGCGGGAAGAAAATAGGGTTGGGACAATCATTAATAAGTGACATAGGTGGCTTGAGCAGACCAATTGCCCGATTATTCGGGAGGCGGGCCTCTCCAACGCGATCCAGTTGCGTGCTTATAGTATGGGAGCGCCAAGTGAAGAGTGTTCTGGCCACCGGGGATTCGCGACATAAATCCATTACGAGATCCCCACTCACATTTGAACAAACCAATCGGGGTGTCTTTAACCACCTCTGTAGAGGATCTGGTCGGTGTGATTCTAGATGTCTCAGCGCGACAGGCGCTTTCCTAGACAGGTTTGATTCTCATTGGGATTGGCTTCTGTGCGGCATTGACTATAATTTTAACCGTGTATGTAATATTTCAGTCATCCTAAAAGCATCAGGTTCTTTCTGTGAGCGAAATGCCCCGATGATAGAATGTTGTTGAGAAGAATCCCCAAGACTCTAAATAAATGAAACCGAAAGGATATTGAGTGAGACACAAACATTGGTATAACACAGTGATAGCAGTCTTCTGACGCTCTTGTTACATGAATTATCGCTAGGACAGGGATGAGAGGAACTAAAGTCTAATCCACCGCGTTCCCGGTGGCAGATGCCTCTTGAATTTTCTTGCTTGGGGTTGTAGCGGCCTAAGTACCGACTGGGTGCCTAAAACTGGCTCCATGGGTGGCCCCTACCAGAGTGAGACTATCTATGTTTCACGCCCTGGCTGGATGAGGGTGGGGGACCTTTAAAAAATAATGTGCTAGAAATGGCCATTGAGCAAAGAGCTTTCTTCCGACTCTTTCACCTAGGTGCCGTTGTGGTTTTCCATCCGCTGGGGTGTCTAGCCACCCTCCTTATCAGAAACAAATCTGTAGGGTTTACTTGGTTGTTAGATCGACCGATGATCCACTATGAAACTGGAGTAACGAGTTACATAGTACCTAGTAGCTGTGTTTGCATCAACACAGTGCTAATACTCCTTGGGAAAGGTATGGATCCAACTTCTCGCTATGGATGAAGTAGTAGGACAAAGGACTTAGGTTTTATTTAAACGTGGTTGGGTTAGGCAAGCCTGTTCTCAGAAAAGGAAGAAACTGCAGAATTCAAACAGCTGTTAAATTCTGCTTAAGAAAATTGGACCTTGTGCACAATGACCTAGGTCATCATGACAGTGCAGAGGCGGCTTGTGGCTGTGTGTGTATGATATATACGTATTGATATGTTTAGTACGCTAGTCCCCAACAACAAAGAGGGTTCCTTGGGTATGGACGACTAAACTAAATCTGAGGTGGCAAATTCTGGAGGATCTGGCGACATGTGCGCGAATATCGCATGTCGATGATAGCCGCATGCATTGAGAGTATTGATTCCGCACGGCACTGATCGTCTACGTAAGTCTATTGATTCTGGGACTAGTAAGTACTATTAAGGGTTAACAGATCTGGTTGTTGGAAAATTTTTCAATTATTACCTGTTTGTGGGATGGTGCATTTCCGATGAGTGCATCAGAACGAGAGTGAACATTTGGTGTAGTCGAAACGAAGTGTAGACAATCGAGTCGTGGTGGTGCAGTGGATGACATAAGCGTGAATGGTGCACACGATGTGTCGCTCAGAGTGATATGCTATTCCCTGAAACTTCTTAGGCATACAAATAGACCCTAGATCAGAGGATTAGAATCTAGTAATCAGAGGGCCATGCTACGATGGAGGAACCCGGTTAAAAATCATCATCAATCTAATAAATCAATTAAAAACATTTAATATTTCAACTGTGTTTGGATATCGCTGAGTCGTCTATAGTATTTATCGCTCAGATGTTCGACATCCCAGAGCTATACACCGTTAAAAACTGAATTTAGATATTTATTTAGTTTTACTACGTCGTCTAAAATAATATAACGCGAAATGAACATTGAATAGAGGCACTAATGCACAAAGAAGTATTATTATTAAATACAAAGTAGTTATTGAAACCATGATAATTATTAATATTAAGAACATACTTAAAACCATAGAAGCTGTGCGCAAATTAAATTTGTTAATCAATTGGGAAACTTGATATGAATTTAAGCTTTAGAAATTGGTATATAGAAATAGTTATTAAAGCTATAATGTTGGTAGCTAAGTGATTACGTCCTTAGCGACTTGAACAACTGACTGTTACTTGAAACATAGAAGCTAATTAAACGTTATGAAACCAATATTATTAAATTGGATAGAGGAATACTTCAAATTATAAAACTATTTTTAAAGAAACATAGCTTGCAACGGAAGATTCCTCTTCCGGTCAAAAAGACAAAGAGAAAGATAAAAAAATTAGTATGAGGTAAAAAAGGAGAACGGAGAAAGAGGTCTCGGCTGGTCAAGAAGCAGGGAGAAGATTGAAAGAAATAGATAAATGAAAAAAGGAAAGACGGAAGTCAGAGTGCTTCCGGTGGGAGGAGGCGGTAGAGAAAGATAAGAGAGAATATAATAGTAGTCTGTTATGCAGATTCGATAATTAGATAAAAATGGCGTAGGCATATTTTTGTTATAATGTGGGCCTATGCGGGTATGAAGGTGAATCAGTCGCCCTGGGAGCAGCAGCCGAGGAAGTATGAATGTCGATACTCCCGTCAACTCACGTTCGGAAGCTGTCATTGTGAACACGTCTGTTGTTGTGGTGTTTGTGGTGGTTTTTGGGCGTGTTCAGGAGTTGCGGTTGCGCTCGTTCGTTCAGCACCCGGCATTTTTCATTGTGGACACTCCACCCACACACCGAAGAAAATAAAGACGGGTCCTATTGTTTTTAATATATACGTGTCTGTGGTTTAATTGAAGTCCAGTCAATTCGGGCTATTACAACACAGAGTCACGATTTTGAGGAAATGTATCACATATATGTGCTGGCGATAAGAATAATTTAAGCATGAAATAAAATTCTAGAACGAATCATTCAAGGTCAACTACGATATGAACGTTCAATATAAGCAGATGAGATGCTTCCGAAAAAGAAATCGGATCAAATTATTGTCAAATTTTTCATCTGTTTATTCGTACCGACAGAGTTTAGCTAAGATCTTTTTATATACAGCAAAAATTACGCCCAATCATTAAAATCACCCTAAAAAAAACGATTGGCATACTTGTTTTTTTATAGATTGTGGCCATGGTAAAACTTGTACACTTACGGCGGAAAATAGTTGGAGCTTCGCTGGTTTTTTGGGTTGAGTCTTAGGCTATGAGTTAAGTAATTGAAACTGGTCCGCCATAATTGGCTAAAGTCGTATAATGGTTAAGATGAATATCCTTCAGAAACCGGAAAGTCGTATAAATTTACTTTCGTTACTTCCGAAATGAATCTCGATAATAGACGTTCTTCTTCAATCTATCTAAGAGTATTTGCTCATCCTCGACCTTCCGAGGAGGGAAAATTATGGTAGATTTTTATATGATAAAAGTGGGTGGACGTATAGTCCTATTGTATACGTGTTATGTAAGGTTGTTTTCCATATTAAACAAAGGCTCCGCGGCGTTTGCCGGGACGTGGGAGATCTGAGTAAGGTGCCGAAATATTGACCAGTCGGTCCAGATGGCGTCGGTAATGGCCTGTGTCATGCTGTCGCTCTTCTCTCTGCTTCTCGTCTCTGTCTCTCTCTGTCGGGTCTCGGTCTCTCTCGTTCTCTCGGTCTCTCTCTCTCTTCTTCTCTTCTCTAGTCATCTCTCTCTCTCTCTTCTCTCTCTCTGCTCCTCATAGGGATTTATAAGTGGGGCCTCCCATGAGGATTTCAACTGCGACGATTCAGGTAAGAATGGATCTGGCGGACTGAACTTTAAAAAAAATCCCCCTCTACCCACAGCGACGCCGGGCTAGGCCGCGTAGTTTATTTGTATATATAGATCACTCGCAAAATAGTAATCACACCTTCATGGGGTTTTTAAAAGTCTTTAAAATATATAAACATTATCGTAAAGGGAGTGAAAGAGTCCCAGTATTTCTAATGTTAGTTTCTAAAAAGGTCAGCCCCGTGCCTTCAGCAAACCCGACAGCCACCCCTGATCCGCAAGAAATCACCTGGCCCAGTAAGCTTTAGTATAGTGTGTCTAGTTGTCGAAACAACAGTACTCTAGATGGTATAGAATATCATTCAGTTAGTGCTGTTTCGTTGGCTGATTTTTATCTACGGCTGCCCTGGGGACCTTGAAGGTTGTTTTCCATGAAGCCGTTCTTCTCTGCAATGAACCTTTAGTTATAATCACATTCCTTTCTCTTTAGAGCATTTCATTTCAATCAACTTATTATATCCAATAATAGAAATGTTGACGTTGTCGTTGTTTAATATTGAAAAAATAAAGAAGAGTTTACGCTTCTGTTTTTTAATTCAAGCAGATGTACAACATCTTTGCTGCCGATTCAAGCGTACCTCACAAACAACGCGTAAAGTCATAAAGTAGGAATCACAAAATGCTCCGCTTCAGGCGCCACAGGGTGACGCAGAACAGGATTAAAAGGAAACATTTGTTGGGCTTTGTCTAAAGGGAAAAATTACCAAGATGAAACACACACATCACACACACACATTAGACACACTCACACTTCGACGACCACACACGTACGAGACGAGAAGAGAGAGAGGAGAGAGGAGAGAGAGAGAGAGACAGGTATATATAGTACATATATATAATATATAGTTTGTGAGTGTGTGTGCATGGTGTGTGTGTGTGTTGCATAATATAATGAAATATTATATTCACCAGTCTGCGTTATGAAACAATTAGTTTCACATCGTTTGCGATTTTCACAATAAGCCCTATTTCAAAATCGCAAACAGCGTGAAACAGAGTTTCATAACCAGTCTTGTTGGTTAGTTGGTTGGTTAGTTTTATGGCATATAAATCTTTCTGGGTTTATTAAATTTTTATGAAGACCAGGTAAAAAGTAGTTCACTTAAAAGTACATGTGAGTTTAATAGACTAACAGAGTTTAAGGCACATATATTACAAAATGCTCATTTTGTTTATAATCTATCTAGGTGCTAGTGTTAGAGGCTAGTGGCGCCCATCCGCCTGAATCTATCGTTATGTGACCCCCCCCCCACTCAACTACAGGTCAATTTCATAAAGTAGTATTCATATAGAGATAATATATAATCAGATCTGTCAACTGTATCGCCAAAACAACTGCTTCTTTCCTGAAATTTCTCAAAGAAAATTCTTTTAGCTAATTTTAACATATTTTGATTTATAATTCTGCTTATTAAAAGTGAAAAAATGAATATTAGAAAAACTAGCAAATAAAAAGACACCCTCCAGGCGATGTAAAAATAAATTTTTTGAAAGATATTGCCTGAGGGGTGGGGAGCTGAAAATTCAATGTCATAGAGTGTGTACCATAAGTATGTAAAATTGTCAAATTTATTAAAGGAGTAAAAAAGAAGAAAGAAAGAAAGAAGAAAGACAAGTTTGAAATGGAAACCGTTCCGATAACTTTAAATATCATATTAGAATAAAACAATCTATATATAAATATATAACGCCGGGTCATCTATTTATTGAAACAATCAGGATTGTCTAACGTTTCATGCTCACATTTTGAGTATATCTATTCTAATGCTATGACCGTTGGATTATGTGTTGGGGTAATGTGATTGTAAGCAGTGCGCAGTTTTGTTACAGACAAAATCACCATTATTAATAGATAAGATTGAAGATGATTATGTTTTATCATTTTTTTTCTAATCTTATTTTCTATATTTTTTCTAATAACCAATTTTCTTTTTGTGATAAACAATTTTTTTCTACTGGGGTTTGTAATTATTTCGATTTTGAGAAAATGGAATATCCGCCTTTTCATCTCGCAAAAACGGCAATGATAACCTTATTGGAAACCAAACCACACACTAAAATATTTTTCAAAAATAAAATAAATATTATATTTACATAAGAATGTGGGGTACATTCTTTCCCAAAAGGGTTTGACATACCGTAGTGTAATGGTTAGCAAGCTAGTTCTCGCAGATCAATTACTATTGAATAGCGAGTTCGACCCTCACTGAATGTCCCATACTTGTGACATTGTGTCACATCCTATCCGTAGCGAACAAAACCGAATCAATCCTTCCATTCTATTTATTATTTATAATTATTATTATTATCATCATCATCATCTCATCTTCAACCTCATTATTATTATTATTCTATCATCATCATATCATCATATCATTATTATTATTATTATTATTATTATATATTATTATTATTATTATATATTTCGTATATAACGGTTATCGTCGTAGGAAATGGAATCGGTGACCGACCGAGTATAAAATCCTACGCGAGGCTGTTTGCGGGTTTCAGTACGCGCTAATGTCCTTGGAATAAGCATGAATTTATCTGTTCTCCCCTCCCCACCCCAAAACTATGGGTAAATAGTAGGACAGACTGGGTTATTCATCTTTGGTAAACCATGAAGTCTAGAATATTTACTCCACTTAAAACTTGACCAAGTGGTTTTACATCCTACAAGTGACTGAGTTCACACAGCTTTACTCCACTTAAAACTTGACTGTGTGTTAAATCTTGCCCGTGACGGAGATGTTGGATGAATAAATATATCTGTTATGAATTCACTCAAATTCAAAATAGAAATAGAACCTGACTACAGTTTATTCCATAATATAATTCAGTTTAAATTCTTGTAATCATTATGCCTGTATACCGTGGAATTTTCAACGGGTACAGCTAGTGTATATATATATATTCACCAACCCCTCCGCACAAGCAGGCTGTGGCACACGGTCAATTTATTAAGCGGAGTTTAACAGGCTTGAATTCAGAGTTTTCTTTCTCCTAAATTGGTTACCTAGCCAAGGTTAAAGAGCCCAGTCTGCCCTACTAGTTGGAGGAAGAATAGATGGGCGGATACATTTCCTAAGCGTATTCGTGCTATGAGAAACGCAAACACCTCTGTCCTGGATTTGAACACGTGTCGCCGTGTCCATTTTCTATGACTCTAACCATTACACAACAAACACCTCCATACTGCTCGTACAGCTAGTGTATAAGTATATGAATATAAGCTTCTGAAATTCTTGCAATTATTATGCCTGTATACCGTGGAATTTCCACGGGTACAGCTAGTGTATAAGTAAATGGATATAAGCTTCAACCTAAAGAAGACTAAAGTGGCCACTACTCAGTAGAGAGTTACGATGATATAGCAACAAGATGTGGCAAACGAATTGGAAGAATAAAGAGCGGGGCGAGGTGATGAGTGAAAATGGGAATATGAATGGCTTGACGGGAAGTGACTCGAGTATCTAAGGACCAATGAGATACTTACTGACCGCAGAATTGAAGAACTCAAGGCTATTTTGCTGTTAGAAAACACTTAAGGGTGGTGGGGGTGTTTTGCGTGTCAGCGATTCTTGGGAAGAAACTGTTTGAGGTGGGGGTGACTTTACGTTAAAGACGAATGATGGTGTCAAGGAAATGCGGTTTTGGGAATAACAATAGAAAAATGACATACGAGCAACATCATGTCGATGGGAGAGTGGTTGATTAGATAAAAATTTAAATCAGTTGAGTTATTTTTCAATATTTAAATTGATTTTTTAATCGACCTAAAGTCGAAAATTAAAACTGAAAAAATAATATATAAGAAAAATCTATCTAAACAGTTTATTTTATCAAAATATACTCGTAAATTTAGAAAGTAAAAAAAGGTTAAATATTGAAAAAATATTTGTTTAAGGATTTTTATTAATTTTTGTCTTTTAAGATTTAATTACTACTTTTAAAAAATCCCTTTTTTAAATTATATAAACCCGAATGTTGAAATTATTTTTTTCTCAACAAAAAATATTAGTTTTCAAAAGTCAAAAAATGTTATTTTAGTAATGAAATTAAAACACTGTTTATAGAAATATAATTTTGAATATGTTTTAATCTTAAAAAGTATAAAAAAGATTTTTACTTTATAAGTATGGGGTTTCATAAGAGAAATAATTTGTTTTGTATCGCTTATGTCCAATATCTACCATGACTTTTGTTTTTAATTTTTATTCTTTATTTCAGAAATTTTAAAGAAACGTTAGATATTCTTTAAAAAGAATATTAATTTTTATTGATTTTTCTAAAATAAGATGTTATAAAATTTATTTACAAAAAAGTAAAAATATAAAATCTATCTGATTTTCATTAAATTACATACCTCTCTTTCATTATTATTTCTATTTGACAAAAAAAAAAGTTACATTGAATTTTATAAAGGATCTGTTACATGTGCTCGGGTGGAGGGTACTCAAATCTACGAGCAGTAATCCATTTGGTGGGAGGGAGGGGGGAGCATCGGGTATAAATAATTTTCTAAAATGATAGAAAAAGCATATCATTGAAGCAGAATCCACGGCAACAGTTCTTATTATTCACTAAGCTTTGTTTAGTTATGACACAAAACTGGATGTATAGGGTACCCAAGGAGACTCAAACTCACTTATAATGATTTGCTAGTCTAACTTATTAACTATAACTAGCAGGACCTGTGGATATACCTCAGTATGATAATTTAATTATTACAACGTTTGATATGTTTACTTAAGAGCTATGGCAAAAATAACTAAATATGAAAAGATATAATAATATTGACTTAACTATCTCTCTCTCTCTCTCTCTCTCTCTCTCTCTCTCTCTCTCTCTCTCACACACACACACACACACACACACACACACACTCTCTCTCTCTCTCTCTCTCTCTTCTCTTCTCTCTCTCTCTCTCTCTCTCTCTCTCTCTCACTCTCTCTCTCTTTTTTCTCTTTCTTTTCATCTTTTCATTATATTCAATTGAAACAGATTAGCGTTATAGCTTCCGCGCGCCCACCACCTCTCTATATATTTCATACTCTCTTCCTTTCTTATCACATTTTTTTTCTGTTGCATGTCCTTTTCTTCCCATTCTTTATTTATAATAAAAACAGAATGGTCCATTATTTAGTTGACGCTCATTTGGTTGGTCTCATTTTTAACCAGAGATTGTTGCAAGATGATAATGGTCGTATTTTGTAGGAACACCAGCAGTATTATATAGACAGCACGTGCGGTTCCCGGCAACAGTTGTCATGGGTTTCCCTTCAAGTCAGTGTGAACTTAAGAGGCAGGTGTTTATCAAGACATGGAGACTTCTTAAGAAAAATCCATGGGAGAAATTCTGGTACATGCACTTTTAGATAGAAAATAGGCGTGTCTGGCTAAAGGGTTATCACCGTAAAAGAAATTGAATCAATAAGCCGAGTTAGAATACAAGACAAGGCTGTTAACTTTGAGCTAATACCCTTGGGAAAGGCATGGATCCTTCTTTTCTCTCTTCGGCTATGGGTAAATAAATAAAAAAAGTAAAGTTGGCGGAGTGGTCTATTGCCGGTATCAGCCGAGCAGCGAGGGAGACTATCTCCCTTTCATTAGCTAAAACCAGCTGAGATGGAGCACCACACCTACCGTCAGCTCCACACTTCACAGCATAGATCAATGTACCCAACCTGTGCTACTCATGCCCTGAGTTGGCTGAGACCGGTATCGAACCAGGAACCTTGCGATTCCTAGCTGGGTGCTCCACCGATTGAGCTCCCCCCCCCACACGGGTAAATAATGCGAGGTATTTGACCAAGGCGCAATTCTCCTGTATCTACTCCGAAATACAAAGCTAAACGGCATTGCTTTTATTTCGAAATACAGATACAGAAGTTGGTATTTAAAAGACAAATCGCCTGTACATATATTTACTAACCACACCGTATGAGTAGGATGCGACACAAGGTCAATTTCTTCAGCTGAATTTAGCTGGTTTAGAATTCAGTTTTTCTTCTCCTAGAATGGTTACATAGCTAAGGTTAAAGAGCACAATCTATGCTGCTATTTACCCATAACTCAAGGGTATGAGCGCTATGTGAAATGCAAACAGCCTCGTCCAGGATTTGATCGCGGGTCGACAAGTCCATTTCCTACGAATCTAATCATTACACCACGCGCCCCAAACTAAATATGAATCGCTTGTATAAGCTGTCAAGTAGTTAACATTTTTAACTGGACTGTTGTGTAGTCATACGTCGTCCGCGACGGAAGAGATTTTAAGATGTTTATAGAATTTGAGTTTTGTAAATCTACACGAGTATTCTGACAATTTAAGCAAACGCGCGTAAAGCACCAGTTTCGCATTGTGAGCAAAGAGTTAAAAATGTAAAAGCCGGAATTCGAACAGAAGTTAGCAGCTTGATCTGCTTCAAGTGTGACATTTCTCGTGAGAAGAATCAGAATTATCCATCAAAAAAGAGACAAGTGGGAGAAATAATAAAAGGTATGAGAGATTTATTTTAACACGTTCATCATCATCATCATCATCATCATCAAGTCGGGCTAACAGCACAGATTCCCTTGACTCTCTCACACCATTTATCTCATCGCTCCTGGCAGGTTCTCAACTCAGCATCCAGCGTTCGCATGCATCTGTTTTATGTAAGTCTTTGATCGTCAGCCGAACACTGATGTGTCTATGTGTAGGCGTTCGCGGGAAAACGTCACTTATCAGTTCGTTCTTGTTTTTTCAGCAGTCTTGCTCGTCTCGCTTGCATAATCTGTGAGATAGGCGGTAAGTGGTGTATATCTGCTGTTTTGTAGTGTGCTTCTTTCAGAATTTGTTCAAAACCTGTGTAGTTTCTATCTAGGTTTTTGTCCAAGCGGTTTGCAAAGTCCAAGTGGTGCAGTCATACAGTAGTATTGATACGACTACAACTTAGAAGAACACCAGCTTCACTTTATCAGATATGTACTGATATAACATGTGGAAGTGTGATCTATATTATAATTATATGTGTAAGCATGTTATCGTAAACAAAATGACACGTACGGGGCAGCATAGGGAAAATCGAACTCTCTAACAATAGTCTGCTAATCTACCCAAGTTGATAGTGTCAGAGCGATGCCAACAGGAACTTACGTTCATGGTAGAGTCATCCAAGTTGGACAGGTTTGGCACCCGGTGGTATTAGAGCTACAAACCGTCCAAAGGAGCCCTGGCGAAAATCAAAAGGGTAGAATCGCTGGGAATCAACGGTTTTGGCGTACTTTTAATTGAGTCTGGAGAAAATCTGCAGCAAACAGGGGTATCTCTTGCCTCTGGCTGGGATATGCATCCGGGGTTAGGGGACGGCTTGTGAATGTTCTATTCCCTTGATAATCCTTCCATGAAATCGCCACAGGTGAATTCGTAGGATGGGACCAGCTGAACAGACACAGGGTGAATGCCTTATCTTTTTGGTTTGAAAATGGATTTGAATTATCTATATTATAATTATACAGTTTTTGTAAGCATGTTATAGTAAACAAAAATAACACGTGTGGGCCACCATAGTGAGAATCAAACTCTCTAACAATGGCCAGCCAATCTTACTCTGTAGCCATTGAAGACCAATTGACACCCCCTCCCCATCCATCTCCATCGAGAAATCCTTGAGCATATCTACTCATATAGACATGCTCGCGCCTGCATATGCATATGCATTACTGCACCTAAATATGCGCATATGACAGAAATGCTTATCGTGTCACACGTTTCACCGGAAAAAGACAATTCATTGGTGATAAGAAGATGGCACTGTCTGTTTTTTGTTTCTGGTTTTTTTGTTGTTTTTTTTTGGGGGGGGGGAAACAAAATTCGTCTTGTTTATTCTCTTTTTACAAGCCCCTAGGGTATAAGCTACCAATTGCACAAGAACGCTGCGTGCGGTCTTAAACAAATCTTGGAAACAACACCCCACAAAAAAGTAGCTATACGGCCAATTGCCCCTTGTTACATAAGCCATCAGAGTAAGACTAAAAAGGCATGCTAGAGACTGCTGGAGAAGCATGGATGAATTCATAAGTGATGTTCTATTGTGGAAACCTGCACATGGGCACGCAAGTGTGGCCCGCCCAATAAAGACCTACATCAATGCGGCAACGACAGATAGTGATGGTTGGCGAGAGATTGCTATGGATATCTGTGCCGCCAGAATGATGATGATGATGATGATGATGATGATGATGATGATCTACAGATTCTGAGCATACTCGCTTTCACGCATTAGTGAAACAAAATCTGTGGTAAAGAAGTTAGCTGTACTTGTCTTCTATGAAACCACCATTGTATTATTCATCATCTGAAGGATATTTTTAATCTTCTGGTAAAGAAAAACGTATGTAGTGTGTTGGTGGGTCTCACCAAAAAGTTGTGACCGGAGACAAAGACGAGATGAAGAAATGACGACGAGGTTAGGAGAAAGGAATCAAAGAAAAAATACCACTAACTTAATTATTGTTTCAACTTCCCTCCGGATCAGTCTCAAATCTTAAATATTTTTGAGTCAATAAAAGAAATAGTTAAATCGTAGAACCTCTAAGGGAGCAGTTTCACTATACCGCAAATTTAACGTTTTGCCTACCAATTTTTTCGCCACGTCTGTACCAAATTGTTTTTGATCAACAGAGGACAAGGGACGATTTAACTCTTTGCCTACTTTAAGCAGATTATATGTTTAAAAAAATATAAAGTTACTTGATATGATTGACTGACTTTAACGACATGCCAAACTGTCTAGGGTTGTTTTATGTCTAGACATTAGGGAATCACGTCGGTATTTTTTACCTGTTTGATGGGATATTTCTAATTTCACTATCTATTCACTTCAGAAATCATTGTATTCAAATAAAATCCTGTTATACGGGTAATCTGAATCCTTTTCCGTTTAAACAAGTGCTACGTACGACAGCCGCTGTCAGTGGTTTACGGTAAAATCGCAGAGGTGGGAGAGCTGTTGTGATTGGTTTAAAGTAGGCAAAGAGTTAAATCGTCCCTTGTCCTCTGCTATTCACAAACTGACACCATTTTTTAGACAAATATTCGTGACCGTTTCTCGCAACTACGGCGAGAGTTCTCGTAGTTGACGCTATGTTGTCGGTCACACAGCCGGTTATCAGGTTCACTGGTGGTATGCAGTTGAAAACTTCTTTACAAAAGTATGTTTTCCGGCCTACATGTCAGATTGCATGAATGCACTTGACAAACACCTAATCAGTATGTCAAGGGTTAATTGTGTAAAAATTAGATGTTTTTCAAGTCAACATTTAAACATAAAGACACATGAAAAAGATATCTCTAAGATTCTAATTGAACTAGTATTCTAAGGTTACGTGTTTAAAATGTACTTATATATATTTTACCAACCCTTCTACACGATCAGGATGCGACACAAGGTTAATTTCTTAAGAGGAGTTTAACAGGTTTGGTTTCAGAGTTTTCCTTCTCCTTGACTGGTTACCTAACCAAGGTTAAAGGGCCCAGTGTGTCCTACTACCCATAGCTAGAGAGAGTTGTTGGATGCATACCTTTTCCAAGGGTATTACTGCTCTGTGAAAAGCAAACCAGGATTTGAACTCTGGTCGATGAGTCGATTTCCTGTGATTACATCACGTGCCTATAAATTTACTTATATGATTGATTGACTTTAACGGCATGCTAAACTGTCTAGGGTTGTTTTATGTCTAGAGGTTAGAGGATCGCGTTCATTGTACGTTCATATTCACATTTTTGTGTAGTTGTTACTTCAGAATTTGTTGGATATTTTTCAAGTATCTTTATCCTATACTGATAATTATACGGTTTCAATTAATTGTTTCTATTTACTAATAGTCATTTGTTTGCACACAGTTATATGGTTTCGAGTAATTAATAATAATACTTACAAAACAATTAGGGCTTCAAGTTACTATCAATATAAATAATTTACCATTATATGATATTATATATTCCTATCAAATACTCATCATCATCATCATGTCACGCTGTTAGCACGGATATCCATGACAATCTCTCTCCATCCGTCCCTATCGCTCATCATCCTCGAGAGGTCCTCTATGCAGCATCCTGCATCTGCACAGAGCTGATCAATGTACGTCTTTGCTGGTCGGCCCACACTGGCATGTCCATATGCTGGCTTCCACAGGAGGACGTCGCTTATAAGTTCGTCCTTGCTTCTCCAGCAGTGTCCCGTGTGCCTTGTCCGTCTTACTCGAATGGTTTGGGTGATATGTGGCAGGCGACCGTACAACTGTTTTCTCGTAGGGTGTTGTTTCCACGTCTTGTTCAGGATCACCCGCAGCATTCTTGTGCAGCTCCCATCTAGTTTATTATCTAGTCGCTTAGTTAGGGTCCAGGTGGTGCAGCCATACAGCAGTAATGACACGACAACGGCCTGGAAGAACTGTCTCTTTAACTTGTCTGTGAGATTGGATTTCCATATGATCGATAGTTTATTTATAGCGACCCATGCTTTTTCTATACGTGCATTAACGTCGTTTTCTATGGAGGAGATGTTACTGCCTAAGTATCTAAATTGTTCTAGACCAATAGATGGGACCATAACAAGTACTACCTTTCCGGCTCAGGGTGGACCTGGGAGTAATGGCGAGGAAGGGGTACTCAACATTCCCCAGAGCTCAAGAATTGGAACTTCACCATCAGATAGGACACTAAGACTAGCAGCCACCGCCTTCTAGAACATTTATGATAAAAAAGTTTCAGGGTTTGCCATTAGGGCAAAAGAGTTGAGACAATCATATAGGTGCTAGTCTGAGTGGACCTGGAAGTAATGACAATGAATGTGTACTCCACACTCCCCAGAGCTCTAGAACTGGAGTCTCAATATTAGATGCGATTTAGTATCATACACAGGACACCTCTTTTGGTCTTGTTCATCTACAGGGAATACAGTCAGCAAATTCTAACAGGGCTCATTTACTTATAGTAATTTAATATTGTTAGTAGACATACAAGTTTAGTGATTGTCCAGGAGATATGAATAATTAATATTGGGATGAATTGTTCTTCACAAGGGGAATATTTTGTAGCTTCTGTGCATCAGTCCATGAAATGAATGAGAATGTTGTCTTTGGATTTCATTTTAAAACTGATGTTGGTTTTTACATAAACGTTAACAGTAAAAACAAAACTTCGTTTATTCTTTTCCGTTCTTTGATCTTATCATCAGTAATAAAACACGAGTGTTAAGGAGAAGACAACACATAATAATGTCGTTTGAATTTAAGTAAACTTTAAAATAAAGAAAAGTCAGTGGGGTTGGTTGGTTGGTTGGTTGGTTGGTTGGTTGGTTGGTTGGATTTTACGGTATGTTAACCCTTGTTGGATTATTTTATGTCGAAGATGTTTTGTTTTAGTCATTCTTATTAGGAATTCAACATTTTTTCAAACTCAATTTTTTAACACATTTTTAATACACATTTTTTTTTTAATCTATTTAACCCATAGATGGGACCTTAACAGATATTACCACTCCGGTTAAGAGTGGACCTTGTAGCAATGGCAATGAAAGCCACACTCCCCAGAGCTCTAAATTGGAATTTCCCCATTAGATTCAGTTTACCGTCATACGCAGGACTCGAAAACCCTCAGCCACTGCCTCCTTGCACATATATGATAAAAGGGGTTAGGCTTGCTATAAGGGTAATAGGGTCGGGACAATCATATAGGTGCTAGGGCTTGGTGACCAGCAGATTGATCGAGGAGGGACTCTCCAACATCCCGTCTAGCCTAAGGGATAAAGTAGGATGTTGCATTTCATTGAATGCTCAGCCAGCAGGATTCTGCCCTTAAGCATCACGGCCTCATTGGGGGTTCTTATCCATCTATACAGGTGCAGTTGGTGTATTCTACAACCCCAGCTGACAGGGCAGAGGAAAAGTGGGAATTGAATGAGATATCAACCTCACGATATAATCACGCTCACTGTGTAATGGTTATCGCCGTAGGCAATGGACACTGCGACACGAGTTCAAATCATGGACGAAGCCGTTTGCCTTTTACATAACGCTAAGACCCTCGGGAAAGGTATGCATCCAAATGTTCTCTCTCCAGCTATGGGTAAATCCTACCACAGTATGATAATATAATTGTTACAACCTTTAAGATGTTTACTTAAGAGCTATTGCCAAATAATCCAATATGTAAAAACTATAATAATCTTAATTTAACTCTCTCTCTCTCTCTCTCTCTCTCTCTCTCTCTCTCACACACACACACACACACACACACACACATACAGACAAACACATTCTTTTTTCTTTCGTTCCTTAAATTAATATTTTCCTTACGTTCGATTGAAACAGATTAGCGCTGTTGCTTCCATGTGTGCACACCCTCTTTCTATCTTTCTCCTTCTTTCTTTCTTTCTTTCTTTCTTTCTTATCATATTTTATGTGCAGCATGTCCTTTTTCTTCTTTTTTTTTCTTTCTAATAAAAACGGAATGGTCCATCATTTATCTGAGGTGACGACACTTACATGAAATAAGAATTCAGCGGATGAGCAACACTAGATACTCAGGATTTACATTTTTGCATTTCATCTTTGACGATTTGGACAGTGCCATTTTTAACCAGAGGGTGTTGCAAGATGATAACGGCCGTACTTTTAAGGAACACGAGTAATAATATATAGATTTACCAAGACATGAACGTACAATGAATAAAACTTTAATCTTCTTCAAAATAATCCTCTTGGCATTCACCACACTTACTCCAGTGAATTTTCAATTGGTCAAAGCACCTCTTTTTATATGATGGGAAGCTGCGATATCATGTTTCTTTTAATGTCCTAAGCGTCCTCAAATCTTACCCGTAAGATGGACTTTCAGTTTAGAAAATAAGAAAAACTTGCACGGAGCTGGGGGTTTTGTGACTATGGAAGGTGCCGTACATACACAATCCTGTGTTTCACCAAAAACATATTTCGTTCAAAAATGATCTCGATACTGACACACGTGCTCATTTTAAAAATTATTTTTTAAATTAAAAAAGAATTAAAGCTTTAGTCTCGATACTTTTATGGTAGATTCAGTACTTGTCTAATAGGCTGACTCAAGGATATTTCATGTTGACAGCACCAGTTCCTGCTTGATCAATGACGTTAAGCAGTGACGAGCCTGTTCAATATTTAGATGGGTGACCATTTAAGCATTTTTAGCAGGTACTGTAAGCAACCTGATATAAAAAAATAACTTGATTCGGCATTAAATGACCCGAAAACGGTTGATATGCCGTAAAATAAAATAACCAACTATCAAGGATTTTTCTGTTTGTTATGGAATCATTCCAGTTCATATTGAGAATGATACGGATGTAATTCTGGTGGAACAATTAGAGGAGGTGTAGATGGCGCTAGTGTATGACCTAGATTTTAACTTCACTTGGATGCCTAACATTCTAAAGAATGGTAGGCATCCCAGTGGCATTGTAGACATTTGTTTTTGTGTCTTTTTTCAGGTTCCTGATTCTGTATACACTTTTAGCAAATGCCTATTTTTTTTTTTTTTTTTGCTTTTGTTTTTTTTGTTTTTTTTTGTTTTTTGTTTTTTTCTTATTTACTTTATTTCTACCTCTTTATCTTGCCTGATGTCGAAGAAGATGATGCAACCTAAGTAGGTAAAATCCTGGAGTGCTTCCAACTTTGTTGGCCCGATGAAGATGGAGGGTACATTATTCTCCTGTTTAGCTGAGAATCGATACAAAATAACCATTCTCTTCGAGTTGCTTTTAAGAATGATCAGTTCTATCAATATATAAATACTCGTGTCCCTTAATTGTACGAACTTTATAATCTTGTAACACCCTATGGTTAAAAATTAGACCGTCCAAATCGCCCAAGATGAAATGCAAAATTTCCGTTTTTCTGTGTAGCATGTCCCTTTTCTTCCCTTTCTTTCTTTATAATAAAAACGGAATGGTCCATTATTTAGCTGAGGTGACGACACTCATAAAAATAAGAATTCGGTGGATATGCAACACCAGATACTCAGGATTTACATTTTTGCATTTCATTTTGGACAATTTCATTTTTAACCAGAGGGTGTTGCAAGATGATAATGGCCGTACGAAGAAGACGAGTATTAATATATAGTTATATATGAGAAGCATGATCTACCTTGGCATTTTTACGATAACTCCAAATATACAAAAAATAATTCAGCCGTGTCTTGAATAAGCAAATGCCTGAACGAGAAAACCATTTTAAAGCTTGTACAACAATCTCGATGATAAATTTGCAAGCAAAAAATGTTAACCTTAATTTTTCTATAATTTTTTCAATTTCAAAACACGGTAACTTTCCAACAAAAAATTTAAGAAACAAAATTTAAGAAACATATTTGCTCAAAAGTTCAAGATTAAGAATAGGTACATGTTCAGTTAGAGTAATAATTTTTTTTTAATAACCAATGTCTGGCACAAGGCCCATTGTGAAGAAGTTGAGATTTGAATCGTAATTATTCACTGGTGTGCTCTGACTTGTACCCCCATCTTTGTTTTTATTATAGTCACAATGTTTCTGTACTTGGATCGTCGGGAATTACCGAGATGTCTGTTAAGAACGATAATCTTCTGGTGATTTAGTTAATCCGCGGAAGTTCATTGATCTTATTCCATCGCCAAAGCTTAAAGGATATATCTTATCAGAGGGAGGGTCAAAGTTTAGATACTGGACATGTATGCTGAAAAGGAGGTCCCCTTTAAAGATATTATGATATTGTAAAAAGTATTCTGGTACCTCAAAAGGAGGCGGCTCCATTCCTGAAATGAGATAACCAAGCGAGTACATGGTACTATTAGTATTTTTGTAATCTAACCATTGTAATTCTTTTTGACAATAACAAAATAAATAAAATTATTCTAATCAATTATTATTCTGATAATTCCATTGCAATCAATTAGATTTCCATATGCCACAGTTGAATTAACTGTCTATCTTTATTAAATCATAAAATGACTTGATTAGTTAAGTTAAAAGAAACAATGACATCATGACATGCATTTAAAAAAATTGAAATAGTTTATCATAAATTATTTCAATTTATTATATAGATATATAAATGAATTATTTATCTTATATCTACATTTAGATAATAAATGTTATACTTAAGTAATAGGTACCAGGTACTTTTCACAATATCACATTTTTTTTAGTTAAAGGCATGCATGTCCGGTAACTAAACTTTGCCCACCCACTGATTTTATCAGTTACCCTATCTACTCCCGTGTCCCTGAGAAGAAATAAAAGCTATTGCATGTAATGTTGAAGCCAAAACAGTAGAAAAAAAGTTAATAGCAAAATAAGTGAATTAAAGAATGGCGTACTTTATAGATTAATGATCGATTGATTGAGTTATTGATTTTAACGTCATGTCAACCTGTCTGAGATTATTTTATACCGAGAGAGAATTGTGTCGTCTTTTTTTAAATAGTTTTTTTAACACAGTTAACCTGTGAGTAATGTCAATGAAGGGCTACTCCACATTCCCTAAATCTTCAGAACTGGAGTCTAACCATGAGATAAAGTTTAGTGTCATACTCAGAATACAGAAGCTCTAGAGCTGCTTTGATCAATGGAAAACACGCTGAAATAAATATGTTGAATACTAAGAGGAATATTTATATTAAAAAAAAACTAATGTTTAATTCATTGCTTGTAAAGCGTCCTGTGGTGATGTGATGGTTAAAAAGCCAGTGTCGCAAATTCGTTACAACTAAAAAGCGAGTTGGATCTTCGTTAGATGTCCCATACTTGTGACCTCTGGTTATTTTTTTAATTCATCGTTCATTTCTGTCTTGATAAATCGGTATTTTTTTAACGTTTCTTGTGTATGCAAAAGTTTCCAGCGTTTGTTTTTTTTATTTAAAAATATCTGGTTTTCTACTCAAAAAAGGGGACTTTTAAACACATCTAATATCAATGCCTTTTTATGTGTTGTATATGCATAGAACCCATATCACAATCATCTGTGTAAGGTTCTGACGTTATCAGTGTGCACACTAACCCATTTCTGACTATTAATAATCGCATGTGTTCGTGAAAGAACGCGTGTATTAAGCTGCACGTTCTACTTTATAATTCTCCAGCGTTCAGAATGACTGTCCCTTCCAGCTAAAAAAGCCAACCATTAACAACATCTTCTTCTTCTTCTTCTTCTTCTTCTTCTTCTTCTTCTTCTTCTTCTTCTTCTGAAGATGAAGACGAAGATGATGCCATCCGACAGCCGAATTAGCGGTTGAACTGCACTTACAAAGTCTTGAAATGGGAATCATCAAATTACAGAGACGCTGATTGTTTCTAATGATCTCTACAAACTATTTATATATTCTGTTCTTCTTCAAAAGACACTGTGTGTGAAAAAAAGGCGGTGAAACGTCTGCCAGGCACCTGTCAATCTATGCTCTCTCTCTCTCTCTCTCTCTCTCTATATATATATATATATATATATATATATATATATATATATATATAAAGATAAATCTAATGAGTCAAATAAAGCTACTATAAGTTTCGCTTAATGCTCTTCAGGGCTAAGATCCGACTCTGAAAAGCATTAAGCGAAACTTTTAGTAGGTTTATCTGACACATTAGATTTATCTTTATTATTTGCTCTACTTAGGTATTGAGCACTTTTTACTTATTAGCTTTAGTTTCCTGGCGGTTTTGTATGAATATATATATCTTTTATATATATATATATATATATATATATATATATATATATATATATATATATATATATATATATATAATTGTTTTTTCTTTTGGCCAAATATTGTACCAATAGATTATTTTTGGTTGGTACGATGGTCTTTTCTTTTTTTCCAAAATTTTTTTTCTCCCCGGGTGATGTTTGGTATTATATTTTTACAATCAAACTATTTGCTGTTTTTTTTTCTCACTGCGAGGATTTACCAACAAGTTTGGTATATTATATATATATGTGTGTGTGTGTGTGTGTGTGTGTGTGTGTGTGTGTGTGTGTGAGGAAAATGGGATTGGAATGAATCCGACAGAATGAGGTAAAATAAGGCATGAAAGAACAAAACTCAGACAAAATTGTGTAGTATATAATATTTAAAAAAAGGCTTGATGAAGTGGAACTTAACATTCCAGCGAAATATACTATACATTTTTGTCTGACTTTTGTTCTTTCATTCCTTATTTTACCATATATATATATATATATATATATATATATATATATATATATATATATATATATAAACTCTAAACACGCGAGCAGGATGCGACACAATGTCAATTTTTTACTCGGAATTTACAGGTTTAAATTCAGAGTTTTCCTTCTCCTAGACTGGTTACTAATCCAAGATTAAAGAGCCTAGTCTGCCCTACTATTTATCCATAGCTGGAGGGAGGATAATTGGATGTATACCTTTCTCAAGGGTATTAGCGCTATGTGAAATGCACATGTATATACTGTACATGTATATACGTCACGCGCATGCGTGCCCACACACGCGTGCTAGTATACACATGTACAGGGTAGGTTTTTACCCAACCTATTCGCCACGAGTTGGATGTGACACAAGGTTGCAACTATGTGGCATCTAATGAGGATCGAACACGCTAGTCAGTATTAATTGATCTGCGAGACTAGATTGCTAACCAATTTAATACGGTGGGACGCCATACGGGTACAATGTATCACCAAAAAAATATGAATCTCAGTCGGTAGATCATCCGGCTAGGAATCACAAGGTTCCGGGTTCGATACCGACCCTCGCCAACTCAGTGCATGAGTAGCACAATTTGAATCTGTGCGGTAAAGTGGGAAGCTGATGGTCGGTGTGGCGCTTCATTTCAGACGTGAAAAATCTCCCTGGCCTAGGGCTTGTGAATAGGGGATATTTTTGTAGAATGGTCAATTGTTAAGTATCAGCTGTGCAAGAAGGATGTGTAGATCCATACCATTCCCAATGATATTAACGCCAAGTGAAACACAAACAGCCTCGTCCAGGGTTTTCATTATATCCAAAATTTGGTAATTTTTTGAACATACCTCTTACGTGTCTTTTTTAGATATTTTAGTCAACAGCTAATATGACTAGTTAAGTCTGGTATTTAGTTGCTGTCGTATTCATGAGATCTACTGATAATTATATCCTACCTATGCCTCTACCTCACATCAACCACAAGTATTTTCCGGGTCCTTCAACCTGGTGTTGAAAAGTTTCCGGCCCAACCTGGATGGAAATTTTTTTAAACCGATTTTAGAATGTCAAGAAGAAGGGTCTTCGCATCCCGAACCTCTGTACAGGCAATTCCAGGTCAAATCACCCAGAAAAAAAGTAAAATTGTCACCCACCGCTTCAATTTTTCAGAAATTTTGTACAGGTGTGGACTATGATAATCTTAGACAATCCCCAAAATTTGAGCTTCCAATTCCAAAAATTAGCGGAGTTGCGTCGATTTTTAGCTCTCCAAATATGGTGGGGCTTGCGAAAAAAATGGCGACTTTTTAAAATCTATTTTTGTCTGTAAAATGAGTTCTAGAGCTTCCCTACTACTAAAAATTGGTTTATAAAAGCATTTTTTCCCGAGGAATCCAGTTTTTGTGGATTGTCTAACTTTAACATAGTCCACACCTGTACAAAATTTCAGAAAAATTGAAGGGAGTGGGTGACATGGCCTGGATGATTTGAAATAGAATTACCCCCTTATCACCATCATAGAAATGGACTTGCCGACCCCAGTTTAAATTCTGGATAAATCTGTTTTCGTTTAGCCGATCATTTGGATGGTCTCGATTCTTCCTCTCATTTCCACACCCTACAGTCTGTTTTTCAAACCCTTAAGACCCGTTCCAAGGTCTCCAGCTACAATTGATATCACATTTACCCTCATGTTCCACGGTTGTTTTTTTTATAGTTTTCTGGCACGGTCCAAATATCAGGCTATGTTTACGATAAACATTACGCTAAGCCTTGTGTTCCGGGTTGGCCAGTACATGTCCTTTGCTAGCCTTAGGAGGCTCGTTGTAGGAAATGGAATCGGATACTCAATTTCATATCCTGTTTGCATTTCACTTTGCATTAATGTATTTTCGAAGGGCATGAATCCCATATGTGTAAATAATTGGGAAGAATGGGTTCTTTAGCCTTGGTAAGATAGCTGGTTGTTGTTGTGACGGCATTTACCCTGGCTCAATCCAACGACTTCACCGTATCCTGAATGAAGGAGATAATGAACAAAAAAGATAGATTGGGAAAGGGGGAGAAAGAAGAGAAAGAAAGAAAGAATTCGAAGTCCAAAATTAACACCGATAATGATTGACATGTTTTGGTGAATGTGCCAGGTGTCACTTCATAGTGAGCAGATGGGTGAACTAAGTGAAAATAATTTTTTTTAAATAAAATGAAATTATTTGAAATTCAATTGTTTTGAAAATGCCAAGTCACTGACACAAGTATAATAAAAAAAAAAATACTAGCAGGACTAGTGGATATACCACAGTATGATAATTTATTTCAACGTTTGATATGTTTACTTAAGAGCTATGGCCAAATAGTTCAATATTTAAAAATTATAATATTCTTGATTTAATTCTCTCTCTCTCTCTCTCTCTCTCTCTCTCTCTCTCTCTCTCTCTCTCTCTCTCTCTCTCTCTCTCTCTCTCTCTACTTCTTTTCATCTTTTCATTGTGTTCGATTGAAACTGATCAGCGTAATCGCTTCCGTCTCTCTATATCTTCCTCCTACTCTCTTTCTTTCTTTCTTTCTTATATTTTTTCTGTGTAACATGTCCTTTTCTTACCTTTCTTTCTTTCTTTCTTTCTAATAACGAATGGAGTGGGCCATTATCTAGCCGAGAAATTTAGCTTAGAAATAAGTATTCAACACCAGATAATCAGGATTTAGATTTTTGCGTTTCATCTTGAACGATTTGGGCGGTTTCATTTTTAACTAGAGGGTGTTGCAAGATGATAACAGTCGTACAATTAAGGAAGACGAGTATTAATATATAGATAAAAAGGAAGTCAGCTGATGACTTGAAATATAATGATACACATGTTATAGAAACAGAAATTCGGAAGTAAGAAAACGAAGACACCTATTCTAGCCTATGGGAACGAACCCCTCCCCTATGATGATGTATCCTCATGTTTATGTACTTCACTATGCAGCATGTGTTTCCTATAAACATGAGTCCTTAATACTGATTAGCCATGTCGGCGGGGCTTAGAATATGCTGACTGTGTATCCTGCAGAGGTGTAAGACACCCCCCAAAAAGGCATGTCCTGTGTGTGAAACTAACCTATATATAGCACTGAAACTCCAGTCCTGTAAATTTGAGAAATGTAGAATACTCCTTCATTATCATTACTCCCAGGTTTACTCCGAGCTGTTGTGGTAGTACCTATTAGGGTCGCATCTATGGCTCAAATAGATATGTTTGCAAATTATTTTCCTTCGATGGGAATACTTGATACCATGAAATTGTGTGCAAATTTGTATTAAATTGGAATACTTGAAACCATGTAAATCATTTGTATTAAGGAACGACTATTGTTTACTAAGGATTGTTCTTAGTTACCTGAAACCTTATAACTGTGTATAAATCATTAATATTAGATAAGAATGCTTGGTATCATACAACTGTGTGAAAATCATTTGTATTAGATTGGAATTCGTATACTGCGAGCTGACCTCTGGAGGGTAGACACTAAAAATAATATTCAAGGATTATCTCCATAGTAGTATATGCCGACTACGCTTTTACAGAAGGGTAGCCCCCAAATGGAGTCACTGTTTGGTCGTGGGTGGTGATCTCTAATGCTTTAAGACTGGTTCTCGGTGGCTGAGCTATACATGGATCGGGTAATAAGTGTTTACGTGACACACAACACTACACTTCGACCCTTACTTGGTCTAGACGGGTGGTCGGATAGGCCCAATCAGATCAATCGGCTGGTCATATCAAGCCCTAGCAGAAACGTAACTGTCTCATCGTATTCTTCATGTTGCTTTTATGGCAAACAAATACCCAAACCTTTTTTTTTTAAATGTGGTATCCCCACAACCGAACTGGAGATACGTTCGGTTGACCACGGAAGAAGAAGATCGACACACCATCAAGCCGTGATGACTTTCGAGATTGACCGTTCCCGTGAAGAGCGTCACCTGCGCAGGGATGAGAAACAGGCGCATACCCACTCAACAAAAAATAACAGAATTCTCTGTCCAAAGTATGGACGATGCTGTGTGAGAGAGTTTTGTGTAATGTACCGACTGCCTCCCACCACAAGTAAACCTGGTGTCCAATCGACAGCAAAAGGTCAATCCCGAGAAGTCTCGTGGTAAGTGCGAGAAACGGTCACGCGAGAGTTAGGGCGTTTTTTTTTTTTTTTTTTTTAATAAAAAAAGGTCTGTTAGTTATTTACATGGAAAGTGACAAGTAACAACCTGAATTTCGGGGATAGCGAACCTTCTCCCACCGCCATTGGGGTTGGATTAGAAAATTTCAAAGAATAGATTCTTTCTTAATCGATTTAAATACCACTTGACGTCTTCCTGCTTTTGAGACTATTCCAGAGAAAAGTTGTAACGTCGGCTATAAAGTGAGATGGATTTTTCTGTGACCAAGTATCTGACTTCCTATCCTTCGTCTCGTCTCGTGAAATGCAAACAGCCTTGTTCAGGATTTGAACTCAGGGCACTGAATCCATTTCCTACGGCAACAACTGTTGCGCTACGAGCATATCCAGGTAGAATAGAATTACGTTTAATGGCTTTAGGTAATTTCTTTCTTTTCGGTACACCTTCGTATGACAATAGAAACAGCGGGGTGTTTCCATGCTTGGCCACTGATTATAGTAAGTGTATGTACCGTCTAAGTCACACTTTTTCCCATGTCCCAAATCCACAATTCTACGTCATGACAACTGGCAGTGGGTGGGTGGTGGACTGAGACAAGAGCTGAAATTTATATGTCCTTCATGAGCTTACATGTCGGCTGCAAGCAGTCAGCTCTCAACACACTTCTACTTATAATAGTAATTTATTTCTTCTCATTTTTTGTTATAAATTTATTTCTGGAAGCGAATGTCTTTTATGCAGATGTCTTTTAGAAAGGTAGGTGTACGCTTCTCCTCCCTACACTCTATCTTAAATTGCCAGCGATTTTAAATTTGCTCTTATCATTAACATGTCATCAAGGCAGACAAAAATGAATGAGTTAGGCAGTGTTTTATAACCCAGACAGTTTTTGAACTCCAAGCAAGAAGTTTAACATCACACTCCGAAATTGCCTATTACTACTCTTTCAGCTTTTAATTGGTCTCTTTCTTTTTATGTTAATTTTTAATTTACAAGCTTACAGGTATTTGCCTCATACCCCACTTGTATGGGCTGGGCACAAGGCCTCGTTTTAACGTGGGCCCACCCACAAGCCGAAGTTCATGGGTGGGAAAGAACAAAAACAAAAACAAAAAAAATTGCGTCGATCCCGTCGGCATTCCCCCTCAAGGGGGCGTCTCAGGCGCTGGGCAATAAACCCAGCCCTGCCCCTTTAAGTCAAGGGGGAGGTATTTCCTGGGGGGATAGCCCCTGGGATCGACGCTATTAACTTGTAAAGATCCAGGGCTGAAGCCACTGGACCCCCACCCCGTTGGGCGGGTTTACATGTGTCGTAAAAAGTGATGGTAATGATCAAGCAAGGCTCTGTACTAGATGTGCAACATTATTCCGCTATCAACAAGGGTGGTGCAACTACAATGGACCATGTATGGTCATGTGCTACGGTTGCCAGATTCTAGACGGCAATCAGTCCATAAATAAAACTAGCAAATTAAAAAAAATGCCCTCCGGGTGATGTAAAAATAGATTTTTGAAACATATTGCCTGAGGGGGTGGGAGTTAAAAATTAAATGTCAGCGAGTTTGTAACCTAAGTAAGTAAAATCATCAAATTTATTAAAGGAGTAAAAAAAAAAAATAAAACAATTTGAAATGTAAACTTTAAATATGTATTAAAATAAAACAAACTATATATAGATATATAATACCAGTCATGTATTTATTAAAACTTGTTTTAAGAAACAATGAGGACTGTCTAATGTTGCATATTCAAATTTTGAGTGTATTTATTCTATGTTATGACGATTTTGGGTAATGTGACGTAGCAGTGACGTAATTTTGTTACAGACAAAAACCGGAAGCGAATCACCATCATTAATAGATATGATTGCAGTCATCTTTGTTGTGACGTCATATACACATGCGCTCTAAATTAAAGCTGTTTTTCTTACCAGGAATATTGCAGATCAATCGGTTTAACTACCATGCTATGTGTCATTGAAATGTATCATCCAAAGAATTTGAATTAAAAAAACATTTTCCAATTCATGGTTTATAGGTTTTTTCTCTTTTTGTTCCTCAAACAATTTGAGCTCACTAGCAGAAAAGCTCATAATCTTACCAATCCCATTCATCTATCTATACATAGACAGTTAGTGTGTATGTATGTATGTCCGGATGAAACTACTAAAATAAAACAATTAACGACACAGTATATATAATATATATATATATATATATATATATAGTTTTTTTTTTTTTCGTAGTTAGGGTCTTTCCATGTGTGGTTTAACCAAGCTGATGCAGGTAGACCATAAGGAGAGCTCATGTACTTAATACCAGTGAGTAGAAGGACAGAGCAAGATATTTAGTAAATGAAGAAAAACTCTAAACTTGCTTCATTACAATAATTTATTTCAACCGTATTAATACGGCATCTTCAGGTAATCACAAGAACATGACTCTCAAGAAGAGTCATGTTCTTGTGATTACCTGAAGATGCCGTATTAATACGGTTGAAATAAATTATTGTAATGAAGCAAGTTTAGAGTTTTCTCATTTACATATATATATATATATATATATATATATATATATATATATATATATACTAGGCTGAGAGACAGGCAGACAGGCAGTGAATCATCAGCAAGCAGCAGTCAAATACCTTCTCTCTTTATTTAAGTGTTAAGAAGGGAACATTATTGTCTCTTTCTTTTTTGACCCGCTTACGAGAGTAGATGGAGTAAAGAAGTAATGAATACGTTTTCTAAATATATTGAGAGAGTGTGTAGAAAGAAACAGGCAGGAAGTAAAGACAGGGAATGGTGGATTTTTACTTAATTGCAAATTACGACTAATTAGAATCAAATTAGATGGAATTTTTTTCAAACATTAATTAGATTAAGTATTAAATTATATTCTGGGATATGGTTTGTATCATTAAAATATTTACGAAAAAAGCCTTTAGAGATTCAAAAGTCAAAATCTCAGCTTTAGTATAATATATATATATATATATATATATATATATATATATATATATATATATATATATATAGATTTTTGTTCTGTTTTTCTTGTTTTTGTTCTTTTTTTCCAATGCTTCAAAAAACCAACGTTCACAAGAACATAACATACACACACATATATATATATATATATATATATAGGGTCATCCACAGACACGTGTTTCGACTTATCAAGTCTCTTCAGTGTGGCTAGATATTTTGTAAGCTGTCTACAGTCAGAATTGAACTCCGGTTGATTGTGTGTCAGTCCGGCACCTTAAACATTAGGCTGTCTTCACTTACAGAACGGGAAGGGGATTTTAACTGTTTTAATACACACATTGCTTTGTGTGTAAAGGCCGTCATAGAGTGCTCCATCGCCGTTTCTTGCTATTTGTGCAAAAATTATGAAGATATGATTTATATTCGAAGATATTTATAAATTAGAATATACATAGAAATAGCATTGAAATTCGAGTTTAAAATGTCCAGCATTTGTGAATCCCAAAAGTAAACAAATTAATCCACCTGTTTAGCTCAGTCGGTAGAGTGTTCGGCTAGGAATCACAAGGTTCTTGGTTCGATAGCAGCCCTCGCCAACTCAGCTTATGAGTAGCACGGGGATCTGTACGGTAAAGTGAGGGGCTGATGGTAGGTGTGGCGCTCCATCTCATATGCTAAAATTATTCCCTTGGTCTAGCGCTAGTGAAAAGGGGATAGACTCCCTCGTTGTCTGGCTGATACCGACGTTAAGCCGCCCCGACGACTTTACTTTTGTTTGCCCAATCGACGCTGGGTAGCTGCTTCTAGTACAAGATTAACGATAACAAATAGTACAAGTTGAAAGGAGATTTTGCGTGGTATAATGGTTAATGAGCAAAGCTGAGTTTTATTCTAATTAGGAGCTCCATACTTCTGGCCTTGTGCCAAACAAAGCTCAGCTTTGTAAACGATAACATGAACTGGAAAAGTGACGGAAATAGTCTGTTTCCTATTCTGACGTTTAAGTTTGGTTAACACTTATAGTATCAACCAAAATTAAACATTGGAGGCGCTCGTATCCTAACGGTTATCGTCGTAGAAAGTTGACTCGGCGATATGAGTTCAAATCCAAAATGTGGCTGTTTGCATTTCACATAGCGCTTGGGAAAGGTATGAATCAAACTATTCTCCCTCTAGCTGTGCGTAAAGAGCAGGGCAGTATGAGCTGTTTAATCTTGGTATGGCAACCGGTTTAATTGGTTATTCAATTTTTTTTTTTAGCTAACGTCATTTTTTCAATAAATTTTTCAACTCATTTTTTCTTTTTAACCCATAGATGGGACCCTAACAGGTACGATCACTCCGGGTCAGAGTGAACCTAGGAGTAATGGCGATGAAGAGGTTCTCCACACTCTGCAGAGCTCCAGAAATGGAATCACACCATTAGATGCAATTTGATGTCATACTCAAGACACTAAGACCCTCAGTCACCGCCTTCTAGTACATACATGATAAAAGTGTCGGGGGGGGGGTTCCATAAGGACAATAGAGTTTGGATAATTATATAGTTGCTAGACCTTGGCGTGATCAGATTATTGATCGGAGGGGGCCTCTCTGGCCGCCCGTCTAGCCCAAGAATTAAAATGTAATTAAAAAAGTAGACTATTACATGGCATGGACTGCTCAGCCACCAGGATTGCGTCCTTCTTCATCACGAGTCGCTACCCACGGCCAACAAGTGGCCTCTTTAGGGCGATTTTGCCCCTATGCAGAGGTGCAGGAGGGTAAAATCCACCCAACCGACAGAAGAAGGAAAATCTAAAGACCAATTGTAGATCTAGAAAGGGATGGGCTATTCTTGCCCAAGACATGTGACATGAATAACACCCCCACGACAAAATCTAGTTACGGAACCAGTGAGACAGTGGGAGAATTTTGGTTACTTTTTTAAGGGCAAATAAATCGGGCACTTGCCTCTACGATAGCGAGGAACAGAACGTATCAGAAGCAAAAATAACGAAAAATCTCCCGGTGATATTCGAACTCACGACCCACTTTTCCATAGGAAAGCCTGGTTCTCAGTCACAAAACACTATTTTCCGAGATAGTAACAACCATTGTCTATGCATCTTCTCCAGCGATAAACATTCTGCATACAACAACTATAAGAAGATCGTTCTGAAAGTTATGCCTCCTATTTTATTATATTAGTCTATATTGTCAGTTGGTGTTGGTGGTATGGCAGTAGAAGTGCAACGTTCCTGCCAATAATCCGTCATTTATTCATTTTCCATTGTTATAGATAGTAGTAGTCTGGTGAATTGGTATCTAACATTAAAGTAGAAGTATGTCATTGAATATACTCGATCCCCAAAAAAATCACTTATTGACATTCATCGACGCCTATGGAGGTTTACGAAGACCAAATAGTGGGTGTGATAACGGTTAATTCCGGTCGATTTACGTCCATGAGTAACTTATTTTTCGGACATCCCCCGTATCACTGAAAGTGTTATATCATGAGTCCCAATGGTGTCTGGAATGCGGAAACCTGACGTTTTCACCAGATGAATCCCACGACCAATAAAATGGTGAAAAAAGAGTCCATGGTTCAATTGACACAAATAGGAACTTTGTTTTTGCTTGTAATCTTCTAAGTCACATGCAGGGAAAAACATATGGTAAACTATTTCGCTTGAGTTGTTAAGTTTTCAATGACATTCATAGATAAAAGCCCCCCTCTACCCCCTCCCTCTCTCGCTCTTCCCTTCTCTCTCTCTCTCTCTCTCTCTCTCTCTCTCTCTCTCTCTCTCTCTCTCACACACACACACACACACATTCTCTCTCGTCTCTCTCTGTTTCTGTCTCTGTATCTCTGTCTCTGTCTCTCTCTCTCTCACACACACACACACACACACATTCCCTCTCTGTCTCTCTGTCTCTTTTTCTCTGTCTCTGTCTCTCTCTCACACACACATTCTCTCTCTCTTTCTCTCTCTCTATCTCTCTCGCTCTCTCTCACACACACACACACATTCTCTCTCTCTCTCTCTCTCTCTCTCTCTCTCTCTCTCTCTCTCTCTCTCTGTCTCTGTCTCTCTCTGTATCCCTCTCTCTCTCTTTCACACACACACACACACATCCTCTCTCTCTCTCTCTCTCTCTCTCTCTCTCTCTCTCTCTCTCTCTCTCTCTCTGGTTTTTCACTTCCTATCACACTGCCATAAAATATACCACCTTTTTTTATCATTGTTGTTTTTAACTTTTTTAACTTTTAAGCCTTTTCCTTTTTTCCCTTTCCACCATCCTCGCTACTCGCTACTTCCCAATTAAATTTAATTGAATCATGAGGAGGGGGACGAGGAGAAGGGGGGGTAGTTGTTGTTGTTTATTTTAGTTGTATCATTGAAGAGAAAAGATAAAAATTTGTTTGTAAGAAACTGAGAAATTAGGTCACAAAGACGACCAATTTAGTGAACCTTCGGAGTTTGTCTTTTTATACCTACATAGGTGATCCATTACTACTGAATAGTGATCCTCGTTGGACGCCCCCTACTTGTGACTTTGAGTCACATCCTATGCGTGGCCAACAGGTTGAATATATAGTTATTTACTAAGCTTAGCTAAGTAGTGGCACAAGGCCAGAAGTATGAAGCGCACAGTAAGAAACGAACTCACTAACAATGGTCTGCTAATCGCGCTCGCTAACCATTACACTATGTGAGGTTGGATATATCAGTGCATCCTATTATGATGTAATGGTTAACAAGCTAGTCTTGCAGTTCCATTGCTACTAAATAGCGAGTTCGATCTTCGTTAGACCTTGTGTCACATCCTACCCATGACGAACGGTTTGGGTAAATACTTATATTGTTTGTTAAAATGGACATCCGCAAATGCCTGAATATTCAATGGTTAAAAATGTCGTTCTAAATCATCATCATCATCATCATCATCATCATGTCGCGCTGTTAGCACGGATATCCATGACAATCTCTCTCCATCCGTCCCTATCGTTCATCATTCTCGGGAGGTCATCTGTGCAGCATCCTGTATTCGCGCAGAGGTGATCAATGTACGTCTTTGCTGGTCGACCCACACTGGCGTGTCCATGTGCTGGAAGAGGAAGTCGCTTATGAGTTCGTCCTTGCTTCTCCAGCAGTGTCCCACGTGTCTTGTCCGTCTTACTCGGATGGTTTGGGTGATATATGGCAGGTGACCGTACAGCTGCTTTCTCGTGGGGTGCTGTTTCCACGTCTTGTTCAGGATCACCCGCAACATTCTAGTGCAGCTCCCGTCTAATTTATTCTCTAGTCGCTTCGTTAGGGTCCAGGTGGTGCAGCCATACAGCAGCACTGACACGACTACAGCCTGGAAGAACTGTCTCTTTAACTTGTCTGTGAGATTGGATTTCCATATGACCGATAATTTATTTATAGCGGCCCATGCCTTTCCTATACGTGCATTAACGTCGTTTTCTGTGGAGGAGATGTTACTGTCTAGTATTTAAATTGTTCTACCGAGTTTAGGAGTTTGCCATCGATGGTTGAGATGTCGCTTTTGTTTTTTTGTTTTTGGGGGTTTTTTTAGCACGAAATGTCGGCCTATATGTAAACTCTGATAAAACTGAGTTCATGTCTTTCAAAAAACAAAACAAAAACAAAAAAAACAAAACCCTTCTAAATAACTAAGCAATTTCATGAACTTTTTAGATTTATTGGTTGCTTTTAACGACATGTCAGTCCGTCTAGGGTTATTTTATTTTAAGGGGTCACATTTATTCCTATTTTGTCTGCCTTGATGACATGTTAATGATAAGAGCAAATTTAAAATATCTGGCAATTTAAGATAGAGTGTAAGGAGGAGGAGAAGGGGCGTAGTTTCGTTGACCTACTCAGTATTCGCACCAATTCGATCTTCTGAGTCCCATTTTAGCTCGTGGTGTGGTGGACCGTAGATGTTACCTTTCTCCATTTTGTGCTGCATATATTTTCTGACTCACAAAAGCCAAATACTGCGCGTAAAAACTTATCATGAAGATATCTAAGTGTTTCGGTTTCCTTTGCAAAATATTTCTTCTTTCTTGTTTGTAAACATCCTGTTCATAACTATGAAAAAATAAGTCGTACGAAAATGAAAGTTTCAAATTTCTTTTTTTTATATTCTCCGGTTCATTGAATTTTGTTAATTTTTTGTTTAAAAAGACCAGTGCTATTTTATGACTATGATTTATAAGCATTGAAGCTGAACACTATCAAAGAGATTTCTTTTAATATTAATAATATGTATGAAGAAAATATAGAAAAAAAGAAGTATGATTTCTTTTTCAAGTTCATGGTACATTTTAATATAAGATAGACAGAAATGAAACTGAAACTAAAAACTTTTCAAATAAAATTTTAGATTCACTGCATTTGATGTTTTCCTATTGAGGTCTGCCCTGTCTGCACCAGCAGTAGAATACGCCGACTGCACAGCTGTAGAGGGGTAAGACCCCCCAATGAGACCATCTGTTGGCTGTGGGTGGCGACCCGTGATGCTTAATGGTGGAACCTTGGTAGCTGAGCAGTCCATGACGTGTAACACTCTACTTTGGCCCTTAGGCAAGACAGGCGGTCGAAGAGCCCCCCCCTCCGATCAATCGACTGGTCACGTTAACTCCTAGCACCGATATCATTGTCCCAACCCCATTGCTCTTATGGCACGCCCTCAATTCTTTTATCATATATGTACTAGTGGGTGGTGGCTGGGGGTCTTAATGTCCTGGGTATGACGTTAAACTATCTGATGGTGAAGTTCCAATCCTTGAACAGTGGGAAATTTGGAGTACCCATTCATTACCATTACTCACAGGTCCACTCTAACCCGGAGATGTAGTACCTGAGCGGTCTGTGATTCGGGTACTAAGTGGTCCCGTGACATGCAACACTACATAGGCTTTCGATCAATCTGCTGGTTATGTCAAGCCTAAGCACCTATTTGATTGTCCCGACCGTAATCTTGAAATTGCTCATAGCAAACACCCAACCCTTTTTTGTCATGTGAGGTCTTAACAAAGTGAAATGCCGATAATATTCATATCTATTTGCAGAATATTCGAATTAGTCTCGCACACAGACTTCAGGTCGGCGAGTCTCCGTAGAGTAGTGGTTGATAGATTGGATTTTACGACATGTCAATCATTGTTGGGTTATTTTATGCCGAAGACATTTTGTTTTATTCATTTTTGACAGGTACTCAATTTTCTTTTTAAACTCTATTTTTAACACATTTTTAACTCATTTTTTGATTTAATTCAATTCATTTTTTCTATTTAAGCCATATATGGGACCATAACAAGCACTACCACTTCGGATCAGAGTGAACCTGTGAGTAATGGTCATGAAGGAGTACTCCATATTTCCCAGAGCGCAAAAAATTGGTTGGGGTTTGCCATAAGAACAAAAGGGTCGGGAAAATCATATAGATGTTCGGGGTTGACGTGACCTGCTGATTGGTCGGTGGGGGCTTCTCCGACCGCTTGTCTAGCCTAAGTAAGGGCCAAAGTAGGAGTGTTGCATGTCATTGACTGCTCAGCCACCAGGGTTCCATCGTTAGGCATCACGGGTCGCCAACTATGGTTAACAAGTGGCCCCATTGGGGAGGGGGGTCTTACCCCTCAACAGAAGTGCAGTCGATATAATCTAAAGCCCCCAGATGACAGGGCTCCACGTTGGTTACATGGAAATTCATGAAATAAATGTAATAATAGTTTTAATTTTTGTACGATTATATTTCCCCATTTTTTGGATGCCCCCCTAAACGGGATGCCTGGGTCCAGCGCTCTCTTCAACTCCCCCCTCACACAGTTTATTCAATCTGTCAGTTATAACATCGTTGTTGAATAAAAAAAAAAGTAAAAGAAAGGCAAATAGGTGACACGAAAGAAAAACTCCTTCTAGACAAGTGGGAGAGTCTCTAGTTTGTATTGTGCATTTCCTTGTTCTCTAAGGTTTTATCTTTCTTAATTAAGAAATCAGGAAAAGAAATGTTAGATTCACATTCAGATTGGTCGATAACACTGGCAGAAAAAGTAATATAATAGTCTCATTCTAACTTAAGTGGTTGACGTTAAGTTTGCATTGTCTGGAAACAAAGAAAAATGGCTTTTACATTAACTTATGTATCAAAAGTTATATACGTACCCCCCCCTCTCTCTCTCTCTCTCTCTATATATATATATATATATATATATATATATATATATATAGTCTATGTCTATGCTCTAACAGTATTTATGGGACAGTCTTTTGATCAACTCTCTCTCTCTCTCTCCATATATGTATATATGTATATATTTATTTTTCGCCAACAATTCTTTCTCCTTATCAATCCCCATCATTTCATTCTCCCTATTTCTCACACACATACCTCCCACCATATAAGAGTTATACCTCTCACTTTTTACTCTCTTTCCCTCCCTAAAATATAGTGCCGTTCATTTACCTATGGCAGCGAAACGCGAAACATATATATGATATACAGTATTTGTTTACATATATATATATGTATTATTATTTCCTTTTCATGTAATTTCTAGTATGAAAAGAATTTCAAGGTGTATTTATTACCTACTTAGCACGTAGGTAAATGGGACGAAGGCGATTAACGAAACATGTTATAAGGCGTCGTGCTGGGGTCTTTCCGTGATATATTGGTTAGCGAGTCGGGCGCGCAAATCATCATTTGTGGGTTCAGTTCTCCCAAGGTGCAACATTTCTTCAACTAAACCTCAGTAAATGACTACCAGACGTTGCTCTTCCTTTCTGTCAAACTATTTTGTGTTTAGTAAATTCACTAATATATTAAACAACACGTGATAAAACAATATATGTTCGGGATAAGACAAAATATCTTAGGCAATAAGGGAGAAAACAAATTGTATTAGACAATACGGAGTAAGACTAAATATCTATATATTGATACTCGTGTTCCTTAATTACGACCGTTATCATCTTGCAACACCCTCTGGTTAAAAATGGGACCGTCCAAATCGTCCAAAATGAAATTCAAAGATGTAAATCCTGACTATCTTGTGTGGCTTATACGCCGAATTTTAATTTTTTATGAGTGTCGTCAAATCAGCTAAATAATGGACCATTCCGTTTTTATTATAAAGACAGAAAGGGGCGAAAAAAGGACATGCTACACAGAAAAAATATCATAAGGAAAAAGAAAGAAAGAAAGTAGGAGAAAGAGAGAGAGATAGGTGAGCGCACGGTAGGGATGACGTTAATATGTTTCAATCTAACATAATGAAAAGATGAAAAGGAAAGAAAGAAGGAAAAAAGTAAGTGTTAAATCAAGATTATACTTTTTACATATTGAATTATTTGGCAATAGCTCTTAAGTTAATATATCAAACGTTGTAATAATTACATTATCAGACTGTGTTATATCCACAGGCCTGTTAGTATTAGATAATACAGGGTAAGATAGAATATATTCGACAATTCGGGATAAGATATATCAGACAATTCGAGGTAAGAAAATATATATCAGACAATATCAAGACAAAATATAGGGGTAAGATAGAATATATTTATATATATATATATATATATATATATGGGGGTCCTAAGAGAAGCATCTTTATGGATGGATAAGAAGATAGAATATATATATATATATATATATATATATATATATAGTTTATCAATGAATATTTAATTTACAGTCCAAATCATTAATACATAGAATAAATCTTATTTATTAACGATGTTTCTATGAAAATTTGGGTTAGATTTATTTCAATATATATATATATATAATATATATATATATATATATATATATATACTGTAGTCTTTACCAAAATTTACTCCATTTTCATCGAGGAGTATCAAATCATTTTATTGTGGAAATAGATAACTGAAAATTGTATTTTACATATCAGAGGTACGGGTTTTCAATGTGTTCATTACAATAGGTATAATCTTAGTCTCCCTAAAGTGCTTTAATAAATAATGTGTTGAATTTTCTTCTTTGGCCAAACTGAGTCAAATCGCCAGTCGATTATCTTATTATGATAGAGATTCGGTGTCAGCCTGTCTGGAACCTAAACTACGTCACTGCGAAAGTTTATCAATGAATATTTAATTTACAGTCCAAATCATTAATACATAGAATAAATCTTATTTATTAACGATGTTTCTATGAAAATTTGGGTTAGATTTATTTCAAAACAACCAATGTTATTAGTGCGTTTAAAATCCTGCAATATGTTTTATATATTACCAATAAATAATGTTTAACATTATATACGGTGTTGTTAATTTGCATACTGGTTTTAACAAAACCGGGTTTAATAAATGATTACTTGGTGTTATTGATCTCTAATAGTGTTGTTTTATTCTCCAACCTATCAAAATCGATCCTACGAATGATTTTAGATAGAAACTAATTAAAACATAATCAAAATAAATGTAATCTTTTTATATCCGCTCTTATTTAATTTAGTTCGTTTTCTAATTTAATATATTTGATTACATTAAAACTTAAATACGGAGGGTGCATATTGTTGCTAGTACAACAAATGAATAGTTACAAAAAGTCACAAAGAAAGCTATCTCTGACGATTGGATTGCTTGCAATTTTAGAGCTACAAAAAAGTTTAAATATTATAGATACAAGTTGACAAAGAGACGTTTGTATTACTCTTGAAAAACCCTGAAGAAATGTTCATTGTTGATATAAAAGGAAACTAAACATTCCTTGGGATTGTGTGTGGA
This sequence comes from Doryteuthis pealeii, assembly GCA_023376005.1. Lineage (NCBI taxonomy): Eukaryota > Metazoa > Mollusca > Cephalopoda > Myopsida > Loliginidae > Doryteuthis > Doryteuthis pealeii. The sequence continues at coordinate 38,405,122 of CM042153.1, forward strand.
TTGTTCTGTTGCAGCCACAGGAAAACAAAAGAAACATTTAATTAAATATTATGCATCATAATTGTATTACAATTAGTTATCTTTTTGTGTCAAACAACTTGTGCAATTGCATTTAATAGCAATACATTATAGTGTCCGTTGATTGCAAACATTCATTACATGAAGTGGAGATGCGCGTGTGGTAACGGTTATCGTTCAAGGAAATTGACTTGGCGACTCCAATTTAGAGCCTAAACGAAACTGTTTGCGCTAATGCCTACAAGAAAGGTATGAATTAATCTCTTATTCCTCCGGTAGGCTACAGTTATGGATTAATTGTAGGCTTTTTAGCTTTGGCATAACTGTTCTAAGAAAAAAAGTACACTCTGAATTCAGACTAACTGTAATCAGGTTAAAAATTGATCTATTGAGAGGTTGGAAACCACACACACACACACACACACACACACATATATATATATATATAATATATATATATATATATATATATATATATATATTTCTAAGCGAAATGTACCAGCATTTTTCATATTTACTTTGAAATGTGTATATGAATCCACACGCGCATTCACCCCTCCTACATTCATGTACACAAAAATAAACATGAACGTACACAGAACATGCGATATATATATATATATATATATATATATATATATATATATATATATATATATATACAGTGTTGTCATAATCTACGCTACCGCCTAGATTATGCAACATATTTACCTTCTTCATGCTGGTTGGATCAAAAACGGTAAGTCCGAAAAGGAGTAAAGTATAAAATTGTTTTTGTATTCAAAGAGAAGGACGGAATCTGTTGATGAGGAAGGCTTCGAGTATAGCCAGTTGCAATTCATTGGATGAGGATGCCAAAATCGAGAACATTTCGGGCTTATAAGCTGCAGCACAATCAGGATTGTCCAACAGGTGTCGCCTAATGGTAGAAGGTGAATATGAATTACTTGGTGGAGAAGAGTGGTCAAAGTTGTTGTTACGGATATACGATGGAATGTGTTGGTTTATTCTGACCTCCAATCTTTGGGTAGTCCACCCAATATAACAAACATCGCATTTGCATTGGAATTTATAGATTAAGTAACTTTTTTTCATGGGGGGTTACACTATCTTTAAGATTGGGGGAAAGAGCGTGTCAGATTTTAGAACAATTCGCAACTTGACAGAATTAAAAGAACGGTGGACAGACTGTTCAATGCGCTCATGTAATTGCCGCGATGTGTTGCCAATCCACAGCAACTTCAAATATACAGGACCCTTTTCAGGTCCAAATCTGGAGTTGGTGGGAAATCCATTTTTCAATAAAATGGTTTTAATGTTGTCTAGTTCGTCCGTGAGTTTAACTTTAGAACATATTATTAAGGCACGGTGAACTAGCGTTTTGATCAGATTAATTTTGCGTCTTAGGGGCCAAAACGAATTCCAGCGCGTGTATGAATCTGAAAATGTTGGTGAATGCGTGTGTGGATTCATATATATATATATATATATATATATATATATATATATATATATATATATATATATAGCTTACAGTTAATACTATGCTCTAAAAGTATTTATGGAACAGTGATTTGATCAACTCTCTCTCTCTCTCTCTCTCTATATATATATATATATATATATATATATATATATATACTCTACTCTACTCTACATCCATCGTAGCAAGCCAGTAAGGATTTTTTTTAAACTAGATGAATCGTGATCACGATAGGTTCCCGTTGTAATAGTGTTCAATTGTGATATTGACAGAATAAAGGATTGAAATTAATATTTCATAGATATCTCCCTTATGTCGAGAATTTGAATAATTTAAGAAATTACGTTCACTGCGTAGGTGGTCTTGAGTCCGGGTAAAATAAGACAGGGTTTTTTTTCTTACCTGCTACTAGTACCATGCAAACTCGTACTACCTATTCCAAGGTTAGGTTGTCGGTGACTAAACTGGCACACCCATCAGGCACGCCTCACCTTATCTGGCGAGGTTGGTGTGTGGGCCCCCAGCATTACTAAAAACAAGAGCTGTCAAAGGGCGGATGAGCTCAATCCACACCGATATTAGTAGGGTTGGAGTACTTACTACGCAAATAAATCCCCAATACAACCTGGCGCTATGGTGCAAACGCCGGCGCTTCCGATTAGGCTTGCCTCTCGTGAAGTGACTCAATACTACCCTGCAACAGCTCGGCAATCCAATCGTCTTGGATTTTCTCCTGCCACTGGACCAATTGCCGGACTGCCAAGACAGCGGACTGGGGTCTGTGCACCCTCTTTCCACTTAAAAATCTGCTTTCCGGTTAACGCCGGGCGTCCAGCGAGCTTCGGCCGCTGGACTTGTTGAGAGTTTTTTTTAAATAATAGCGTCGATCCCAGGGGGCTATCCCCCATGCAACACCTGCCCCTTTGATTTAAAGGGGCAGGGCTGGGTTTATTGCCTAGCGCCTGAGGCGCCCCCTCCCCCCTTGAAGCAGAATGCCGAAGGGATCGACGCAGTTTTTGTTCTTTCCCACCCATCGGCTTCGGCTTGTGGGTGGGCCCACGTTAAAACGAGACCTTGTGCCCAGCCCATGCAAGTGGGGTATGAGGCAAATACACCATCTTTCCACTTAAAATATCTCCCGCACAAGTTCCATTATATGTTGAGTGAGGTCATCTTCGTTTGCAACGGACTTCTATAAGAAGTAAGCGTACGTGTATCTCACAAATATATTATTTGTAAATTGTATTGGAAGTTAATTTATTTCTTAAGTTAGAGCATTTTAAGTGTTGTAAGCAACAAGTCGTTATGTCCCAATTATGCATTGGTCATACAAAACTAACACACTCTTATATACTCAAACAAGAACAACAACCACAATGTGAAACATGTGAAACACCCCTGACATTTAAACACTTATTCATGGAATGCAGATTTTTTGCTCACATCAGAAACCGTTATTTTAAAGCAAACAATATGAAAGATCTGTTTGAAAATGTTAACATAGAGGATATTTTTTCCTTTTTGAGGGAAATAAAATTATACCATAGAATATAGACATGAAACAAATCAATGCCATACAATATAATCCCCAATAATACTAACACATTGTTAAAACCAATTACTAAAGGTATATATATGAATACACAATATGTATTACACCCTAACCGTTAGGCATGACATAAACCCGGACGGGTTGATATGTCGTTAAAATCAATAAACCAACCAATCAGAAATTGGATTAAATATTGCTTTATTTTCTAGATTCATTTTAAATGCTTAACTTTAATTTCTAATTGTACAGGAAATTTCCCTATTCTCTACGAGTATTTTTAGTGCATTGTTCAAATAAAGATCCAATATGCCGTAATCGCTTGGTTATGGGCCGGGTTAGCTCAGTCGGTAGAGTGTTCGACTAGAAACCACAAGGTTCCTAGTTCGATACCGGTCCACGCCAACTCAGCGTATGAGTAGCACAGGGATCTGTGCGGTAAAGTAAGGAGCCGATGGTAGGTGTGGCACTTCACCTCAGACGCCAAAACATTTTCCTTGGTCTAGCGCTTTTGAAAAGGGGATATACTCCCTCGCTGACTGGCTGATCCCGACTTTAGGCCGCCCCGACGACTTTACTTACTTTACATTAAAATTATCTCCAATGAGTATACCAAAATTTAATAGCTCTACATCAAAACCGTTTGGTTGTCTAATGAAAAGAGATAATCACTTCCTATTCATTATTATAGATTGTAAATGCAAATAAATCTACTTATATATGCTTGTGCCCATAAAATAAGGTTTAATTTTCTCTGAGTTACATGTACATTCTGATATTTTCATTACAATTTCACTTAAAAGTCATTTATCAATATATTCATTAATTTTAGTATATTATTGGTGTTGATATTTATTAATAAATGTATATTGGCCTTTGCAAATGTTCGTCAGCAGCTTCCCCAAGAGAAAAATTGCAGCACTTAAAAATGATTGATTCTCAAAATAACAAAAATAATGAAAAGAAAGCGACAAAAGGACTACTACAACTACTACTACTACTACTACTACTACTACTACCACACACACACACACGTATGTATATATGTATATATATATCTATCATGTCACGCCAGCAACACGGATATCCATGACAATCTCTCATCAACCGTCCCCATCACTCATCGCCCTCGGGAGGTCCTCTGCGCAGCATCCAGTATCCGCGCAGAGCTGGTCAATTTATGTCTTTATTGGACGACCCATACTGGCGGGCCCATGTGCTGGCTCCCATAAGAGACTGTCACTTATGAGTTTGTCCTTGCTGTGTCCAGCGTGTCTTGTTCGTCTTACTCGAATGGTTTGTGTGATCATCATACACACACACACACACACACACACACATACACACATATATAATATATATATATACATACATACATATATATATATATATATATATAAGTTACTGAGAGTTTCTCGCCTACACGATTTTCAAACCAAGCACTTTGTTTGAAAATTGCGTATGCCTTGTGTACTCTTTATTTATACACACAGACACACACACACACACACACATACACACATATATATATATATAATATATATATATATTATATATACTCCGGCTAAAAATGTACCTTTTGTCATATCCTTCCTAGTAGTGAAACGCAAACAGACTCGTCCAGGATTTGGTATAGACTTGTAATGCATTTATAGATCTTTTTTCTATGTGTGCACGTATACACACATAGGAACAGACTCTTTTTCACACACACACACACACACACACACACACATACAAACACACATGTACATTTTCTTAATTGCTTGTTCTTAGATGTCGAAAACATTAGATTTCAATGCAATTAATTGTCTTTGACTGACTCAGTAAAAAAAGGTCATTGACTTTCATTATTTTGCCATCAATGAATTCGTAGACAGTGAAATGATTAACAACATATTAGCAGAGTGGACATTTGAGATGTCACAATGTCAATTCAAAGAGCAAAAGACAATCTTTTTTGTTTTCTTTTCTTTTCTCTTTTCTCACACATAATTACGTAAAAATGTATTAAAGAAACAAGAAAGAAATTGCTATAAATCAAGCAATTTTTGGTTCAACTTCAAATAGGTTATATATATAATATATAATATTTTTGTAGATAATATAAGTGCTATATATATTCCTGTGGGAATATATCATTTTGACACTTGATGTATACGGTTCTAAGCCTCACTCAGATACTTTATGACTGCTTCGGCCTGTTTTATCCATTTTTGTATTTGTCGTACATTTCTCACCTCTGTATGGGCCTCACCTGAACAAAATAAAAGTGGGAATTATTATCGGTGCACTTGTTACATAATGGGTGAGAATTGCCAACCATTTTAGTAAGTAAGTAGATTTGAAATAACGGTAAACTGTGGAAAAATACAGTACCGGCGTCATAGAGTTTGGTTGGCAAAGTGTCAAACACGGGGTCATTTGGAACGAGGTCTCGCATTGGCTTAGAGGATCATGTGACCAGACGATGCTCTGTAAGTAGAATTCGACGTTAGTAGAGTTGATTCTCGTGACCCGTTTGGGCAAGACGCGTTTTTCTATCTCCAAATCACTCCACTTCCCATACATACACGCGCGTATGGGTCAAGAATCTATCGAGAGAAAAGTGAATAAAAGTGTATACACACGAGAATATGTCTCCGCGTTGTTTCATGAGTTAAGAAGAACAAGATTGAAGACAGAGAAAGACAATTGCCGAACAGAAAAAGACAACCCCCAGATGAAGAGAGAAAGTAGATATCCGGTCCGATCCAAGAAGAAATCCTGATACGAGTAAGAACAAAATACCAGATAGAAGTAAAAAAGAATAGAGGATCTACGCAATACTCTCAAGTGTTCGTCAGTTCGTTGGGTCTTAGAATACACCGGCTGCATCACCCCCTACAAAGAAAAGAAAGGGGTTGTCCTTTGTCGAATGGGGGAATGTGGAATATCCTTTCATTTCCATTACTCTCAGGAACAATCTGACTCAGAGTGGTAGTACCTATTAGGGTCCGAACTATTGGTTAATTAGATCTGTTAGAAAATAATCAGTATTAGATAGGAATATGTGAAACCATAGAACTGTGCGCAAACAAGTTATTATTTTTATCAAATAGAAATAGTTACTTGAAATTCTTACTATTAAATTAGGAATATTTTAAATCATATTGATATTGTATTAAGTTATAATTGTTTACAAATTATTTCACTTCGTGTGAGTTTTTCACACCAGCGTTAGCTGATGGTATTTCACTGGAGTCTTAGTGACAACAAGTCTCCTCAGGTCTCCAAGACTCTTCTGAGTATTCTAGCTGATTTTAACAATGCTATTGTCTGGATGGTCTCAATTCTTCCTCTGATTTCCAGTTCCTCAAGTCTCTTTTCTAACTTTTGGGGACCGTTCCAAGTGCATCAACTACAATTGATATCACTTTCATCTTCATATTCCACAGTTTTTTTTTTTAATTTTTATTCTCTAGCAAGGTCTAAGTATTTGTCTATCTTTTAATTTTCTTTCATCTTCACCCTGTGATCTGCTAGAACTGCAAAATCTATCAGCTGACAAATTCTCTTTTGCTTGTTAGTCTGGTCTTCTGGTTGGGATAAGGTAACCCGTCTTTATCTCAAAGTCCCAGATAATTTTATGTGTTTCATTCTCAAGAATCGATTCTGTTTTATATACCATTTTGTTTTATGGTCAAAATTTAGTTTTTTGCATAATTCCCAAGGGATCACCTTCCCAACCCAGTCGTATCTAGCCTTGTATTCTCGTTGTGCTAGTTTTTGGATTCGCTTATTATTATTATTATTATTATTATTATTATTATTATTTACTTGAAACCATATACTGACGTCAGTATTAAATAATCCAATAAAGCTCGACATCCCGTAAAACCAACCAGCCAACCATCACTTTTGTGTGTGGGGTGCGTGCGGTATGTGCACATGCTTAACTCTTTTCTACGCCATTCTCTATGAATTGCGCATCTCGTTGTAATGAACACTCCCGATGATAAAACAGGATGTTGAATTATGTTAGAATTGTAAAATAAACCTTCATAAATTGGTTGTGGTTTTTAATCATATTTAGCTATAGGTTTATTTTTTAAACAATTTAGATTTTTTTAAAATCAAAATTAATAGACATTTTTTTACTTTTTTACTCATATATAAATGGATGATAATTTGGCAACTGAATTGAACTCATAAAAATGGCTGTAATTTTTTATAGTCAAATATAACTATAAAATATCATACAACTAAAAACAAATTTGAATTGAGATGTAATAAAGTGTAAATACATTTTTAATATTTTGAATATATATATTTACCAACCCCTCCGCACGAGCAGGATGCGACACAAGGTCAATTTTTAAGCGGAGTTTAACGGGTTTGAATTCAGAGTTTTCCTTCTCCTAGACTGGTTACCTTAGCCATGGTTAAAGAGCCCAGTCTACCCAGCTATTTTACCCATAGCTGTAGAGATTAGTTGGATTCATACCTTTCCCAATGGTATTAGCGCCATGTGAAAAGCCAACAGCTTCGTCCAGGAATTGAACTCGGGTCGACGAGTCCATTTCCTACGACTCTAACCATTAGACCACGCGCCTCCATCATTTTTTAATATAAGTCCGTACACGAATAGGCACATACTCTCTCTCTCTCTCTCTCTCTCTCTCTCTCTCTCTCTCTCTCACCACACGACCCTATTGGTCATCGCTCCTGGCCAGTTTTTGCTGGTCGACCTACTGATGTGTCCATGTGTAGGTACCCACGGGAAGAACGTCCAGAGTTCGTCATTACTTCTCCAGTCGTGTCCAGCAGGTTTTATTTGTCTTATTTGGATGATTTGTGTGATAGGAGGTAAGTGGCCATACAGCTGTTTTTTTGTGTAGTGCTGCTTCCAGAATTTTGTTCAAGACAACACACAGCACCCTTGTATAGTTCCCATTTAGTTTTTTCACCAAGCGTTTCATTAGAGTCCATGTGGTGCAGCCATACAGTAGTACTGACACAGCTGAAGGGAAAATAGTGCTTATGAGAAATCTGTTAAAAATAACCTTCCGATATTGAAATATGAGTAGAAACTACTGTAAAGTTTTTAAATGCCATCATTGGCCAGTTGAAAAGGGCTAAAAGAAAATCCTGTGGTATGGAATCCTTTGGTAAGCGTATAAGTCCTATCCTGCGTATAAGTCCTATCCTGCGTATTGGTAAAGGTCCAGTTATTTAATCCTATGTCCGTCATCCACGAAGGTCAAAAGTAATTATGTCCCGTAGCGGTTGGTTTAAGTATTGTATCAACCTCAGGGTACTGCCAGTGATTGGCCAAGAGATTGGTCACATGATTGTGGCCGAGTCTATAAGTAGGAATGGGCTTTTAACACACACCTTATATGCGAAGCTCGTGGTGTAAAAGTTAAAGTGATGGGAAATGGACTCGTCGCCCCGAGTTCAAATCCAGGACGTGGTAATTGCATTTTACTTATCGCTAATACCCTTGGGAAAGGTATGAATCCTACTCTCCCTCCAGCTATGGGTAAATAGCAGGGCAGACTGGGTTCTTTAACCATGGGTAGGTAACCAGTCTAGGAGAAGGAAAACTCTGAATTCAAACCTTTTAAACTCCGCTTAAGAAATTGACCTTGTGTCGTATTCTGCTCGTGCGGAGGAGTTGGTAAATATATATATGCGAAATTTCTCAACAACTACTAAATGTATTAAATCAGATTGCTGCACAAAAAAAGATGAATAGGGACATAGAATGAGTTTTCTATAAAATTCGGTAAGTCATCCCACAATATTGAAGGAAAATAGTACAAAAAATTCAGATTATTACTAATTTGGTCAGTAGGGTAGAAAATAAAAATTTGCAAACAATCTCCAAACAAAAAGAGGAATCATAACAACTGGCTGAACCTGTGGATATACCACAGTATGATAATTTAATTATTACAACGTTTGATATGTTTACTTAAAAGCTATTGCAAAATAGTTCACTATGTAAAAAGCATAATAATCTTGATTTGACTCAAACAATCTTGAAACAAATTAGCGTTATCACTTCTGCGCGCTCACCCCTCTCTCTATCTTTCCCCCTACTCTCTTTCTTTCTTTCTTTCTTTCTTTTTTCTTATTATATTTTTTCAGTGTGGCATGTACTTTTTCTTCCCTTTCTGTCTTTATAAAAACGGAATGGTCTATTATTTAGCTGTGACGACACTCATGAGAAATAAGAATTCGGTGGATAAGCAATACCAGATAACCAGGATTTACATTTTTGCATTTCATCTTTGACGATTTGGACAGTGCCATTTTTAACCAGAGGGTGTTGCAAGATGATAACGGTAGTACTTTTAAGGAACACGAGTATTAATATATGGATAGACTGAATTACCTTATATATATATATATATATATATATATATATATATATTAGGACATTCAGTCTATTATTATTAACGTCCATATGAACTTCATTTCGTACTAATGCCCTTGGGAAAGTCATGAATACATCTGTTCCCTGCGACTAGGAATAAATAGTTGGGCAAATCGGGCCCTTTAGTATTGGAAAGACAACCAGTCTATGAGAAGGAAAACTCTAAATTCAATATATATATAATAAAATGAATATATAAAGGTTTTAAATATCTATTTATTTGGCAACAAAGGAACAGTCACACCCATTTTGGTTTCATGCGTCAACAATCATCAGGTGAACTTGTTTCAATGCTTTCAAATGTTTATATATTATATTATATAACAGCTCTATTTTATATTGAGTACTCTCCCAATAATACTGCGTTTGACACACCGTTCCAGTAAAAGCTGAAACAGTGACAATCCCACACTATAGTGTATATATATATATATATATATATATATATATATATATAGTCATTCGCTGACACCACGTTTCAATGTATCACGTCTCTCTCTCTCTCTCTCTCTCTCTCTCTCTCTCTCTCTCTCTCTCTCTCTCTCTCTCTGTGTGTGTGTTCGCAGTGTAATGATAAAAAGGCATTTATTTCCAACTACAAATAGTTATTTCCAACATAACCTCTTGTCAATGTACTTGATACAGTAATGATTGTTAATCACATAGAAGAGTAAGAATTACAGATGAGAGTTGAGCTAATAACAACATGTCAGGCTATGGACTTATTGATCCAACTGCGTACAATTGTACTTATACCAACAAAACAAATCAGTGTGACTGTAAAGACACCCACACACATTTTCTTTCAACGTGTTAAGGCACACACTCCTGTGTTCTTCTGATTCTAACACATTCCATCTTGAGGGTGCAAACAATGGCTCATAAATCTTGAAATTTCGAGGTGTATGGGGAGGGGAAAATGAAATTCTTTCTTTTTAAGTGAGTGATTTTATACCTATGTGTATAGTTGATTTAAGCGACCGAACGAAATTTCACATTCCAAAAAATGGATTACCTCCCTTACATTGTTTTTCATTTTTTTTACCTGGCCTCATATTCGGGTCACAATTCTTTTTTCCATGAGTGAATTAAAAGTTTTAAAATTTGTAACCCATAAAACTTTAAATTTGTAAAATAAAATGAAATAATGGATTGTGACATTTTTGTTTTAAGTAAAAAAAAAAGGTCACACTCAATTGGGTTCGGAAAGTCATATTTTGCAGTGTATACTAATATTGTGTCAGTGTTACTGTATGGCTGCACCATTTTGATTTTAGAGACGCGATTGGAGAAAAATCTAGATGGTAATTACACAAAGATGCTGCATGCTGTCTTGAACAAATCTTGGAAGCAGCACACAAAAATTGCAGCTGTACGGCCACTTACCTCCTATCACACACACCATCCAAGTAAGACGAACGAGACACGTTAGACGCTGCTAGAGAAGTAAAGACGAACTCATAAGTGATGTTCGCTTGTGGATACCTATATATGGACACTCCAGTGTAGGCCGACCAGCAAAAACCTACATTAATCAGTACGGATACTGGATGCCGTGCGGAAGAGCTGCCAGGAGCGATGGCTATTGGGACGGGTAGCGAGAGAGAGAGAGAGAGAGAGAGAGAGAGAGAGAGAGAGAAGAGAGAGAGTCAGGGGCATCCGTGCTGTCAGTACGACGACGACGACGACGACGATGATGATGATGATGATGATGCATTTGCTTGTAACAATAGACCTATCTTTCGTGTGTGTCATACATTCACTCATAAATACACGTGATTTGTTGGTTGCTTTTGTTAAACTAAACATTTTAATAAGGTCTAAGAGGTTTGCAATAAAGAGAAAGAAAGAGACATCTTAAGTTATTTAGTGACATTCCACCATGTCAGTTAAACACAAGGATCGATTCAGGTGGGGGGGCACGCACGAACCGAAGCTTGTGGGTAGACAGAGCTAAAAATTGCGTGTATCCTTCCGGCATTTCTCTTTTGAAGCGCCTCAGGTACTGGACAATAAACCTAACCCTGTCCCTTTTAGACAAGGGGCAGATATTGCCTGGAGGATGGCTCCCATATTAATATCTTATCGGTCCACTAGCCGAAGTCACTTGACACAGGGTTCCGAAAAAACTGGGTATGTATATGCTGCTGTCGAAGAATCTTCGACTAAAAACAGGCGTGAAGAAAAAGGTTGGGAATGAAGAAAGTAAGGATAGAGTAAGGATGGAATATATATATATATATATATATATATAGATAGATAGATAGATATAAGGTGTGCTCCAAAATAAATTTATAGACTAGCCGAGGTCACGTGGTTTATTCCTTCGCCAATCAACAAGCATAATGCGTGGCTGGTTGACTACTTAATCACTGATACTGAGACACGTCGGAGATTATCAGGCGAACTCGGCATCTTTCAGTCCAGTGTGGTTCGTTACCTTCATGCTACCGGCAAAAGCAGCCGAAGCTAACGAATTTTACCCTATGTTACTAAAGTATTGCAAAACTTTTAACTCTTGTATTTCTACTTAGTATTCTCATTTTTCTCCGTCACCTGCTCCAACGGGGCAACCTGTTGACCGTAGGTATCCACCCGTGATGCTTAAGGATGCAGCCCTGGTGGCTGAGCAGTCCATGACATGCAACACTCAACTTTAGCCCTTACTTAGGCTAGGCGGTCGACCGAGGAGGACCACTCCGATCAATCAGCTGGTCACGTCAAGCCCTAGCAGCTGTATGATTGTCCTGATCCTTTTGCCCTTATGGCAAACTTTTTGTCATAAATGTTCTAGAAAGCGGTGTCTGAAGATTTTAGTGTCCTGGGTGTGACTTTAAACTCTATCATGGTGAAGTTTTAATTCTGGTGCTCTGGGGTCCCATCTATGGGTTAAATAGAAAATAAATGAGTTTTAAAAATGTGTTGAAAAAATGAGTTTTAAAAAATTGAAAACCCATTAAGAATGAATAAAACAAAAGGTGGTTATTTCCTATAACACCAACCTAAATAAAAGGGGAATCACTCTGAAGGAATTTTATCTGCTAATTAATCTACCCATTATTTTCTCATTAAACTAACCTTAAACCCTAAACACTAACCCAACCCTAACCCCGTCTTCTTTTTTCCTAGTAGATGAATAAATAAATTATAAAATTCATTCAGAGTGGTTGGAGTTATAGGAAATAATCCAAAAGGTTTTCGGCACCAAATAAATCAACAGGAGTTGATATGCCATCAAATCCAACTATCTCTTTTTTTTTCTTTTCTTTTCTATTTTTTTTTTTTTTTTTTTTTTTTTTCGAGGGGCGTATTTTTGGTTTTGTTTTTGGTTTTTTCCATTTCCAACTTTTCTTTTACCGCTCCTTATTTCTCTTGTTTTAGAATTTAACACAGTTTTATCTCCACTAGAATCAATAGGGTTTCTTTATTTCTTCATTTGTTTGTTTTATTTTCTTTGTTTCAACGCACTCTTAATTTTCTCTTATTAAGCGCCTATCATCTGTCCTGATTTTCTTATCATGCCTGTCGTCGGGCCGACAGTAGACGCCGGTAGTTTAACTATTTGCTTCATTAAAACTTGTTTTTGTTGTTGTTTGTTTGTTTGTTGTTGTTTGTTTTATTCTCTTGTTAGCGCTCAACTTTCCTTCAATTTCTCTGCATTTTTTTTTTCAGTTGAAACGCTCTAACTAATAGCCATGAATAATTCGTCACCGCATTTTTTTCTTTTTTCTTTTTTGCCTTGTTTTATTTATTTATCTATTTATTTATTCATTAGGTTTTCTTTCTCTAATTTTCTTACAAATTATCTATATATTAATACTCGTGTTCCTTAATTGTACGACTATTATCATCTTGCAACACCCTGTGGTTAGTAATGAGACCGTAATGTGTCTTATATATCACTAAGAAATAAAGGTTTTAACAAAACCGGGTTTAATAAATGATTACTTGGTGATATTGATCTCTAATATAATTGTTTCATTCTCCAATATATTAAAATTAATCGTATGAGTTATTTTATATAGACACCAATTAAGATATAATTAAAAATAAGTGTAATCTTTTTTATATGCATTCTTATTTAATTTCATTAGTCTTTCTAATTCAATATATTTTATTACATTAAAGCTTAAATACTTACGCCCGGAGAGTGCATATTCTTACTAGTGTTAATAAAGCTTCGTGAATTCATCGGTTTTAACTAATACTTCGCAAAAATATTTACTTGATGCACTCCTTGTAACCACATTTAATTTCCATTCACCCCAAAATAAATTGATTGAATATTAAATCACAAAACATAAATCATTTACTAGTGTTTAATACAATTTACATGAAAAGGGAAACAGTAAAATTTAGATGCAAACGCACCTTAGATTCGTGAATTATTTTTTAGGGACAGGTTTTTGACGCCGAAAAAGTTTAACGACGTCAGAGCCAGATTGTTCATTTAAATGACCCGTATATTTTGAACTTAGAGGCCATCCCATCCAGAAATTCTGATAGATATACAATATCTGGCAACTCGTTTACATGATTCAACGATTTTTGTTATAAGGGGATTTATAAAAGCAAATTAATAAATTCAACTAATGTAACCCCTATGCTTTTATTCACACTGTCAAAGTTTTATTCACCCCAGATGTCTATATCGACTACTAATGAACGTGTGTGGTGTAATCGTTAGAGTCGTAGGAAATGGACTTGATCCGAGTTCAAATCCTAGATGAGGCTGTTAACAGTTCACATAGCGCGAATATCCTTGAGAATTGTCTCTCCAGATGTGGCTAAATAGTAGGACAGACTGGGCTCTTTAACATTGGTTAGGTTACCAGTTTAGAAGGAAAACTGAATTCAAACCTGGTAAACTCCGCTTAAGAAATTGACCTTGTGTCGCATCCTGCTCGTGTGGAGAGGTTGGTAAATATATCATGGACTACTTTGAGGAGCCTTGTATTATGTGTACGATCTCTGGCAATTCGTCTACATGATCCAGCGATTTCTGAGCTGATGGTAGGTGTGGCACTCCACCTCAGATGCTAAAATAATCTCCTTGGTCTAGCGCTAGTGAAAAGGGGATATACTCCCTCGCTGTCTGGCTGATACCGACATTAGACCGCCCCGACGACTTTACTTTTTTTTTATAAATGCAAACAAGTAAATACTCCTCTGTGGACCTCAGTGCTATTATTCACCCTGCCAAAATTTCGTTGGACCCAAGATGGCTATATGGACCACTTTGAGCTCTAACACATTGATTAATTTAATATGACTTCAAAAAATGAGTATTTTGTATCTTGGGCGTCTTTGTGAATTAGACCCTCGGGCACTTCCTGATTGCTCGACCACTCAGTCCATCCCTGAAAATCAAAAAGATTTATGTAGACCATTACATAAACTTCACAATACTTACATAAGCTGTTGAAAGGTTCCCCATTAACTCTTAACATTTTTGATACACACAGATAAATGCAGTCGTGCAATTAAGTTGGGACTAATACCTTTGGGGAAAGTATGAATCCTCTCACCCACCTCAGATATGGGTTAAATAATACAACTAATGTTCTTATGCATGGATGGATTTGGCATTAAATAACCCACGAAGGTTGATATGCAATTAAACAAAGAAGCCAAACAAAACCACTGATAAATTAATGATCTTTATCTAAATATTCGTGTTCCTTAATTATACGACTGTTATCATCTTGTTACACTGTCTGATTAGAAATTAGACCGTCCAAATTATTATGATTATTGTTAACTCCTTTTGAGTTTTTCACATCAGCGTTAGCTAATGGCCTTTCACTGGAGTCTGAGTGGCAACAAGTCTCCTCGGGTCTCTAGGACTCTTCGGGGTATTCTGGCAGATTGCAGCAGTGCAGTATTCTAGATGGTCTCGATTCTCCCTCTGATTTCCAGTTTTTCCAATCTTTTTGGGACCGTTCCAAGTGCACCAACTACAATTGGTATCACTTTCACTTTCATATTCCATAACTTTTTTCCCTTCTCTGGCAAGGTCCAGCTATCTGTCGGTTTTTTCGCTTTCCTTCAGATTCACCCTCTGATCTGCTGGAACTGCAAAATCCACCTGTTGACAAGTTCTTTCTTTTTTGTTAATCAACATTAGGTCTGGTCTTCTTGCTGGGATAAGGTGATCCGTTTTTATTCCACTCGATTCGAGTTTTTTCCCACCCGCCAGTTGTTCACTGGAAGCTGAGCGACAGTAAGCCTCCTCAGGTCTCCAGGACTCTTCTGAGTATTCAAGCCGATCTCAACAATGCTGGAGTCTGGATGGTCTCGATTCTTCCTCTGATTTACAGTTCATCCACACTCTTTTCCAGACCCCTGGGATTGTTCCAAGGGCACCAATTACAATTGGTACGACCTTCACCTTCATGTTCCACAGTTTTCTCTGTTCGCTGACAAGGTTCAACTATTTGTCTATCTTTTCGCTCTTTTTCGTTTTCACTCTCCCTCTTCTCGTCAATCAACACTAGATCTGGTCCCCTGGCCGGGATTAGGTGATCCGTCTGTACCTCAAAGTCCCAGAGAATTTTGTGCGTCTCATTCTCCAGGACAGATTCAGGCTTGTGCATATACCATTTAGTTGAATGGTGAAAATTGAATTTCTTGCACAGTTCCCAGTAAATCACCTTTCCCACCGAGTCGTGCTTAGTCTTGTACTTTCTTTGTCCGAGTTTACTGCATTCGCTTATTATGTGATTGACAGTTTCGTCTTTGTCACCACACATTTTACACTTGCTATCCCGTTGTGTCTTATCTATTTTTGCTTTTATACGATTTGTCCTTATGGCATTGTTTTGTGCTGCAATTATAAGAGATTCGGTTTATCTCTTGATGGTTCCCCATCTTAGCCATGTCCATGTTTTCTGATGTACGATCTCTCCTGTTTGTCGCTTGAAGTGTCCACGTAGTTGTTTTTCTTCCCACTTCTGTTTTCTTGTATTTGTTATATTTGTGCTCGTCCATATGTTGCGATTGTATTTTCTGGTTGCTGCTATTAGTCTTTCTTTGCTCTTTTTAGTGTATTCATCGAGTGCTTGAATTGTCGCATCTACACAATCTTCAATGCTGCCGAGACCTCTTCCTCCTTCTTTTCTTAATACATATAGTCTGTCTGTGTTGTCTCTCGGGTGTAATGCCTTGTGCATTATTATTATTATTATTATTATTATTATTATTATTATTTCACTCCTTGTGAGTTTTTCACACCAGCGTTAGCTGATGGTCTTTCCAGGACTCTTCTGAGTATTCTAGCCGATTGCAGCAATGCAGTAGTCTGGATGGTCTCAATTCTTCCTCTGATTTCCAGTTATTCAAGTCTTTTTTCCGAGTTGTTTGGGACCATTCAATGTGCACCAACTACAATTGGCATCACTTTCACCATCATATTCCACAGCTTTTTCAGTTCTCTAGTAAGGTCCAGGTATTTGTCTATCTTTTCGTTTTCCTTCATCTTCACCCTGTGAACTGCTGGAACTGCAAAGTCTACCAGTTGGCAAGTTCTCTTTTCCTTTTTTTTTTTTTTTTTTGTTACTCAATACTAGGTCTGGTTTCCTGGCTGGGATAAGATGATTTGTCTTTATCTCGAAGTCCCAGAGAATGTTATGCGTTTCATTCTCAAGAACAGATTCTGGTTTATGCATATACCATTTTGTTGTATGGTCAAAATTTAGTTTTTTGCGTAATTCCCAGTGGATCACCTTCCCAATCCAGTCGTGCCTAGCTTTGTATTCCCGTTCTGCTAGTTTACTAGATTCGCTTAATACATGGTTTATGGTCTCATCTCTATCACCACACAGTCTACATTTACTGTTTTATTGTGTATTATCAATTTTTGCTTCGGTATGATTTGTTCTTAAAAATTATTTTGTGCAGCAATTATTAGTAATTCAATTTCTCTCTTGAGGTTTCCTCTTCTTAACCATTTTTTTCTTGTGCAACCTCTCTAATTTGTCGTTAATTTATTATTATTATTATTATTATTATTATTATTATTATTATTATTATTTACTTGAAACCATATACTGACGTCAGTATTAAATAATCCAATAAAGCTTGACATCCCGTAAAACCAACCAGCCAACCATCACTCTTGTGTGTGCGGTGCGTGGGGTATGTGCAAACACGCACTTGCTTAACAATTTCTATGCCATTTTCTAGGAATTGCGCATCTCATTGTGATGAACACTCCCGATGATGAAACAGGATTTTGAATTATGTTAGAATTGTAAAATAAACCTTCATCAATGTAATCTTAAATTATATTGAAGACATACATTGGATGATTGAAAAGTAACTTATTTTAAACTATTTATAATTTTTGTATATGCAGTTACATTTTTCTCAATTCTTTCTCAATATATGGCAATCAAATCTGTGTTGTTGTTGGTGGTGGTGCTCTTCCACATTTTGCTATTGTTGTTCGCAAATGACTAAATCGCAATTTTTCTGAGTTGACATGATCCGCGTTAGTGGCCGACCAGAAGCCCTGATTTAACATCCTGCGACTTTTTTCTTTGGGATTGGTTGAAGGAGCAGATCTATTCTACAAAACCAACGACTTTGGAAAAACTTGAAAGACGAATAAGAGAATGTATTTCTGACATAACACAAGAGTTCCTGGGAAGATCAGTTGACGCGATTCCCGAGCGGCATGAGATGCTGGAGGCGAATGCTGGTTCCCATATAGAATTATATATATATACTTTTGAAGATCTTATTTAAATAATGACGTCATTGTTTTTTCACGCCTATCATTCCGATATGTGTCATGAGAAAAATCACGATCATTAAGAAATATATTTATTGGCGTTTTCTGTACAACTCGGCGTGTAAAATCGAATGATATCAGGATGCAAAGACCGAAACGCTGTGTTTAGACATACCACAATAAAAATGAGGACAACAGTCCGAAACATCAAAATTATTCACATAAAGACTCATCTCAAAAATGCAGAAAAATAATATTTTGAATTCATTCTTCATTTTTTATCTTTTTTTAAAATCAAACTACACTTAAAAAAAAAAGAAACCACGTGATTATTACGATAAAAGTAACATGTATATATTTAACACCCACCCACCCACCCCCCGCACGAGCAGGATACGACACAAGGTCAATTTCTTAAGCAGAGTTTTACTGTTTTGAATTCAGAGTTTTTCTTCTCCTAGACTGATATTCTATCCAAGGTTAAAGAGCCCAAATTGCTCCACTATTTACCCATAGATGGAGGGAGAGTAGTTGGATTCATACATTTCCCAAGGCTATTAGCGCTATGTGAAATGCAAAGTCTCGTCCTGGATTTGAACTCGAGTTGACGAATCCATTTCCTATGACTCTAACACCACGCGCCTCTATTAAAATTATCATGTAACAAGTTTTGGGTGGTTTTTGCGACTCAAAAGAAATTCTCGGCATGTTGTCAAAAAAACGTTTTGGTGCCTAAATTCCCCCGTTAGAGTTTTATTGTCATTATATATCAAAGTTATATATATATCCGGGTCTGCAACTTGTGACATGATGAAACCATTCCTAGTAAATGAGAAGGTTATGACGTCAAGAATTTTTTTCTTTTTTTTTTTTTTTTGGTTCCCCAGATGCCAACGGCCGGCAACACACCACATCTGACACAGTTTAAAACATTGGTCAAATGGTCGAATAAAGTAATGAGTCTAGAAAGTCCATACGGTAAAGTACAAAAGAAATACCAGTAAAAAAAAATAACTTTTATGCGAAAATGGTCTGAAAAGTTCATGGGCTGAAAAATTCATAGGATGTAGGTGACTTTTTTTTTACCAATTAGCAGGGCCTGTGGATATACCACAGTATGATAATTTAATTATTACTATTGCCAAATAGTTCAATATGTAAAAAGTTTGATAATCTTGATTTAACTCTCTTACACACATTTTTTCTTTCTTTTCTTCTTTTCATCTTTTCATTATGTTCAGTTGAAAAAGATTAGCGTTATCGCTTCTGCACGCTCACCCCTGTCTATCTTTCTCCTAATCTCTTTCTTTCTTTCTTTTTCTATTATATTTTTTCTTTGGAGTATATCCTTTTTCTTCCATTTCTTTCTTTAAAATAAAAACGGAAGGGTCCTTTATTTAGCTGAGGTCACAACACTCATAAGAAATAAGAATTCGGCGATTAAGCGACACCAGATAATCAGGATATTCATTGTTGCATTTCATCTTGAACGATTTAAATGGTTTCATTTTTAACCAGTGGTTGTTGCAAGATTATAACAGTTGTACAATTAAGGAACATGAGAATTTATATATAGATGGGGTATAAAAAGTGCAACACTGATGTAAGAAGTGTGCAGACAGCGAGGGTACTATGGTCACATTCCATTAGAGTATCTTTGTCAGCCTATGAACTTTTCAGCCGACCCTTATATATTCTAATTAAACCATGTAATTTACACATCCAGCGAGTATGACAAAAATACATCTGATACACCCTAATATTTCTACTAATAATAGAGTTATACTCTTTAGATGTAAATATGTATAAAGTTTTTGAAACAAGAACATTTTTCAAAGATTTAGATTTTGAAAGGCGACACTAAAGCGTTTCGGTTTAAATTAAACCATCAACAGAGCTCAACTGGGCTAATCATAAATCATATGAAAAGAAAATTGTGGAAACAAGTAAAAGCTTGTGAGCCTTTGTTTGTGATGTTTAAAGACTCCTCTCGACACTCGAAACGTAAAAAATGTAAACCGAAACGCTACGCAATGATAGCATTCCCATTCAAATAGTGATGACGAAACACCAATCCCATAAATCATTAGTTTTAGAAAATCCGAAAAATTGTTTGAATATAGAAAGTCTGAAAAAAGTTAAAATAAATATTTTAGATAAATATATTTTGTAGTGTTGATTCATGATAGTCCGAAAAAATAGTCTTTAGATGTGTAAATGAATCACAACTATGCTTGTATTTTCTAAGTTTAGCCTAATCGAGCGAAAGGTCAGCTTGAAGAGCTATGAAGAATTTGCTCCTCTATGAATCCTGTATTAAAAATCAATACTCTAAATCCTAGTTTGACTCGAGTTTGAAAAACTAGCCCCTTTGTTGACTAGTGAAAAGGACGCAACCCCTAAGTAGACTTTGTGTCCCCTATTTGTACGATTGGAATACACTTAACACAGGGTACATTTAAAGTGTTTTTAGAAAGAAAGAAAGAAATGTAAATATCTCCTAGGGTGAGTCAAAAGTTTTACAATATTTTGGTATCGTTATAACGTAAGTGCAAAGTTATACATACTTTGCATACAAATAACTCCGACGAAGGTTAATAGACAAAACATTTAATATATACAGCACAGGGATAACAGTAGATACAACGTACATAGTAAAAGAGTTACATATGTAAAGGGATACACAAATAAAGATAAAGACACATTCATGAATGGTACAGATATACATATATGAGTACAGACATGAGACTAAGGATAGTCCATGCTGTAAAGAACTTACAGTAATGTAAGGGGGCGGAGCCCCATCGAGAGGGGTTAGATAAAATCTACCCCATGTGGCTCGTAGTTGCTGAAACAGGAAAAAGAGACCGAAAGGATTTGAACCCGGCGCTTAAATACTATGGTGCCCTAGCGGGCACCAGCAAACTAAAAGGGGCAGACAACTCCACCAGGCAAATGCAAACTAACGCTACAAATACTCCCCCCTAAATTTTTAGCGGGGCTAAAAAATTTATAGACAAACAAAAAAAAAATATTCCTTTAAGGAAAAGAACAGAGTCTCGAATGTTCAAAGTTCAAAGTTCCAAAAACAGAGAAATATAATTTGCACATACATATTCCCGCAAACTACAAAAATAAAAGCATGAAAAAACAGGAATGTAATTTAAAATACAAACAAGAGAATTTTCATGTTTAAGTCCAGTGTGAAAAAAGTTCCTATGTGGCATGGTTACAATTTTTAAAAATTCACCTTGGTGCTGGCGAGTTTCTTCCAAATTCCTTAGTCGAAATAAGGACTGTTTTTATCCTTGTGGAATAATTTTTCTCCTGGAAAAAATGGTAGGCACAAAATGCCAAGTCAAAGTACTTTTACGGGCCATGGTGGGTCCGACTTTGGCCAGGAATTTGGTGAATTCCTGGTAAAATTTGTTAGGCACAAAATGCCAAAAAACGACGGGGATCGTTAAAAGGGTGTTTAAAAAGAAACAAATGTTAAAAGATTTTTACGAACCATATTTCAGGTTCAACTTTTGGCAAAAAAAAAAAATTTCTGTACAGGTGTACAATTTTCAAAAGTTTGAGGAAAAATATGGAGCAAATGTTTCCCTGTGAGCAGTGGACAAAAACTTGAAATTCAACGTCTCTTCGTTCCATTCTTCAATGCTGACCTGGTTAAATGTCTTCTTAGACGCCAAGGTCGAGTTGAAATTTTCAAAGTCGGTACTTTGAGTCTGGGAGGCACAAATACCGTAGTCCAGAAATGGACATTTTAGATAAACATCTCACTTTCTGAAGGGTAGCAAAAAAAAATTTTTTGCTGAGTAACCTTGCGGTTGGAATCCAGGTCACATGGTGTGGCCATGTCCGTATCCTTAGTAGTAGTCGCCGAATTGAAGATGTCAGTATCCCTAGGGTGAGGGAACGTGTCAAACTGTCCCTGGCTGATGGCTGAACTATTTCCTCTCGGTAAAAAAGATAATTCTTGGTGTTGAATTTTTTTTTTTAATTTTTTAGAAGATATCCAGCGCTGTAAAAAAAAACGTGTCCATAACAGTCGGAGAAAAAAGAAAAAATTTCTTTGAGGGGGTCACCGTTTTTTTTCTTTTTTAAAAAAAATTCGTGTTGAAAGTCCCGCGAACTTTTACGACCATTTTTATGGTCGACTTGGGCCAAAAAGGTTTCGTGTTCATATCACTTCGGGATGTCACCAGTTGTAACGTAGGTGCAAAGTTATTAGATACTTTGCATACAAATAACTCCGACGAAGGTTAACGGACAAAACATTTAATATATACAGCACATGGATAACAGTAGATACAACGTACATAGTAAAAGAGTTACATATATAAAGGGATACACAAATAAAGATAAAGACACATTCATGAATGGTACAGATATACATATATGAGTACAGACATGAGACTAAGGATAGTCCATGCTGTAAAGAACTTACAGTAATGTAAGGGGGCGGAGCCCCAACGAGAGGGGTTAGATAAAATCTACCCCATGTGGCTCGTAGTTGCTGAAACAGGAAAAAGAGACCGAAAGGATTTGAACCCGGCGCTTAAATACTATGGTGCCCTAGCGGGCACCAGCAAACTAAAAGGGGCAGACAACTCCACCAGGCAAATGCAAACTAACGCTACATCGTGAAGCCCAATTCGGTAGCTCCTGATGCTTTTGCCGAAATCGTGAAGGTGACGAACTATACCGAACTATGATATGCCTAACTCGTCTGATACTCTCTGAATGCTACTCGTCTGATTTGCCTGAATAGGAGCACAGCCTACTTGACCTCACCTGATCATCCAACCCGGGCGAAATTTCTTGAACCATTTGGTTACTGTATTGTGACCAACTGCGCTTTCATCTTTCGCACAAAAATTGTTTTGTTTTTTGCTTTTTTGCTTTTTTTGGTTACTTCCCTGGCGTTAGGGACCACTTCGAACTCGTAAAGCATAAGTTCCCGAATTAGTCTACGCTGCAGGTTCATCTGTGCGACTTTCAAATCCTACACACGGAGTGAAGGAATGCACAACGTGCCAATGAACCAACTACCGTGTGTCAACGAAAATAAGATCTACCTACAAAATAAGAGCGAGCGTGATTTTTCAGGATGATTTTAATATAAGGCCTCCCCCTAAAATAAGCCCTAGTTGAGAGCGACAGACAGACAAAAGAAATACTTGGGTGACGAATTCACGGAACAAAATCACAGACAGCTGTGTTGCCAATGCACTACGAGCAGGCTACGTGGATAAGAACTTTTCATTCAAAGAGACCTCTATTGTTCGACATGAGAAAGTAGGGACGAAAATTCTGCAGGAAATTGAATCATACGAAAACTTCACTGGAATTTTGGAATCTTACTGAACAATAACATTCCAAAGGATAATGATATTATTATTTTTGAAAGTATTGTAGTTTTTGAATAAACGAACATGCTATTGGTAATAAATGTAGATCATTTCTCATAATTTCTGTTTATTTAGAAATTTCGTAAGTTTCTACTTCGTAAGGTCATTTTTCGATATATTAAGAACAAGATATCCCCCCCGCCAAAAAAAAGAAATAACCCCTACTGTTATATTTCGGAGTGAAATTTAATATAAACTCTGTCTTATTTTCGAGGAAACACGGTACCCACCAACCACAACGGGTACAATTCCCGGTTTGGACTGCTTCGGTCACGTGATATACGCCCTGCAAGCCATTACGTTCCAAAATATTACAAAATTTTTGACGCACCCTAGTATTAGTAGTTGTTAGTAAGATTTTGTTCGTTCATCCTCTAAGGACCAACAAACGGTTTGATGTAAAACTAACAAATTTTGTATGCACACTTATGAAACCAGGTTACGGAACGATTTTTAAAAAATTGCAAGGGAAGTCACAAACAATCAACAATAAACAGCGGAAAGCCATGTGGCTGCAACATGTAATTAATAGAGCAGAAATTTAATTAACATTTTTTTTTGTTTCATAACTTATTCATATTTAATTAAATATTACTAATCAGATTTATTGGATCTCTCGTTAATTTGGGTTACTAACACTTAACAATAAACATTGGGAAGCCATGTAGCTGCGAGATGTAATTAATAGGGCTGAATTTGAATGAATATTTCGTGTTTTATCAAATTGATTATTTACATTTAATTAACCATTACAACTCAGGTTTATAGGAAGTTTTTTTTTTTTTTTAGCTAGAAAGGTAAAATGATTACATAGCATTAATACTTAGAGAGAAACGGGAACGTGTAAATTCTTATCGCCAACTTAAGTTCAAAAAATCATTTAATTGTCAATATAACCAGAGATGATCCAGTCTTCACTTCAACAAATAAGAAATCTAATTTTAAAGGTTGTATATAATCAGTTAAGTTAAACATGGGTAGAGGTATTATGGTTGATAGCAGTTTGTGTAGGAGCGCATGCATTATTATATCATCTGACTATATATATATATATATATATATATATTATATATATAAAGTCGGTTGGCCTAAAGTCGGTATCAGCCAATCAGCGAGGAGTATCCCCTTTTCAATAGCGCTAGACCAAGGAGATTGTTTTTTGCGTCAGAGGTGATGCGCCACACCAACCATCAGCTTCTTACTTTACCGCACAGATCCCTGTGCTACTTATACGCTATATATATATATATATATATATATATGATCTAACTCTCTCTATATATATATGTATATATATAATCTGACTCTCTAACTCTCTCTCTCTCTCTCTCTCTATATATATAATATATATATATATATATATATATATGTGTGTGTGGGGGGGGGTAAAGAATAGAGGGAAAAATGTGGCCAAAGGAACAAACTCAGACTAGTATATGTAGGAGATATATTTCGCAGTGCATTGAGCACGGCTTCATAAGTCGTTTATTTGAACATTAGTGCATCATACATGTGTTTTATAGAAGAGAAAGTGGACAGGTGAGGCGTGAATTTGGTGATGATTTCTCCTTTCCTCATTTATATATATATATATATATATATATATAATCAGATGATATAATTATCATTATCATCATCATGTCGCGTTGACAACACAGAAGAACGTCACTTGTGAGTTCATCCTTATTTCTCTAACAGTGTCCAGCGTGTCTTGTTCGTCTTATTTTGGGTGGTTTGTGTAATAGGAGGTTAGTGGCCGTACAGCTGCTTTTTGTGGAATGCTGTTTCCAGGAATATTTTTGAACAGTACACAGCATCTTTGCATAGTTCGCATCTAGCTTTTTTCTCAAGCGTTTCGTTAATGTTCACGTGGTACGGCAATACAGTAGCGCTGACACAGCTACAGCTTGGAAGAATTCTCGCTTTATCTGATCAAAAAGATCATATTTCCATATGATCGATATTCTGTCTATAGGAGACAATGCCTTCCCTGTGCATATATTGATATCGCTTTCTTTAGATTATAATTTACTACTTAAGTATGTGAACTAGTCTCCTTATTTTTTAGGCTTGTCTCTATCTTGTTTAAAACACATGAACTCCGTTTTATTTGAGTTCACTTAGAGGCCAAGCCCCTTGCTACCTGCTTGGATTTTAACGAAATGCTCGGTAACAAATTAGAGGGTAACTACTTGAGGATGGTATGTGCTGTCCTGAACAATTTCTGGAAGCAGCATCCTACAAAATAGCAGCTATACGGCCACTTACCTCCTATCATACAAACCACCTAAGTAAGACGAACACTACATGCTGGACAATGCTGGAGAACAAACTCATAAGTGACGTTCTCCTGTGGACACCTACACGTGGACACACCAGTGTGAGCCATCACGCTAAAACATACATTGATCCGCTCTCTGTGGATCTTGGACGACATAAGGAGGACTTGCCATGGGCGATAAGTGATAAGGATGAGTGGCGAGAGACAGGGTTGTCAGCACGACATGATGATATATATATATATATATATATATATATATATATGAACAAACACACAAATATATATATATATATATATTTGTGTGTGTATGTTTGTATATATATATATATATATATATATATATAGGCTTGTGCAAACCGCGGACTTTCAAAATGTCCGCTTAATTGTTAAAAATATTTCAAAATGTCAATAAAAAATGGAAAATTAACTTTTTAATGTTTTCTTTTACGTTTAATATAAAGAACAATTCCAAGTTTATGTGTTATAAAAAAGAAAAAACAAATTTCTCTTACATAAAACCTAAATTTTTGCATTTAAAAGTAAATTGCCGTAAATTGCCGTAAATTCCCAATCTTTGTTGACAGTTATCGTATCTTGACGTGTGCATCTTTTCTTAGTATGGAGGATTATACGTATAAAAAATTATTTTCTGAAGCCAAAACAAATCACTAATTTAGCATTTCCTTGATGCCTCACGATTTAACTCTTAATATTATTGAAAAAGAAAGTTGTGAAAATCAAAATTAGAATGTTAGAAATTAT
>CM042153.1:38439289-38464670 GCA_023376005.1 Doryteuthis pealeii
ACAGCGAAAAAGTTTCAGCGACTTTTTAAAGAAAACATACAGAATCTATTTTGTGGAAAAGTACTCTTTAAAAAAAGGCGGACCTAGAGAAATTTAGAAAGAAAGAAAATGGAATCTCTTTACATTCATATTGCAAATAAACTTGAGGGTGCACGGCGGGGATCGAAAGGCTTTGGTTCGATCCGCGAAGAAATTCGAAGTTGGGACCTGTGGCGAGCGACAGCAGCCGAATTCGTCGCTACATTTTTGTTTGTATTCACTGGTTGCGCATCCACATCACCCGCAAATGCCGATACAGTAAAAGTAAGTACAAAATAATTTATTTGTTTCTCTACCCCACCTTCATCTTGTTGTTTTTTATATATATATATATATATATATATATATATATATATATATATATATATATATATACACTTTCAACTTTGCCAGCGTTAACTGAATCATTTCGCCGGGAGAAAAGTGAGCGCTTAAAAAACAAAAAAAAACAAAAACACTTTCTCCGCGTTTCTGATTCTGTAGCGCAAAAACATATACAGGGTAATTAAAAAAAAAACTAGCAAAAACATGGACTCTCTGGTTACAAGTATTTAAGTTTTAATGTAATAAAATATTAGATAAAAAGACTGACGAAACTAAATATGAACGCATATAAAAAGATTACACTTATTCTTGTTTTATTTAAATTGATTTCTTTCTTTTTTTTAATTAAATATAGAATTACTTTTAATACATTTTGAGAAAAAAACACTAATATTAGAAATCAATAACATCAAAGAATAGTTTATTAAATCTGGTTTTCTTAAAACCGGTATAAAAATTATCCAAACTTTATACTATATAAACCTTTATTTCTTCGTGATATATAACGCATCTTCACCATCCCTGTCAACACATTATTGGAATATCCCACAGGCGATTAAAAAAATATTAATATTTCTATGGGAGAAACTTTATCAAAAATCAGAACTGATATTATGTACACCACATGTGGAAGATTGTCAAAAAGACAGTTCACTGACTCTCCGGTAAAGAAAAAGTTCCAGGTGCAGCGGTTAGTAAAGAATGCCATGCTAACATGAAAGGACCTATCACTATTGATTTCCTTGAATAAGGCACAATTGTAAACAGTGATTCCTAATACCAACTCGTTAGGCAAAATTCAGCCACCTCTGTGTACAGACTTCTTAATACACCCAAACTGTCAACTTCAGCCTACGGTGAAATAAGCACAGGCTGGAATATATTTGAGTAGCCCGTGCTCCAAGAATATAAGTATTTAGCATATAATAATATATCTTTATAAATAAGTTGTTGGTGTGGCCTATAGCCGGGTATCAGCCGTTCAGCGGGGGAGTCTATCCCCTTTCGTTAGGGCTAGACCAGGGAGATTGCCCGTGCTCCAAGAATATAAGTATTTAGCATATAATGATATATCTTTAAGAGCCGGTTTAGCTCAGTCGGTAGAGCGTTCGACTAGGAATCACAAGGTTCCTGGTTCGATACCGGCCTCTTGCAAATTCAGCGTATGAGTAGCATCTGTGCGGTAAAGTGAGGAGCTGATGGTAGGCGTGGCGCTCCACCTCAGACGTTAAAATAATCTCCTTGTCTAGCGCTAGGGAAAAGGGGGATAGACTCCCTCGCTGTCTGGCTGATACCGACATTAGGCCACCCCGACGACTTTACTTTTTACTTTTAATATATCTTTATAAGTAAGTTGGCGGTGTGGCCTATTGCCGGTAACAGCCGTGCAGCAGGGGAGTCTATCCCCTTTCCTTAGGGCTAGACCAGGGAGATTGTTTTTTGCTGAGGTTGAGCGCCACAGTTACCGTCAACTCTCCACCCATCTTTACCACACAGATCAGATGACGCTATCTGTCGACTGAGCTAAACTGGTCGTGTACATCAATTCTGTCTAAATCCACGGGGATTTGGGCTAAAATACATTTTTTTAACAAAAAAATTGCATTTTTGCGACAAAACACCAATTGGGATATTTTCTACGTTTAATGTATTATCCTTTGCTAATAAATGGCAAATGCTGCATCTTTATAATGGAATTAGAAGCAGCTACCCAGCATCGCCTTAGTAGATGGGGGGGGGGTAAAAAAATCAGGTGTATTGATTTGTTTATGCTGGACATTTTTGAGTAGAATTTCAATGCTATTTCTATGTATATTTTTAGTTTTTAAATATCTTCGAATATAAATCAAATCTTCATAATTTTTGCCCAAAAAGCAAGAACCTGTGATATTTAATGTGTATATATAATTAACTATTTTATTTTCGTGGTTTCATTCAGACGTACATACATACACATCAAATGCCCTTTACATCTTTATAGATTTGTCAATTTAGGTCGGCATTAGCCGATAGTTGAGGAGTAATTGCCATTTTTTTTTTTTTTTTTTTTTTACCTAAAAAGCACATCTTTTTTTTAAACAAAACTAATGGTTCTAACCTAAAATTTTCGGCTATTTTTGTTTCTTAATGTGCCATTTATTGGTAATAAAAGATGATCTTAATCTGGCTATTCAATTTGGTTGGTATAATAATCCCCCAAAACAATGGAAAATTGTAATATACGTCAATCAGGACCGACAAAACAGGGAACGTATGTCAACAATTTTTACTTGAAATATTACCCCACCCCCATCCCCTTGTCAAATTTTTTCATGGGAAATACTTTTGTTAAAGACCGCCTTGTCGGTGGGGCTTTAGAATATATCAACTGCACCTCTGCAATGGGATCACCTGTTGGCCGTAGGTGGCAACCCGAGACACTTAAGGACAGAATCTTGGTCGCTGAGCAGTCCGTGCAGTACTCCACTTTGGCCCTATTTTAGACTAGACAGGCCGCCGGAGAAGCTCCCTCCGATCAATCGACTGGTCACGTCATGCCCTAGCACCTCACGGTAAGCTCCTAACCCTTTTTATCGTATATGTGCTAGAAGGCGGTGGCTGAGGGTGTTAGTGTCCCTGGTCTAGCGCTAGCAAAAGGGGGATAGATTCCCTCGCTATCCGGCTGATACCGACAAAAGGCCACTCCGCCAACTTTACTTACATTAAATAAAGGGGAGTCTCCATGGCGTAGTGGCTAACGTGCTGGATTCCAACATCGTAGTAAATGAGTTCGAACTCTAGCTGCGCTATTACGTTCACTTTCGGACCGCAAACTCTGAGAAAGGTATAAACCTGCTCATCTCCCCAGCTGTAGGTTAAATAGCGGTGGCTAGAGAAATTGTTGTTGTTTTTTTTTTTTTGTTGTTTTTGTTTTGTTTTTTTGTTTTTTGCTGAGGTGGAGCGCCACATCTACCGTCAGCTCCCCACTTTAACCCACAAATTAAATCACCCAATCTGTGCTACTCATGCGCTGAGTTGTCGGAGACCGATATCGAACCCCGAACCTTGCGATTCCGAGGTGTGTGAAGAGAAGAAAACCTTAATCTTCTATATAATAAATTTGCTTGTCCGTTCGTTCGCATGTTACGCTCATCCACACACACACCCGCAGCCAAGTGGGATATTTTTCACTTTTTCACCCTCCCCCTTGACCAAGTGAGATATTCTTCTACATCTCCTCAACGTAATCAAGTGAGATATTCTGCCGCTCTTACCCTTAATTAATTGGAATATTCTTGCGCGCCGAGGTTGCTTCTTCCGCACAGAGGTTGCTAATTCGAATCAAACAGTTCAACTCCGATGGAATTACCCTGTGCTAACTTCATCTATCAAGTAACATAATAAACATAAATGATTGTATATTGGTTTGCTGAGTTCCGATAAGCTCTTATATTCTTATAAACTCCAATAATATGCTGTCGAAGGCTGAAAAATAGATCCGGGCTACTAGCAATACCATTATGTAGATATGTCCAACATATCTAACTCCGGTTTCGACCGGGGGTGCCAGTGATCTTCGGCCGCTGGACCTTACAAGTTAACATCGTTGATCCTAGGGCCCATCCACCCAAGCAACACCTTCCCCCCTCGATTTAAAGGGGCGGGACTGGGTTTATTGCCCGTTGCCTGAGGTGCCCCCCTTAAGGGGGGATGCCGACGGGATCAACGCAGTTTGGGGCCTACTACCCATGAGCTTCGGCTTGTGGGTAGACCCACATAAAAATGTCCTTGTGTCAAACCCTCATAAGTAGGATGAGAGTCAAATACCTCTAACTTCGGTTTCGACCGGCGGGTCCGGTGGCTTCAAACCTGGACCGTACAAACCAGCATCGTTGATCCCGGGGGAGGTGGCAGGGCTGGGTTTATTTCCCGGTGCCCGAGGCCCCCCCCACACACACACCTTGAGGGTGAATGCCGATTGAATCAATGCATTTTTTGCACCTGTCTCCCATGAGCTTCGGTTCGTGTGTGATCCCATATTAATAGGGCCTTGTGCCTGACCTGTACACGTGGGCTGCGTGGTAAATATCTACTAGCAATACCATTATCTAAATATAGAATATTTTGGAGGAGGTGTTTTTTAATTGTTTTTTTTTTTGTTTTTTGTTTTTGTTTTTTTGTTTTTTGTCTCATACTCAATTATCAATCAACTCTTTCTGTAGTTCTCTTGGGTACATATTTCAATATTTTACATGCTAGTTTGGTGAGGCACGATATTATACAGTAACTTGTAATCAGAAAAATACCTGTATAAAAGCATCAGGACGACCTGCGAGCTTCCCCTTTTAGTGCAATGAGGATATGCTCACCTGAAATTTGAATCTCCAGAGACCAGGAAATTTCTATTTGTGTCGTGTCTTACACCCCCCCCCCATCCTTATATCTCATAAACTTTTTAGATCATCAGGGTGGCATTTTGAGTAATTCCTTTTTATTGCATCTCTCTGGACATTCGAAAGGTTACTTTGCGGCGCCCATCTCCTCTCCAAGTAATATGGGATTGGTTGTATGATGTTACATACCAGTAGCAAGGAATGGCCTCTGACCTGACTCATGCATCTGGTTTGAATTCAGTTTTCCTTCTCCTAGATTGGTTGCCTTGTCAGTTTTCCTTCTCCTAGATTGGTTACTTTGTCAGGGTTAAAAGATTAGTATTTTCCGTACAATTTACCCATAAAAAGTTGGCGGAGTGGCCTATTGTCGGTACCAGCTGCACAGCGAGGGGGTCTATCTCCTTTTCCTTAGCGCTATACCAGGAAGATGTTTTCTGAGGTGGAACGCCACATCTACCGTCAGCTCCCCACTTTACCGCACAGATCAGATTATCCAATCTGTGCTACTCATGCGCTGATTTCGCGGGAAACGGTATCGAACCAGGAATCTTGCGATTCCTATGCCGGTGCTTTACCGACCGAAGTCGTTTGAAATGGAATCGGTGACCCAAGTTCAAATCTTGGACAAGACTGCATTTCACGCGCTAATGCCATTGGAAAAGGCATGAACCAGTCTGTTCCTCCCAGCTATGGCAGATTGGGCTATTTAGCCTTGTTTAAGTAGCCAGTCTATGAGAAGGAAAACTCTGAATTCAAACCAGCTTTGCTCCACTTAAAAATTGAGTTTTGTGTCACATCCTGCCCATGAGCGACGGGTTGGATAAATACTCACCTCGAAAATTTTTCGAGGATCATCTTTACTGACAGAATCCTCATCTAAAAGAGTAAGGGTCATGTTTAATGCCTAACGCGTGAAGTGCTCCCTTTTAGGGGGCGCTGACGTGATTAAGACGATTTTTGCCACTGCCAACTCGGAGGGATCAATTTCTGGGAAAGTTAAACTGGCCTTGTGTCACATCCTACCATCGTGATGGAGGTGGGTAAATCCTATATGATGTTACTAAGGAGTCACTCATATAAATACAGAACAGGCTCATCGCTGCTTAACTTCGGTGACGTGGCAGTAACAAGTGCTTTCAACATGACGTGACTATAAATCTCTGAAATAAAGTTATTAAAAATAAACTTTCTTGGCGCTCATTTTATCTCGTGAATATATTTTCGAGATCTGAAATATTATAAGAAGTAAACTTTAACATCTGGAAAGGTTTTAGTAACCAATGTACTCACTGTCAAAGGCTTTCATGTCTGTTGTATATTTTGGCAATTACATTGGGGGGGGGGGCTTTAAAATACTCTTTTTTTTTTCATGGTTTTGTTTGTATTTTGCTGTTTTTGTAATAACTCCAGTCTTTGTTATTTTTTTGGGGGGGTGTATTTTGTTTTTTGTTGGTTTGTTTTTTGTTGGGGTTATTTTTTTTTTTTTGTATTTTTTTTTTCTTAATCTGAAGAGACATGTTTCAGCCTTTATTGTTTGGTCCACCGGGATATTAAGCAAAAGATGTTTAGTCGGTTTCTCTTCTTTTGAAATCTACTTGTTTTCTTTCTTTCTTTCCCTTTCTCTCACTCACAAGATATGTACGCCCTCTCTCTCTCTCTCTCTCTCTCTCTCTTCTCTCTCTCTCTCTCTCTCTCTCTCTCTCTCTCTCTCTCTTCTGTAGGTTACACGTGTAGGTATACGCAGAAACAGGATAAGTTATATATTACGCAAGGAAGGTCCTCACGCGTCAACTTGGTATTAGATACTTGCTCAAGATCAAGATCTCGCTCTTTTTCTTTTTCCCGTCTCTCTCTCTCTCTCTCTCTCTCTCTCTCTCTCTCTCTCTCTCTCTCTCTCCTCTCTCTCTCTCTCTCTATTATCTATCTCTATCTATCTAAATTAAAGTTCATATCCTGGATGTGGTAATTGCATTTCACTTAGCGCTAATACCCTTGGGAAAGGTATGGATCCTATTCTCCCTCCAGCTATGGGTAAATAGTAGGGCAGACTGGGCTCTTTAACCATGGTTAGGCAACCAGTCTATGAGAAGGAAAACTCTGAATTCAAACCTGATAAACTCCGCTTAAGAAATTGACCTTGTGTCGCATCCTGCTCGTCTGGAGGGGTTGGTAAATATATATATATGATAAAAAGGGTAAGGAATTTGACATAAGATCAATTTGAAGAATACAGCCAGGGTAATCATATAGGTGCTAGGGCTTGACATTACTAGCCGATTTATCGGTTGGGGCCTAATTGATTGCCCGTCTAGCTCAAGTAAGGGACGAAATGGAGTGCTGCATGTCACAGCACCATTTAGTTCTCTGGTCAGAGACCGCTCAGCCACCACAATCCTGTCATCAGGCACTGCGGAACGCTTCATGATGCTTAGAGTGTCTGACAGTAAGCAACAGACTCTGCTTCAGTCTAAGCAAATCCTTGTAAATAACAACAAATTTGTGTGTCTCTCTTGGTGTAATGGTTAGCGAACTAGGCTAGTAGATCATTGCAAGTGAGTTCGAAACTCACTGAGTGTTTCATATTCTTGTCACTGTGCCAAACTAAGCTAAGCTTAGTAAATGACTACTAATAAATTCAGTTCTTAATGTGTGCTCTATATTTCTAGCCTTGTGCCAAACTAAGAAGAAATTAGTAAATTATGTGACCAATCGGTTCCCACCAGATCACCGTTAAGTTAAGCAGTGATATACCAGTTCCATTCTGAGTTGGGTGACGATTTAGGAACAAGCTGAATACTGTGTACCAGACTAAGCAAAACTTAGTAAATAATAAGTTAAGCAATGATAAACCTGTTCAGAACTTGGATGGGTGACCACTTAGTAACAATATGTATTGTAAGCAATTTTACCCGTGTATTAGACTATGCGAATGTTAATAAATAACAAGTTAAGCAACGATGAGCTTGGTCAGTACTAAGATTTTTTAAACATATCTATTTGATGTATAGATGGGAGCCTAACAGGTACTACCTCTCAGAGTCAGGGTGTACCTGGGATTAATGACAATGAAGGAGTACTCTACACTCACCAGATCTCTAAAACTGGGGCCTCACCATCAGATGTATTTTAGTATCATAGCCAGGATACTCCTTTTGGGGTGGGGGTCTGGTCTTCCTGCAGGGGATACAGTCAGCGTATTGTAAGTCTGCCAACAAGGCGTAATGTCCATTAAAATGCAAATACTTTTTATCGTTTGAAAGTTTTAAACTTTGTAATATAAGAAAAATGCAGAGTTTTCCTCAATATGGTATCATACAAAGAATGACCAACTGCCCCAGTCGAGAAAAAATTGCCTGACATTTCACTCAATTATAAATAGATAGCATTTAATTACTATAACCTTTCTACATTTAAAATATTTTTTTCAAATAAGAGTCTTTGTGCATTCCACGCCGTAGCAAGAGTAGCGAACCAACAACCGAGAGATTCACTAAATCTTATTATAATGGAGATTCGGTGTTTGTCTGTAAACCGAAACTACGTCACTGCTTACGTTACAATCTCCTCAGGAATTACGTAAATTTATCAATGAGTATTTAATTTTTAGTCAAAATCATTAATACATAGAATAAATCTTATCTATATGAGTTAGATTTACCTCAAAACAGCCCATGCCATTAGTGCATTTAGAAACCTGCAAGGTGTCTTATATATCACTAAGAACTAATGGTTTACATAATATATGATGTGGTTAATTTGTATACTGGTTTTAACAAAACCGGGTTTAATAAATGATTACTTGGTGTTATTGATCTCTAATATTATTGTTTTATTCTCCAACATATTAAGATCAACCCTATGAATAATTTTATGCAGAAACTAATTAAAATATAATTAAAATAAGTGTAATCTTTTTGAATGCGTTCTTATTTAATTTCGTTAGTCTTTCTAATTTAATACATTTTATTACATTAAAACTTAAATACTTACGCCTGGAGGGCGCATATTCTTGCTAGTGCTATTAAAGCCTGTTCACTATTAAAAAGGAGATGATTTCAAATCACCCAGTTCTTCCTCCAAGAGATAATATCAACTGACTGACGTAACGGTTATCTTCGTAGAAAATGATCTCGTCAAACCGTGTTCAATTCCTGGGTCAGGCTGTTTCAGTTCGCGCTAAGTTAATTGAGAAAAGCATGAATACAATCTCTTCCCCCCTTAGTTATGGATAAATAACAGGGCAGACTATTTTTTAGCCTTGGTACGGCAACGTGTTGTAAGGGAAGATATTTTCCCCTACACAATAATTGGACTCGTCCAATGAAACACATAAATATATGAATACGCGAGGTTACTTGTGGTCGTCACTACTAGTCGAGTAGCTAGTCACACTCTTAGAGAACTGCGCGTTGACTCTATCATTTATATTTCTGTACAAAAAGTAATAAACATTTTCTGGATTTTCAATGTTGCATTTGATATATTCAGTCGCAGAACTAAGTCTAGGAGAAGGAAAACTGTACTCCGATTAAAAACTGCTCTACTCCGTCTCTCTGAATGTTTGAGATGAGGCTTGATGATTAGTAGTATCTGCGTTATTCGGACCATTGTCCCCATCTTTATTGTTATTTGTACAACGTTTCGGCCGATATGCCCTCCGACCTTCTTCAATTGGACACATGGCCTAGTGGATAAGGTAGTTAGGTTAAGACAGTTCTAAGTGACAGTTATCTCTGGATACCTAGTTCAATCCTGAGTAGAGGCAGTAACATAGAAAAATAATTAACACAACTCCTACCCCAGCTATGGTTACCGGAATGAGAACAGGATACCCCCGTGGACTGAATAAAGGGTTAGGTTCAAAGTTCCGTGATGGCTCCCAATTACGACAAGAAAGTTCCCGAATTCGAAAAGAAGGTTCCCGAGTCCGAGAAGGTTCCCGAGTCCGACAAGAAATACATGAAGAAGGCCGGAGGGCATATCGGCCGAAACGTTGTACAAATAACAATGAAGATGGGGACAATTGTCTGAATAACGTAGATAATACTGCTCTACTCCGTTTAAGAAATTGACCTTGTGTTGAATCCTGTTCGTGTGGGAGGGGCTAGGTAAGTACAAACTCACTCAAAGATGCCATGTAACTTAGTACTACGTATCATATGGTCGAATGGTCAGCGACTAAACCGGCTTTTTTTAGGCTAGACTTACCTGAAGAGAAGGGTGTCTCATCATCTGGCAGAATGAAAAATAAGACCTGTCAAAGTTGCTGATTCTACAAGAGAGTCAAACACAGGCCTGTCATGAAACGCAATAATAGCATTCCTTGTATCAAAGCTTGGTTATATCATTCAACGCAACTCACCTTTCACTAGATAGATACAAAGGGATTTCTTTAATGGGCCTGTGCAACCCTTTACTCATCCAAAATCCACTCACGTACACGTTGTTCCTTTTAACTGAAATGAACCATTTACAACCCATTGAGACGTGTCCTGGTGTGACGTTAAACTGGCGAAGTTCCAATTTTGGATTGATAGTACCTGTTAGGGTGCCATCTATGGATTCAATAGAAAAAATGTGTTTAAAAAAGGAGTTTAAAAATTGTTGAATACCCGTCAAGAATGAATAAAACAAAACGTCTTCGGCATGAAATAACCCAACGAGGGTTGACATGCTGTAAAACCCAGCCAACCCATTGAGACGAACACATATTATGAAGTCCACTGTATTTGCATCATATGTATATTAGTTGCCTCCAGTAGTGTTATGGTTCACAAACTCTACTAGCAGACCATTGTTGATGAGTTCGATTCTCACTGGGTGCCCTATACTTCTGGTGCATTGCCAGTGAGGCTTGGAATACGCTGAATGTATCCTCTGCAGAGGGATAAGACCATCCATTCAAAAAATGGGGTACCCTGGGCATGACACAAAACTGCATCTGATGGTGAAGCCCCAGTTCTGGAGTACTCCTTCATTGCTATTACTCCCAAGCCCACTCAGACCCCGAGTAGCTGTACCTATTAGGCTCCGATCTATTAATCCAATGAATCTGTTTCCCAACATATAAGCTCAACAACTTCTATCACTTAACTATCAACTATTCACATCTTGAACTACTTCAGTCAAGTGATATACGCGCTGCAAACTATGAGGGCGAGTTAAAAATTAATGTCATTTTGTTTAGGACAGGTATAATTACCAACACAAGAACATGTATCATGCATCAAAATAAAGCTGGTCCTCTACGGATCACATCCCTACTTCTCTGCATAGTCACCGTTTCTCTCAGTAGCAATGTTCCACCTTCTAATGAAATTATGTTTACTGTTCTTTGAGCCACTTCTTCACTATAGATTTCACTTCCTCGTCACTGGAATAATGCCTGCCTCTGAAACCCTCTTTCATGGGGCCGAAGAGATGATAGTCTAAGGGCAAATATTATTCCAGTGACGAGGAAGTGAAATCTGTAGTGAAGAAGTGGCTCAAAAAACAGTCAACAGAATTACATTAGAATGTGGAATAGTGTTATTGAGAGAAACGGTGGCTATGTGGAGAAGTAGGGATGTGATACACAGAGTATGATACACGTTCCTGTAACGAGCAAACATAAACAGTATGCCCGCCATCATCTGCGAGAGACGCCTGTGTTGGCTTGGCCATGTCAGGAGGATGGAAAAAAGGCCGCATCCCCAAAGACCTACTGTATGATGAGTTAGTAAAGGGCACCCAACCGGTAGGGAGACCACGCCTACGCTTTAAAGAAGACATGCCACATCGACATAAACACATGGGAGGCTTGTGCAGAAGACCGTGCGACCTGGCGCCTCCTCATCAAACAAGGAACGAAAAGGAGTGAGAAAGAGAGGAAAGAAGCCGCCACAGAAAAGAGAGTTAAAAGGAAGGAGAGACAACAGCATCTCCAGCATCTCCAGAAAGCATCACCTTTTGTTTGCAATCACTGTACCAGAGACTGCCATTCAAAAATTGGTATGTTCAGAGACTCACGTAGCTGTAGATAAAAAAAAGTGGAGACTACGCCATCGTCTTTAATAGACGGATAGCTTTACTTTTTGACTCACCCTCGTAGTACGCACCAAACTATTGCAAAACTATTGACTCACCCAAGTAATTTTTCACAAAACTAAGACATTTGTCTATAATCTAATAGATATTAAGGATAATTTACCTAGATCTTCGTTTGGCATCTTCGCTGTACAAAAACGATGAATAAAGCTTGTTCCTTGTCTTGTATTTGACGCCCGGCGGGAAATAAAACGGCATTTAAAGGAAGAATTACATCATTCATTCTTCACTTACACTTAGTAATTAGTCTTTAATCCCGGTTTTAATTCCGCTTTTAACTAGTCCAAGATGCTGATAATGGGCTCCATTTGATGGTAGTTTTCAGCTTCCGTTTGTCATAATAACGTTTTAAAAGTCTATAAGCGCAGATTAAGAAGAGAAAAAAGTAAAACAAAAAAAACATGAAATTCATAGCTGTGGCCCCGAGACGGACAGGTCAGCGTTCTTCTTTGACGCCGTTATTTTTCTTAACGTTTAAAAAAAAGTAGCACTTTCTAGTAACTGTAGCCGCCTCCATCTGGTTGCTGGTGGTGTCTGTGGTCACAAGTCCTTAACAGTTGAGAATTTATTTCAATCAGATTAGTTTGCTTTTTTCTTTCTCTTGTCATCTTCACTTACTTTGCCTCGTTTTAAACACTCTTCACGTAGATATGATAACGTAATTTATTCATGTTTTGCCATCTCTCTCCTCTCTCTCTCTCTCTCTCTCTCTCTCTCTCTCTCTCTCTCTCTCTTCTCTCTCTCTCTCTCTCTCTCTCTCCTCGTTTCGATTTATGTTCGCAAGCATATATCCGCTCTAGAGTAGCATAAGGATCACATTGTTAATAAATAACCTACAGAAGACCTCATGTTATATTTTTAAAAGAAGTGTGTGTGTTTGTGTGTGTGTGTGTGTGTGTGTGTGAGAGAGAGGAGAGAGGAGAGAGGAGAGAGAGAGAGAGAGAGAGAAGCATAGATGAACAGGGCTTTCTACTTAATAGTTCGAATCCTGGGTGGTCATAAACCCAAAAGATTTCATTTTATCAGTAATGTCTCATTTAAAATGCTATTTGTGAAGCTTTGCTTGGTTTGACATATAAAGATTCAGGCTGTTTACAGCAGTTGCTACCCAATCTTGCTTGATTGATTAATTTAAACGGCATGTCAACCTGTCTGGGGTTATTTTATGCCGACAGGTTAGGGAAGTGTACGTTTATATTTATAATTTTGCGTCGTTTATTATTTTTTGCATACATTTATATGATAAAAATTATTCTACTTATATACTTACCCGCACACCGTGCACTGTGTCAGTGGCCTCGGCCATTGGATCGGTAAGATATATAATTTCACGTGATCCCAGAGGGCCATTCCCCCAGGCAACACCTGACGCTCGATTTAAAGGGGCAAGGTTGGGTTTATTGCCCAGTGCTGAGGCGCCCCAAAAGGGGAATGCCGAAGGGATACACGCAATTTTGAAACTGGCGACCACATAAGCTTCGGTTTGTGCGTAGCACCCCACGTCAATTGGACTTTATGTTTAACTACATGGTGGGAATGTCATAATAACTATCGAATATTTCTATCTAATACAAAATAAATGTGTAACATATCTAAAAGAAAAATCATGGAAATAGTCTTCGAAACTTTTCAAACAACAGTTTATTCATTGATTTACAGGATTGTGTCGGTCCAACAACTCTAAAGGAAATGATAGTGAGGCTTCAATTTTTTGAAGCTCTGAGTTATGTAAAAATACCCCATGATTGCCATTACTTCCAGGTCACTGGTCCGAAACGGTAGTACCTGTTACGGTAAAAATATTCGCATTGAATAGAATACTTGATACATATAACTGTGTGTAAACATTTGTCTTATTTTGTTTAGATAATGCTTGATAATTTATACTATTTGGATTTTTCGGACTGTTGTCCTCTTTATGTATTTACAAACGTTCGGCCGATGTAATGTAACAGTTATTAACTAAATAGACATAATTATGAAACATACAAAGGGGTCGGTTTAGCTCAGTCGCTTGGCCACACGCCTAGGAATCACAAGGTTCCTGGTTCCATACCGATCCCCGCAACTAAGCGCATGAGTAGCACAGATTGGGTAATCTGATCTGTGCGATAAAGTGGGGGAGCTGACGGTAGGTGTGGGCGCTTCACTTTAGCAAAAACAATTCCCCGTCTAACGCTATCGAAAAGGGAATAGACTCCCTCACTGTCCGGCTGATACCGACATAAGGTCACTCCGCCAACTTTAACTTCTTATATATATATATTTACAACCCCTCACACGAGCAGGATATGACAAAAGGTACAATTTCTTAAGCGGAGTTCAATAGGTTTTGAATTCAGAGTTTTCCTTTCCTAGACCGGTTGCCTACCAAGGTTAAAGAGCCAGTCTGTCCTACTATTTATCATAGCTGGAGGGAGAGTATGATTCATACCTTCCCAAGGGTATTAGCGCTAAAGTGAAATGCAATTACCACATCTAGGATTTGAACTTTAACTTCTTATATAATGGACGGTGAAATCGTAGTAAGCGAGTTTGAAATCCAGTGGCACTATTACGTACACATTGGACTAAAATACCATAGGGAAAAGTAATGTACCCCCTCACCACGCAATGGGTTACGAGTACCACTGCTGTTCTTCTACTTTTTGGCTTGAATGACCACAAACGGTTTATATGCCATTAAACAAAGAAACTAAACCAAACTTTAAATTTTTTTTTTTAGTTAAACCATATTCGCAATGTTAAATGCAACATCAACAACAACAACAACAACAACAACAACGTGTGCAGACCAAAAAACTCTACTCTACATCGTCTGCAGACCAGAAATTAGAAACAGATACTTAGAATTATAATAATCAATGGTAGATTAATTGAAAACATCTTTGTGTATCAATGTCTATAAAAGGTTTTCTCTCGGAAAAAAAACAGTTACAGAAAGTGCCACGTTATTTCCCGTTGAAATCTGACTATTTTTTCCAACTAACATGGAATGCTTCTAACAAGGCTGGTTGATAGGTTGGTTGGTTTTACGGAATGTAAACCCTTGTTGGGTTATTTAATACCGAAGTTTTTATTGCAGTGCACAAGTAATATATGGTTTCACGTCACAAATGATAATATTCCTTTATAAATAATTACGGTGAGTCAAAAAGCAATGCCATTTTATTTGGACAGGTATATTACGACACAGGAACATGTATCATACATCAAATGAAGCTTGCCCTCTATGAATCACATCCTTACTTCTCCACTTAGTCACCGTTTCTCTCAATACCAATGTTCAACCTTCGAATGAGAGCATGCATCCCTGCCCCGTAAAATTCTGTTGACTGTTCTTTGAGCCACTTGTTCACTACAGATTTCACTTCCTCTTTACTGAAATAATGTTTGCTTCTCAAACCTCTTTCATGGAGCCTATTGATAAACTTATGCAATTACTGGGGGTACTGTGACGTAGTTTCGGTTATAGATCATACACCGAATTTCTATTATAATACGAATATTATCTGAAAATCACCGTCATTTTTAACGGTAAAATAGCTTTTGTTATTTACTAACGTTTTTCATAGTCTTGCAAACAGGCCCGCTGTTCGTAAGTGGTTACTCATCTGAGTGTGAATAGTCGAATTGCTGCTTAACTTTTGAGATTCCAACGGTCAGTGTGACTTGACCGTAAATCCTCGGTACGTTAAACTAGTTTCTGGTTTTAAGCAATTTTAGAGTTGTGTGGCACATTTCTGGCTTGACACTCCGAACACACAACAAACAACTGATTGATTCATTGATTGATTCATTGATTGATTTTACGCCATGTCAACTCATCTAGGGTTATTTTATGTCTAACGGTTAGGGATACGCGTTCATTGTACGTTCGTATCTAAATTGTTGTGTAGATTTATTTATTTTATTTTTGTTTTGTATTTTTTTTTTTTTTTTTTTTTGCTGTGGTTTAATTTTTGCTTTTTTTTGTTTTTTTATTTTATTTATTTATTATTTCATTTTTGTCTTTTGCACATTGTCTTATTGAATTTGAATAATTTTGAAACAGGTATATTTTGATCCATGGATGTAACGCTAAGATATACACTCCCGGTCAGAGTGTTCTTGGGAATAATAGCAATGAATGGGGAATACCACACACCTCAAATTTCAGAAGTGGGGCTCATTACTAGATTCAGTTTAATGTCATACTCATGACACCCATTCGGGAGTGGGGTCTAACTTCTTTATAGGGGATACAGTCAGCTTATTCTAAGCATGTCAACAGAGCTAAGAAATATCAAAAGAAAACTGAGTGTAGCAACCAAAGCTTTTCTTTTCTTTCTTTTTTCTTTTTTGCGTTTTTTTTTTTTTTTTTTTTTTTTTTTTTTCTTGTACGATTAAAGGATCGTTTAGCTCAGTCGGTAGAGAGCTCGCCTAGGATCGCAAATTCCAGGTTCGCACCAGTCCACCACCACACATCAGCGCATGAGTAGAACAGATTGGGTGATCTTATTTGTGTGATAAAGTGGGGAGGGCGCGGTAGTGTGGCGACCACCTCAGCAAAACAAATAATCTCCCTAGGCTAGCGCTTGCGAAAATGGGATACACTCCCTCGCTGACTGGTTGATACTGATAGGCCACACGTCCAACTTTTTTTCTTCCACGGATAATTTCTTCTGACATTGATCAAATCATTTATTGGTCAAATAAGTACGTGTGTACGTCTACGACGCCCTGCCACCTCCGCACCTCTCTTCCCCCTTGCCCCCCCCCTTTTCTCTCTTTCTCCTCTCTCTCTCTCTCTCTTTACCCCCTCTCTCTCTACACACATACACACCTCTCTTTCTCTCTTTCTTTCTCTCTCTCACCATCCCTTCCTCTCTCTCCCTCCTCACACACACAATGACACACAGACAGACGCTCCCTCTCTCTCTCTCCCAACTCACACACTCTCTCTCTCTCTCTCTCTCTTCTCTATCTCATACTCTCTCTCTCTTCTTCCCCTCTCTTTCTCTCTCTCTCTCTCTCTCCATCACTCTCTCTCCTCTCTCTCTCTCTCTCTCTCTCTCTCTCTCTCTCTCTCTCCTCTCTCTCTCTTGCCTTCTCCTTACGCCTAATAAACAACGAGCGATACATTCTGCTTGAAATAGACAATTAAGAAGACAGCAAAGAGAATATTATTT
Organism: Doryteuthis pealeii; assembly: GCA_023376005.1. NCBI lineage: Eukaryota > Metazoa > Mollusca > Cephalopoda > Myopsida > Loliginidae > Doryteuthis > Doryteuthis pealeii. The sequence continues at coordinate 38,456,283 of CM042153.1, forward strand.
TCTTCTGACAGTCGAATTGTACCGGGATGACGATCTTAAATAGACCACCATGACCTGAAAATGCAGTGTGTTCATTACCTATTGTTAATAAGGCGTTATACGAACATTTCATGTGACCTCAATAGGGTTGTAAAGTGGTGAGAGAATTAGATAAATAAATAAACAAGAATTAAAAAGAAAGAAACTAACAAAGACAAAAGAAAGATAAAAAATGATTGAAAGAAAAAAATTAACGGAATGAATGAAAAAAGAAGAATGCATAAAAGATTGGAAAAAAAAGAAAGAAAAAAGTAAAAAAAAACATTTTTTTTAAGAAGGAAAACAATGAACTACTGAAAGAAAAAAGTAACTAACTAATGGAGAAAGAGAGAAAGAAAGAAAGAAAGAAAGAAAGAGAAAGAAAGAAATGTGTGAGTGGGAAACACTAACTGAATTAAACACTGAGAATTTTTTTAAAAAAAAAATTATAAATTCAAAACAAACACAACAACAACAAACTTTTTCTAACTATAAAATTAACGGCGGCAGCAGCAGCTGCAGCGGCGGCAGCAGCAACATAAAAGAAGTTCTAATGTCACTTGAAACTATTTCAAGTTGTTTAACTTAAAAGCAAGCGTATTTCAAATGAGTGAATTTTCCAGGCCGTTGTCGTGTCAGTACTGCTGTAAGCTGCACCACCTGAACCCTAACTAAGCGACTAGAGAATAAACTAGACGGGAGCTGCACAAGAATGTCTGCGGGTGATCCTAAACAAGACGTGGAAAACAACCTAACAGAGAAACAGCTGTACGGTCACCTGTATTCTGAAATCGCTATTGGTAAAGCGAGACATCTTTGTGGGGTAGAGTCTAATGACAAAGCCGTGATTAAGGGAACCCTTCTAGGAGATGTTAACTCTGAATTCAAAATTGGAGCAGGAAACTCTAATCATTCAAACCTTTAATTGTAAGTATCAAAAGTTCTATGAGAAATCTACTCTGAAATCAAACCTGCAGTTTACATAATCCACAAGTTATCTTGCTATGCTTGTCACTGGGATGTCGCTATGTAGACCCATCGAGGGGCGTCAAGTTCCTATAACGAAACCATTAAGCTAAAGGTGTATATACAGTTGTGAAGCTCTTTGGAGAGTGGAGTACCCCTTCAATTGCCACTATTCCCGCAGATCCACTCTGACCTGGATTGGTAGTATAGTTTTAGAATCCCATCTATGCGTCAAATAGATCTGTTTGCAAATTATCTATATTAGATAGGAAATACGCTGACATGTCATATATACCATATGGCTGTAAAACACTTAAGAAACTGTATTCGCTCACTGTAGAATATAACGTGTAAGGATATTAGTCGCAATTCTCCTGAGCGACTTAGCACTAGTATGGGATCACCGAAATGGCACTAGAAGATGAGTAAACTCGCGACAGGCAACAAGACGACTGCAAATATCATAGCGCCTGGAGCGTGGTGTGGATTAGGCTGAAGGACGCGCGCCGAAAGTTAAGATTTTAGTTCGTGACTAAACGGAACTTCAAGATCGTAGGATCAGAAATTTATTCAAGAGTGTATAAAAAATTGCTAATCATAGTCTGTACTTGCAAAAGGCTACATAGACGCTCATTAAGCTACTGAGAGGCGAAATTCTGTTTGTGGGATCGCGTTGCACTAAGCAGATAAATCTTATTTCGACAAAGCCCGCTTGATATTACTATTTATTATCAAGCGCTGAAGAGATTACAGTCAATAAACGCATTTAATAGTTTCTTATTATTAAACCGGCGGTAATTTGGATTTAGTAAAGAACAAATAAGTTGGTAGTGGTTGTAGAAGTTCAAGAACCACCAATCGTGGGACCAGGCAAGACTGCGAGAGGTAGCAATGCCATGTCTGGTTGCTATCGATTGTTGAAACCGCCACAGCGCATACCCCGAAGCCGCAGAACAGCTGTTTGACGTTAGAGATTTTCTTTCTCCGAAGACCGTACGAAGCAGGGCTGTTGTGCTTCTAAAAAATACTGCAAAAGAACCTGTTGTTTGAACATTCGAAGGTCCGTAATGGTTAGTGGACTAGGTTAACTCAGCCGAGACAACGGTGGATGCCGCAAACTTTGGATAAACTGATAGTTAGCATCAAATTATTGTTTGTCGTAGGTTTATAACGTAGATAACATACTCATGTTCCCACGAGTGTTAATACTGAAGCAGCCGCACTGGTGGAAATATAGCCACATATGAGATATTTATATTAGACAATGTTTCATATGTTTTAACTTATAGAGTTATTTGCAAAAATAGAGATCAATATGAAAAGTAGTAATAAGTTCTTGATTTGACTTTCCTTCTTACTCTTTTTCTTTCTTTTCTTTCTTCTTTGGTCTCTTGCTTTGGAGGCTTTTATTAATTTGATTGTGCAACACAGAGGATAGAGGCAGGTTATCGAACTTCCGCCGCGCCGCTCGCTGGCCCTTTTAAAGGGCGGACGCCTTCTCTACTCAGTCTTGCGCTACTCTTGTTTTTTTCATGTCAGATGCTATAAAACTAATTATTTCCTGGGCTTACAGTGTCCTTTTTTTCCCTTTTCTTCTTATAATTAAACGGAATGGTCCATTATTTAGTTGAGTTTGAAAAAACACTCAATTAATTCTCTTGCGATCAGCACACCAAGGTAATGGGGCAGGATTTACATTTATTTTGCATTTCAAGTTGGAACGATTTGGCAATTCATTTTTAACCCGAGGTGCTTAGCAAAAAATCACAGATGCGTAGAATGTTAGGAACCGGTATTGTGAATAGTACTCACGCACTAGAGTAGTAGTGAGTATGTATGTATGCTCAACTCCTACCAACGAGAAGGATGTGAACCAGGGTCATTTTCTAAGTGGTTACAGTGGTTTGAAAAATTCAGAGTTTACCTTCCCTAAGACTGGTGCCCGTTCTAAATACGGATAGAATCCATCGCCTAGTGTAGTAAGTGTCAGTAGTAGTAAGTGAGAAGATGAAGAGGAGAGGGGTAAGAGTGGTGAAGGAAGAACGAGAGGAAGAAGGAGAAGAGGTGTCTCCTTTTTTGGTATTTGTGTGTGTGTGTGGTGATGTGGTGTGTGTGTGTGTGTGTGTGTGTGTGTGTTTTAACCATTTGGTATTTGTGTCTTTAACAAGATGTCTTTTTTGTGAGAAGTTGTTGCTTAACAGAAAAGCATATTTTTTTTCTGTAGGGCTTGTTTTTTCCAGTCGTCTATATAGACATTTTTTATTTTTAATTTAAAACATATGGCCTTATTAAAGTATAGGCCGACAAACTTCTTTTTTTTAGGACATTTTTGTTTCTTTCGCAACTCGTGTTTTTTTCTTTTTTTTCTCCCGACAAACCCATTCACCCAAAGTCCATTTTTTTTTTTTAAGTTCTTAAAAAGGGTACTTTCTTAGGTTCTACCAGAGCCAATGGGTTTTATTACAAACACATTTTCATGTTTCATGTATACGTTATTTGTTGCAGTTTTTTTTTTTTTTTTATTCCTGCGGAAAACTAGTATAATATTACTTTTTTCTATTTTTTATTGATAAAACGTCGGATATGAATATCTGGGATTAGATGTAAGATAGATGAGAATAGATAGGAAGAGTGATTATATTATATAGTAGTATATATAGTATATTATATATATATTTATATATATATATATGATTGAGATATTGATTGGGGGATGAAATCCGACAGACTGAGGTAAAATAGGGGGAAAATGAAGAACAAATCACGAAAAAGTGTGTATATTTCGCTTGGAAGTGTTAAATTGACCGCCTCCGCCAGAACTTATAGATAAAAGGCTGAGGAAGCGATTTAGATTTCGCAGCGAAATATATATACACATTTTTGTGTTGATTTATGTTCTTTCATTCTTATTTTTAACCTCATATATATACATATTATATATCTAATAGTATATATTATATTATATATATAAATATATAATTTATATACGATTGATAGATTGAGCTGAGATTGGATAGATAGATGATAGTAGATATACATAATGCCCGAATAATTAGGGTCATGATTACTTTAAAAGTTACTCTGTTTCTTTGTGGTGTGTGTGTGTGTGTGTGTGTGTGTGTGTGTGTGTGTGGTGTGTGTGTGTGTGTGGTTGTGTTGTGCCGCGTGGAAAGAGGAGAAGGAAGATAAGAAAGAAAGAAAAACAAGACAGAGACTGGAAATAAAAAAAATGGAACTTGTTCTAAGATATAAGCTTTTTTAGAAATGAATTTCATTCTCTCTCCTCTCTCTCTCTTCCTCTCTTCTCTCTCTCGTCTGTCTCATCCTCTCACTTCTCTCTCTCCTCAGGTCTCTCTCTCTCTCTTCTCCTTCGAATAATGTTCGATTCGACACACAAACGTACCCGTCATCATAAAACAAAGAGCCTCTTTCTTCTTCTTTTTTCTTTTCTTTTCTCTTTTTTTTTTTTTTATTTTTTTTTTTTTTTTCCTTTGACACACGCTCCACAACATCCCTTTCTATCAAATGTGTTTTATCATATGAAACCAGGGCAAGTTCATTCTATTTGGGAAGAAGCGTTGGAAAATATAGTGACGGTATCATAGTGTTCAGTTTATTCTGTTTTACTCAACAGTCTCCTACCGGTCCAACGTCTGTCTGACAAGACTTTATAATTTCCTCCCCTCCAGAAAAAAATTTCTATGCACTCTCTTACATTCACATTTCCTCTAAACTGAAACACCCCACACCCACCAAAAAAAAAGAAAGATCAGTGGGACAGAGAAGCGAAACAATTGTCGTATTCACTGATTTGGTTGACATAACAAACTCACGAGCGAAGGAAACGGATCTCTTTCCATTCTAAAGAATTTTGTTTTGTTTTGAATTTCTGGGTTTCTGAAAAGATCGACTTGACGGGAGCAATGATTCATTTCTGACACATATTTTTATCCCGTCGCCGGGCTTACGGGTGAGTACTGTCACGACAATCATTTGAGCGGAGAAAGATCATATGCTGCAATATTAGACTAAAAAATTCATTTTGAATAAATTACAATATCATCGACTTAGCAAAAATCTATTATTTATTTGTATGAGGAAGAATTGAGAAGATAAAAGAAAGGCGAGAGTGTGATTGAAAAGAAGAGATATTGTTAGGTATTTTAGCCCCATTTTTCGTGTGGGTATAGTATGTGAAGATATGAATCATTTAACAAAGGTGGGGCCATGTGTGTGTCTACATGAGCAAAGTCCAAATTAAACCCAGCCCTAATGATAGAAATGGAACTAAATTTGACATTCACGATCTTTGAACTCATTAGCTCCCAATATACTTGTGATTGATTGATTTTTGTGGCATTTTCAACCGTCACGCGTTTTTTAAATGCCTATAGGTCAGGGAAATGCGTTCATTGTAGCGGTTATATGATTATATTTTTGTTGTGAGTTATTTCTTAAAGAGAATTTTTTTTTTTTTTTGCAACAGGGCCGGTCTATTCGAATAAAATCATTTGAAACAGGTCCATTTGACCATTACATCTACGGGCCAGAACCCGAACATATTTTTTCGTCTTAACTTGAGTGGTTAATGGAGATGGGAGTTTAAGTGGCGCGTACAATCTATTTTGTAAGCGTGTGCTTCTGGATTGTTCAGAAACATTCTGTTAATATCTTTAAGAAGTGTAACTAGCAGTAGTACTGACGCGGTAAAGTCTTGAAAGAATTTCTGGTTTTTATTTTCTGGAGATCAGATTTCTATATGGCGATAACCTGTCAATTAGCAGTCCATACTTTACCCTATGCATATATTGACCATTGTCTTTCAGTAAGTGAGAATTTGCTACTGGGTATATGAAATGGTCTAATTATCAAGAGGTTTGCCGTTTAACGTGAGGATGAGTGGGATGTCGACCGTCGTCGAAGGCGCTGCCATATTGATTATAGTAACATGAACTACTGTCCTCTTTTATCTGAGTACAGAAATAATGCCTTTGTGCTGCTGGTTTCCCTGGTAATTGCAGCAGAGTTTGAATTGAGCTGGTGATTGCTAGAACCTAGTTAAGCTTATCCTTGCATCAAGTAATAATTTTTTGTTGGATACCGTCGCTTCTTTGCTTTTTTAATGAAAGAAAATTATGTTAACACAATAAAAAAAAACACAAAAAAGTATTCATTATGGCATTAGGGGCGGCTGTTTGGTTGTATGCGTCTTGTGGTGGCTAAACGTTGAAATCCCTGAGAGTAATAAAAGGAACCTTCAAAACTGTTAAATCTTGAAATTTAGAGTAAAGTGAAACGGCTGGAATTGAAATTTCGGAATTGGCAATACATTTTCGGCATTATAACATTCTCTATCAAAATGCGGCCTGTACGAAAGGACACGGTAAAAGAAAAAGATTTTGATAGATGTTAACATGAACAAACAACCATCCTGGCGTCTTTACTTCTAATAGAGCGACTCCCTACGGGACTTTAGAGTTGGCTCGTCTATTCGTTAATAAAGCGATCTGTTTCCTTTTTTTTTTGATTCTTGAGAAATAATTTTCCAAAAGAAGGGAAGAAATGATACAATTCTAAATGAAGGGACTAATCCCTAACAGGGAATGGTTTTTATTAATGTTATCACCTACGAGTGAGATAAAGACAATCTTAGGAATTCAGTTTTTTCTTTTTCGGATTTTAAGTTCGTGTATGAAACCTTAAAATAAACATGTACGGCGCGTGTATAGTAATGTTCATATAGTAATCTGAACAAGACGGTATTGTTTTTATTTTGCCTTTAGTTTTCAAGAATAAATAGGAAATGGTCGCAAGAACCTAAATCATTGGAAAACAGCATAGATAGAAAAGTTTAAGTTATATTTTTGTCGTGTCTGAATGCTTTCATCATTATCAATCCATCATCATTCGGGCTGGTAGCACGGATTTTATGACAATCTCGTTGCCAAACCATTATATTTGCCATTATCCCCCGGAGGTCTCTGTGCACATCCAGCATTCACGGTTAGTTTTATTACACTTTTTACACACGGTCTTATCGAATGCGAATATTTTTTTAACAGATTCCTATTTGACGCTATAGAAGATAGGGACTCTACAGTGGACCTGGAGTGATGTAATGGGGGGGTAACTGTTTCTCCAACACTCCCTCAATCATCTCCAGAACTGTAGCTTCACCTTAGATCCAGTTTTAGTGTCATACGAGGGCGTCCACCCCCCTATTCTTTCTATTGTGAAGTTCAAATTTCTTTTAAAATACAGTTATGTTTCTTTTCCTTTAGAAGTTCAGGTGATTGGGTATGGTCACGCGTCCAACCATCTAAGTTAATCAAAGTTCGAATGTAACATAAGTAACGGTAGATTATCAGTAGGTGCGCTTTTGGTCTCCAAAGTTAAGCATTCATATCCAAGATCTTTTATGGGTCGAGTCAGAGAGAATATCAGAATCCACACATCTTCAATGGTTCAATTTTCGTATAAATAGAAATGTTTGTATATCTCCGTGTCATGAAATCACAGCAGCAATGTACTGTTGACGTGTTGTCTTTTGCGATGTACGTATACAAAACCTTCCTGACCTCGCCTATTACGTTTCTCGGATTGATTACGCTGTTCTAAAAATGCCTTTTAAAAAACATTCCAACCATCGCGTAATGTGTGGTGTGTGGTGTGTTGTGTGTTGTGTAGTGTGTGTGTGTGTGTGCATCTGTTTGTGGTGAGCTTAGTTTGGTAGTATGTTACGTTAAACGAAATCGATTTCGCCCTTTTTTAAGCTTAATATCCTAATAACCAATATATTGAAAATCAAATTATTTTCAATTGTTTATCTAATGTATCGGTTATATACAAACTGAAATCACCGGTGGCCGCCAGATTATGAAAGTTAAGTCACGTGTGAGCCTGTTTCCGTACTTAGAATGGTTACCCGTATACTATAACAGCAGAGGCATTTAAAAAAATGAGGTCTGTGTAGTACCAGATTAAGCAAAGTTAGTAATAAAATTAGCAATGATGAGCCTTGTTCTGCAGCGGCCATCTTAGAGATGGGTGACACATACAAGGTACTGGACATTTCTATACGTGAGTCTGTGTGTCTGATATTTTTGTTGGTGCAATTACATTATCTGTAAAACCTTTATAGTTTAAACTTCTGAAAAAAAAACAATTTCCCCCACACATATATATATCGTAAATTCTTTTTTTCCCCCTCCTATCTCTCTCCTCTCTTTATATATATTATATAATAACATATAGTATAATATGATTATATATGTATATATAATGATATATATATATATATAGTATGAATTAACAAGACGCATTGTTTAAACACAATTTAATGTTTGATGTGTGATTTTTTCAGTTTCCTTAAACTTTTATTTTGGGTGCGATTCGTGGGATTAG
>CM042153.1:38464680-38572339 GCA_023376005.1 Doryteuthis pealeii
AAGAGAGAGATGTCCCAAGTGGCCTCGCCATTGGATCGGTAAGATATATAATATTCACGTGATCCCAGAGGGCCATTCCCCAGGCAACACCTGACGCTCGATTTAAAGGGGCAAGGTTGGGTTTATTGCCCAGTGCCTGAGGCGCCCCAAAAGGGGAATGCCGAAGGGATACACGCAATTTTGAACTGGCGACCACATAAGCTTCGGTTTGTGCGTAGCACCCCACGTCAATTGGACTTTATGTTTAACTGACATGGTGGGATGTCAATAAACTATCGAATATTTCTATCTAATACAATAAATTGTAACATATCTAAAAGAAAAATCATGAAATAGTCTCGAAACTTTTCAAACACAGTTTATTCATTGATTTACAGGATTGTGTCGGTCCACAAACTCTAAAGGAAATGATAGTGAGGCTTCAATTTTGAAGCTCTGAGTTATGTAAAAATACCCCATGATTGCCATTACTCCCAGGTCCACTGGTCCGAAACGGTAGTACCTGTTACGGTAAAAATATTCGCATTGAATAAGAATACTTGATACCATATAACTGTGTGTAAACATTTGTCTTATTTTGTTTAGATAATGCTTGATAATTTATACTATTTGGATTTTTCGGACTGTTGTCCTCATCTTTATTGTTATTTACAAACGCTTCGGCCGATGTATGTAAACAGTTATTACTAAATAGACATAATTATGAAACATACAAAGGGGTCGGTTTAGCTCAGTCGCTTGGCCACACGCCTAGGAATCACAAGGTTCCTGGTTCCATACCGATCCCCGCCAACTAAGCGCATGAGTAGCACAGATTGGGTAATCTGATCTGTGCGATAAAGTGGGGAGCTGACGGTAGGTGTGGCGCTTCACTTTAGCAAAAACAATTCCCTCGTCTAACGCTATCGAAAAGGGAATAGACTCCCTCACTGTCCGGCTGATACCGACAATAGGTCACTCCGCCAACTTTAACTTCTTATATATATATTTACCAACCCCTCCACACGAGCAGGATATGACACAAGGTCAATTTCTTAAGCGGAGTTCAATAGGTTTGAATTCAGAGTTTTCCTTCTCCTAGACCGGTTGCCTAACCAAGGTTAAAGAGCCCAGTCTGTCCTACTATTTATCCATAGCTGGAGGGAGAGTATGATTCATACCTTTCCCAAGGGTATTAGCGCTAAGTGAAATGCAATTACCACATCTAGGATTTGAACTTTAACTTCTTATATAATGGACGGTGAAATCGTAGTAAGCGAGTTTGAAATCCAGTGGCACTATTACGTACACATTGGGACTAATACCATAGGGAAAAGTATGTACCCCCCTCATCACCCACGCAATGGGTTACGAGTACCACTGCTGTTCTTCTACTTTTTGGCATTGAATGACCCACAACGGTTTATATGCCATTAAACAAAGAAACTAAACCAAACTTTAATTTTTTTTTTTAGTTAAACCATATTCGCAAATGTTAAATGCACATCAACAACAACAACAACAACAACAACAACAACGTGTGCAGACCAAAAAACTCTACTCTACATCGTCTGCAGACCAGAACATTAGAAACAAGATACTTAGAATTATAAATAATACAATGGTAGATTAATTGAAAACATCTTGTGTATCAATGTCTATAAAAGGTTTTCTCCGGAAAAAAACAGTTACAGAAAAGTGCCACGTTATTTCCCGTTGAAATCTGACTATTTTTTCCAACTAACATGGAATGCTTCTAACAAGGCTGGTTGATAGGTTGGTTGGTTTTACGGAATGTAAACCCTTGTTGGGTTATTTAATACCGAAGTTTTTATTGCAAGTAATTATATGGTTTCACGTCACAAATGATAATATTCCTTTATAAATAATTACGGTGAGTCAAAAAGCAATGCCATTTTATTTAGGACAGGTATAATTACCGACACAGGAACATGTATCATACATCAAAATGAAGCTTGCCCTCTATGAATCACATCCTTACTTCTCCACTTAGTCACCGTTTCTCTCAATACCAATGTTCCACCTTCGAATGAGAGCATGCATCCCTGCCCCGTAAAATTCTGTTGACTGTTCTTTGAGCCACTTGTTCACTACAGATTTCACTTCCTCTTTACTGAAATAATGTTTGCTTCTCAAACCCTCTTTCATGGAGCCCTATTGATAAACTTATGCAATTACTGGGGGTACTGTGACGTAGTTTCGGTTATAGATCATACACCGAATTTCTATTATAATACGAATATTATCTGAATATCACCGTCATTTTTAACGGTAAAATAGCTTTTGTTATTTACTAACGTTTTTCATAGTCTTGCAAACAGGCCCGCTGTTCGTAAGTGGTTACTCATCTGAGTGTTGAATAGTCGAATTGCTGCTTAACTTTTGAGATTCCAACGGTCAGTGTGACTTGACCGTAAATCCTCGGTACGTTTAAACTAGTTTCTGGTTTTAAGCAATTTTAGAGTTGTGTGGCACATTTCTGGCTTGACACTCCGAAACACAACAAACAACTGATTGATTCATTGATTGATTGATTGATTGATTTTAACGCCATGTCAACTCATCTAGGGTTATTTTATGTCTAACGGTTAGGGAATCGCGTTCATTGTACGTTCGTATCTAAATTGTTGTGTAGATTTATTTATTTATTTTTTTGTTTTGTATTTTTTTTTTTTTTTTTTTTGCTGTGGTTTAATTTTTGCTTTTTTTGTTTTTTATTATTTTTATTTATTTATTTATTCATTTTTGTCTTTTGCACATTGTCTTATTGAATTTGAATAATTTTGAAACAGGTATATTTGATCCATGGATGTAACGCTAACAGATAATACCACTCCCGGTCAGAGTGTTCTTGGGAATAATAGCAATGAATGGGGAATACCACACACCTCAAATTTCCAGAAGTGGGGCCTCATTACTAGATTCAGTTTAATGTCATACTCATGACACCCATTCGGGAGTGGGGTCTAACTTCTTTATAGGGGATACAGTCAGCTTATTCTAAGCACTGTCAACAGAGCTAAGAAATATCAAAAGAAAACCTGAGTGTAGCAACCAAAGCTTTTCTTTTCTTTTCTTTTCTTTTTGCGTTTTTTTTTTTTTTTTTTTTTTTTTTTCTTGTACGATTAAAGGATCGTTTAGCTCAGTCGGTAGGAGCTCGCCTAGGAATCGCAAAGTTCCAGGTTCGACACCAGTCACCACCAACTCAGCGCATGAGTAGAACAGATTGGGTGATCTTATTTGTGTGATAAAGTGGGGAGCGGGCGGTAGGTGTGGCGACCACCTCAGCAAAACAAATAATCTCCCTAGGCTAGCGCTTGCGAAAATGGGATACACTCCCTCGCTGACTGGTTGATACTGATAGGCCACACGTCCAACTTTTTTTCTTCCACGGATAATTTCTTCTGACATTGATCAAATCAATTATTGGTCAAATAAGTACGTGTGTACGTCTACGCCCTCGCACCTCCGCACCTCTCTTCCCCTTGCCCCCCCCCCTTTCTCTCTCTCTCTCTCTCTCTCTCTCTCTCTCTCTCTCCCCCTCTCTCCTCTCTCACACACATACACACCTCTTTCTCTCTCTTTCTTTTCTCTCTCTCACACCTCCCCTCTCTCTCTCTCTCTCACACACACACACACACAGACCTCCCCTCTCTCTCTCTCACACACACCTCTCTCTCTTTCTCTCTCTCTCTCTCTCTCTATCTCATACCTCCTCTCTCTCTTTCTCCCTCTCTTCTCTCTCTCTCTCTCTTCACTCACCTCTCTCTCTCTCTCTCTCTCTCTCTCTCTCTCTCTCTCTCTCTCTCTCTCTCTCTCTCTCTCTGCCCTTCTTCCTTACGCCTAATAAACAACGAGCGATACATTCTGCTTGAAATAGACAATTAAGAAGACAGCAAAGAGAATATTATTTTCTTCTGACAGTCGAATTGTACCGGGATGACGATCTTAAATAGACACACATGACCCTGAAAATGCAGTGTGTTCATTACCTATTGTTAATAAGGCGTTATACGAACATTTCATGTGACCTCAATAGGGTTGTAAATCGGTGAGAGAATTAGATAAATAATAAACAAGAATTAAAAAGAAAGAAACTAACGAAAGACAAAAGAAAGATAAAAAATGATTGAAAGAAAAAAAATTACGGAATGAATGAAAAAAGAAAGAATGCATTAAAGATTGGAAAAAAAAGAAAGAAAAAAGTAAAAAAAAACATTTTTTTTAAGAAGGAAAAACAATGAACTACTGAAAGAAAAAAGTAACTAACTAATGGAAGAAAGAGAGAAAGAAAGAAAGAAAGAAAGAAAGAAAGAAAGAAAGAAATGTGTGAGTGGGAAACACTAACTGAAATAAACACTGAGAATTTTTTATTAAAAAAAAAATTATAAAATTCAAAGCACAACAACAACAACAACAAACTTTTTCTAACTATAAAATTAAACGGCGGCAGCAGCAGCTGCAGCGGCGGCAGCAGCAACATAAAGAAGAACTTCTAATGTCACTTGAAACTATTTCAAGTTGTTTAACTTAAAAGCAAGCGTATTTCAAATGAGTAGAATTTTCCAGGCCGTTGTCGTGTCAGTACTGCTGTATAGCTGCACCACCTGAACCCTAACTAAGCGACTAGAGAATAAACTAGACGGGAGCTGCACAAGAATGCTGCGGGTGATCCTAAACAAGACGTGGAAACAACACCCTACAAGAAAACAGCTGTACGGTCACCTGTATTCTGAAATCGCTATTGGTAAGAGACAATCTTCTGTGGGGTAGAGTCTAATGACAAAGCCGTGATTAAGGGAACCCTTCTAGGAGATGTTAACTCTGAATTCAAAATTGGAGCAGGAAACTCTATCATCAAACCTTTACTGACTTGTAAGTATCTAAAAGTCTATGAGAATCTACTCTGAAATCAAACCTGCAGTTTACATAATCACCAGTTATCTTGCTATGCTTGTCACTGGGATGTCGCTATGTAGACCCATCGAGGGGCCGATCCAAGTTCCTATAACGATAACCATTAAGCTAAAGGTGTATATACAGTTGTGAAGCTCTTTGGAGAGTGGAGTACCCCTTCATTGCCACTATTCCCAGATCCACTCTGACCTGGATTGGTAGTATATTTTAGAATCCCATCTATGCGTCAAATAGATCTGTTTGCAAATTATCTATATTAGATAGGAATACCTGATGTCATATAACCATGTGTAAAAACCTTAAGAAACTGTGCTATGTAAATATAAACGTACAATATACGCAATTCCCTAACCTCTAGGCATTAAATAACCCCAAACAGGTTGACATGCCATTAAAGTCTATCAATCAATCAATCAATCAATCAATCCTTCAATCTATCAGATTGTTTGTCTTAACTAAGCAATAAATATTATTTCCTTATTTTATATTTCAAGCTTGAAGAGTCAATCATAAACGCATTTATTATTCTTTTATTAAACGGGGATAATTATTTTAGTAAGACAAATAATTTGTTGTTTAGAAATTCAAAATCTTGCAGCAACATGTTTTCCCGATGATTGTATTCTATTGTTAGAGACCCACTTTTGATTAGAGTATTTCTTTCTCCATGACGCTAAAAAAAAACTTTTTTTGACTTGAGTCTAATGGTTATACGTGCCAAATTTGGTAATTGTATACGTCAAAATTATTTTGTCGTTTATAAAGTAGATAAACATACTCTTTCCCATTGTTAATACTAGCAGGACCTGTGGATATACCACAATATGATAATTTGATTATTACAATGATTCATATGTTTACTTAAGAGTTATTGCAAAATAGATCAATATGTAAAAAAGTATAATAATCTTGATTTGACTTTCTCTTACTCTTTTTTCTTTCTTTCTTTCTTTCTTTTGGTCTTTCTTTTGGTCTTTTCATTATATTCGATTTAAACAGATAAGCGTTATCACTTCCGCGCGCTCGCCCCTCTCTCTATCTTTCCCCTACTCTTTTTCTATCTTATATTTTTTTCTGCTTAGCATGTCCCTTTTCTTTCCCTTTTTCTTTATAATAAAAACGGAATGGTCCATTATTTAGTTGAGTTGACAACACTCAAATAATTCTGCGGATAAGCAACACCAGGTAATCAGGATTTACATTTTTGCATTTCATGTTGGACGATTTGGACAATCTCATTTTTAACCCGAGGGTGCTGCAAAATAATAACGATCGTAGAATTAAGGAACACGGGTATTAATATATAGATAGATAGAGTAGTAGTAGTATGTATGTATGCATCCAACTCCCTACGCAACGAGAAGGATGTGACACAAGGTCAATCTAAGTGGTGTACAGCTGGTTTGAATTCAGAGTTTGACTTCTCCTAGACTGGTTGCCCTAATACGGATAAAGAAATCCAGTCTGCCCTAGTAGTAGTAGTAGTAGTAGTAGTAGTGAGAAGATGAAGAGGAGGAGGGGTAAGAGTGAAAGGAAGACGAGAGGAGAAGGAAGAAGAGGTGTTTTTTTGGTTTTGGTGTGTGTGTGTGTGTGTGTGTGTGTGTGTGTGTGTGTTTCAACCATTTGGTTATTTTGTGTCTTTTAACAGATGTCTTTTTTGTGAGAAGTTGTTGCTAACAGAAAAGCATATTTTTTTCTGTAGGGCTATGTATTTTCCAGTCGTCTATATAGACATTTTTTTTTAATTTAAAACATATGGCCCTTATTAAAAGTATAGAGACCACCAACTTCTTTTTTTAAGGACATTTTGTTTCTTTCGCAACTCGTGTTTTTTTTCTCCCACAACCCATTCACCCAAAAGTCCAATTTTTTTAAGTTCTTAAAAAGGGTACTTTCTTGGTTCTACCCAGAAGGCCAATGGGTATTTATACAAAACCACATTTTCATGTTTCATGTATCGTTATTTTGCCAGTTTTTTTTTTTTTTAATTCCACGGAAAATACGTATATATTACTTTCTATTTATTGATAAACGGATATGAATATGCTGGGATAGATAGATAGATAGATAGATAGATAGGAAGAGTGATATATATATATATATATATATATATATATATATATATATATATATATATATGAGGATAATGTGATTGGAATGAATCCGACAGAATGAGGTAAAATAAGGAATGAAAGAACAAAACTCACACAAAAATGTGTAGTATATTTCGCTGGAATGTTAAATTCCGCTTCCCCAGACTTTATAATAAAGGCTGAGGAAGCGGAATTTAATATTCCAGCGAAATATACTACACATTTTTGTCTGAGTTTTGTTCTTTCATTCCTTATTTTACCTCATATATATATATATATATATATATATATATATATATATATATATATATATATATATATATACGATTGATAGATATGAAGAGACTGAGATGGATAGATAGATAGATAGATAGATATCACATAATGCCGCAATATTGGTCAATACATTACTTGTATAAAATATAACTCTGTTTCTTTGTGTGTGTGTGTGTGTGTGTGTGTGTGTGTGTGTTGTGTGTGTGTGTGTGTGTGTGTGTGTGTGCGTGAAAGAGAGAAAAGAAGATGAGAGAAGAAAAGAACAAGACAAAGAGACACTGAAATAAAAAAAATGAGACTTGTTCTGAGAATACAGCTTTTTAGAATGAATTTCAATTCTCTCTCTCTCTCTCTCTCTCTCTCTCTCTCTCTCTCTCTCTCTCTCTCTCTCTCCTCTCTCTCTCTCTCTCTCTCTCTCTCTTCTCATAATGTTCGATTCGAACACACAAACGTACCCAGTCATCTAAAACAAAGAAGCTCTTCTTCTTCTTTTTTCTTTTCTTTTTCTTTTTTTTTTTTTTTTTTTTTTTCTTTTGACGACAACTCCACAACATCCCTTTCATCAAAATGTGTTTATCATTATGAAAAAGGGCAAGTATCATTCTATTTGGGAAGAGCGTTGAAATATGTGACGGTCATAGTCTCAGTTTATTTGTTTTTACTCAAAGTCTCCTTACCGGTCAACGATCTGTTGACAAGGACTTTATTATCCCTCCCCTCCAAAAAAAAAATCTATGCACTCTTCTACATTTCATTCCTCTAAAACTGAAACCCCCCCCCCCACCACCACCAAAAAAAAAAAAGAATCCATGGGACAAGGAAGCGAAACAATGCGATCACTGATTTGTTGACATACCAAACTACGAAGCGAAAGCGCCAACATCTCTCTTCTAAAGAATTTTGTTTTGTTTTGATTTTGTTTACTGAAAAGATTCCGACTTGACGGGAGCATTTCTGACAACATTTTTCTTTCCATTCGCCATTATTTTCACCCATCCCCAATGAATATCAATTTTGCGAAAATGATATTAGACTTAAAAAATTCATTTGTATCAATTACAATCATCGACTTAGCAAAAATCTATTATTTATTTGTATGAGGAAGAATGAGGAAGATAAAGAAAAGGGAGAGTGTGATTGAAAAGAAGAGATATATGTTAGGGTATTTAGCCACATTTTTCGTTGGGTATAAGTATGTGAGATATGATCAGTTTAACAAAGGTTGGGCCATGTGTGTGTCTACATGAGCAAAGTCCAAATTAACCCCAGCCCCTAATGATAGAATTGGACTAAAATTTGACATTCACATCTTTGAACTCATTAGCCCAATATTTTGATTGATTGATTTTTGTGGCATTTCAACCCGTCTAGCGTTATTTTATGCCTATAGGTCAGGGAATCGCGTTCATTGTACGTTCATAATTATATTTTTGTGTAGTTATTTCTTAAGAGAATTTTTTTTTTTTTGCACACGGTCCTATCGAATACAAATCATTTTGAAACAGGTCCATTTGACCCATTACATCTCCGGCAGAACCCGAACATATTTTTCTCGTCTTACTTGAGTGGTTTATGAGATGGGAGTTAAGTGGCCGTACAACTGCTATTTTGTAAGGTGCTGCTTCCTGGATTTGTTCAAAACATTCTGTTAATCAAAATGGTGTAACTAGACAGTAGTACTGACGCGGCTACAGCTTGAAAGAATTCCTGTTTTATTTTCTCGGAGATCAGATTTCTATATGGTCGATAACCTGTCAATAGCAGTCCATACTTTACCTATGCATATATTGACATTGCTTTCAGTAGATGAGATATTGCTACTGAGGTATATGAATTGGTCTACTAATTCAAGAGGTTTGCCGTTTAATGAGGAGATGGTGCCATATTGATTATAGTACATGAACTCTGTTTTATCTGAGTACAGAATAATGCCTTTTGCTGCCTGTTCCTGGCTATGCAGCAGAGATTTGACTTGAGCTGGTGAATTTGCTAAAAGCACTAGTATGCTTATTCTGCATCAGTAATAATTTTTGTTGGATATCGTCGACTTCTTGCCTTTTTTAATGAAAGAAAATTATTTAACACAATCAAAAAAAAAACAAAAAAAGTATTCATATGCATTAGGGGCGGCTGTTTGGTTGTATGCGTCTTGTGGGTGGCTAAACAGTTAGAAATCCTGAAGGTAATAAAAGACCTTCAAACTGTTAAATCTTGAAATTTTAGTCAAAGTGAACGGCTGGAATTTGAATTCGGATTGGCAATACCATTTTCGGCATTAATAAACATTACTCTACCTGCGCCTTACGAAGGACAGCGTAAAGAAAAGATTTTGATCAGATGTTAACCTGACAACAAACATCCTGGCGTCTTATAACTAGACGACGTCCCTAGGGACTTTAGTGGCTCCCTCTATCGTTAATAACAGATGCTGTTTCTTTTTTTTTTATTCTTTAGAAATAATTTTCCAAAAAAGGGAAGAAATGATACAAACTCTAATGAAGGGACTAGATACTCCTAACAGGATGGTTTTTATTAATGTTATCACCTACGAGTGACGATAAAGCAATCTTAGGATCAGTTTTTCTTTCGGATTTAAGTTCGTGTCTGAAAACCTTAAAATAAACATGTACGCGCGTGTATACAGTAATGTTCATTAGTATCTGAACAAACGGGTAATTTGTTTTTATTTGCTTTAGTTTCAAGAATTAAATAGGAATGTCGCAAGAACCTAAATTCATTGGAAACCAGCATAAGATAAAAGTTTAGTTATATTTTTGTCGTTCTGAATGCTTCATCATTATCATCATCATCAATTCGTGCTGGTAGCACGGATTTCTATGACAATCTCTTGCCAACCATTGATATTTGCCATTTCCCCCGGGAGGTCCTCTGTGCAACATCCAGAATTCACGCAGAATTTATACACTTTTTTACACACGGTCTTATCGAATGCGAATATTTTTTAAACAGATCTATTTGACCTATAGATGGGACTCTAACAGTGGACCTGGGAGTGATGGTAATGGAGGGGTACTTCACACTCCCCAAATCTCCAGAACTGTAGCTTCACCATTAGATCCAGTTTAGTGTCATACCCAGGACGCCCATATTCTTTCTATTGTGAAGTTCAAATATTCTTTTTAAAAATACAGTATATGTTCTTTCCTTTATGAAGTTCAGTGATTGTGTATGGTCACGTGCCACCATCTAAGTTAATCAAAGTTCGAATGTAACATAAGTAACGGGTAGATTATCAGTCGGGTGCGCTTTGGTCTCAAGTTAAGCATTTCATATCCAAGAATCCTTTTATGGTCGAGTCAGAGAGAATATCAGACCACACATCTTCATGTTTCAATTTTCGTATAAAAGAATGTTGTATTCTCGTGTCATGACATCACAGCAGCAATGTCATTTGACGTGTTGTCTTTTGCGATGTACGTATACAAAACCTTCTGACTCGCTATTACGTTTCTGATTGATTACGCTGTTCTTAAAATGCCTTTTAAACATTCCACCATCGTGTATGTGTGTGTGTGTGTGTGTGTGTGTGTGTGTGTGTGTGTGTGTGTGTGTGTGTGTGCATCTGTTTAGGTAGTTAGTTCAACTGTTAACAAATCGATTTCGCGCCCTTTTTAAGCTTAATATCTAATAAACCAATTATTGAAAATCAATTATTTCAATTGTTATCTAAATGTACGGTTAATTACACTGAAATCACCGGTGGCCGCCAGATTATGAAAGTTAAGCAACGGTGAGCCTGTTCCGTACTTAGATGGTTAACCTCATACTAACAGCAGGCATTTAAAAAAAAGATGAGGTCTGTGTACCAGATTAAGCAAAGCTTAGTTAATAATAAATTAAGCAATGATGAGCCTGTTCAGATCTTAGATGGGTGACCATCAGGTACTGGAATTATACTGAAGTCTGTGTGTCTGAATTATTTATAGGCAATACTTTACTCTGTAAACGCTTATAGTTAAAACTCTCTGAAAAAAAAAACAATTTCCCCCACACATATATATATCCTATTCTTTCTCTTTTTACCCCCCTCTCTCTCTCTCTCTATATATATATATATATATATGTATATATATATATATATATATATATATATATATATATATATATATATTGAATTAAACAAAAGACACATCTGTTTAACAATTTTATTTGTGATTTTTTCAAGTTTCCTTACCAACTTTTTAATATTTGGGTGGAATTCGTGGATTAGTCCACCAAAGTTCATGTCCCGAGTACTTTCGGTACTTCGAAGTGCCATCATCAGGGGTGATGTGTTCCAGTTTTTCAAATTATATTAATGGATGTGAAATTATATTAAAGGATGTTAATGAACTTTGGTGGACTAATCCACGAATTCCACCCAAATATTAAAAAGTTGGCCAGAAAACTTGAAAAAATCACAAATAAAATTGTTAAACAGGAGATGTGTCTTTTGTTTAATTCAACATGCATAAATGAAAGGAATTCTGCCCAAAGACACACACACACACACATATATATATAAATATATATATATATATATATATATATATATATATATATATATATATATATATATATTTGTATCTTTCTAGTTTGCCTTTTGGCGTATTTCGCATGGCTCTTTAATCTTGTATTATCTTCTGAATCTCAGTTATTTTTTCTTTTTTTTTTTATCTTCTCCTTTTAACCCCTTCCCTCTCTCTCTCTCTCTCTCTCTCTCTCTCTCTCTCTCTCTCTCTCTCTCTCTCTCTCTCTCTCTCTCTCTGTGTTTTGCTCCTTCTGTCTCTCTCATCTTTATGTTATATTTTAATCCATCCTTTTTACTACTTTTGTTAATCTCTTACGCTATCTCCTCCTCAATTTCACCGACTTTTTTTTTCCTCTGAAATAAAACCCAACATCTTATTGATAAAACCAAAACATTTTGCCTAAAATACATCGTAAATGAGGTAATAAGACAATGAGGCGCTATTCAAGAATCAGGTATGCTCGAAATGCCGTTCTATCTGATCAAAGGTTGCTTTGCTTACATCTTACATTTAACAGATATATATATATATATATATATATATATATATATATATATATATATATATATATATAAACGGCTATATTTTTCATTAACTTTCTATGTAACCGTAAACCAACAAAGACGGCACATTATAGTACATGGACACACTCGTGTAACGGTTTGTGTCGTAAAAAATTGAATCGACGAATCCTGGACGAGGTTGTTTGCGTTTCACTTCACACAATTATACTTGGGCAAGACATAAATCTATCTCTTCTCTTCTCAACTATGAGTAAATAGTAGGGCAGACTAGCCTTTTGGCATTGGTTAAGCAGCCAGTCTAGAATGACAACTCTGAAGACTAACCGGCTTAAAAATTGACGTTGTGTCACATATTTCTCATGGCGAAGGGTTCTTGTCAAATACATACATCATAGCGAGATTTTTATCATAACAATACATTTCCCTCCGGGCTCTTTAACCATGGCTAGGTAACTAGTTTAGGAGGAGGAAAACTCTGAATTATAATCAGTTAAACTTCGCTTAAGAAATTGACCTTATGTCGCATCCTGTTCGTCAGGAGGGTTTGATAAAGATATATATATATATATATATATATATATATATATATATATAGTGTGTGTGTGTGTGGGATTGTTACTGTTTCTTAAATGGTGTGCCAAACGCAGTATTATTGGTAGAGTGCTCAATATAAAATAAAGCTGTTATATAATATAATAAAATAAATATATAAAGGTTTTACATATCTATTTATTTGTTGACAAAGGAACATTCACGACCATTTTGGTTTCATGCGATAGCAATCGTCAAGTGAAGATGTTACAAATGCATTTGTAACATCTTCACTTGACGATTGTTATCGCATGAAACCAAAATGGTCGGGAATGTTCCTTTGTCAACAAATAAATAGATATGTAAATAAATAGATATGTAAAACCTTTATATATTTATTTTATTATATCATATTATATATATATATATATATATATATATATATATATATATATATATATATATATATAAGGGATGAGAAAGGTAGGCTACAATTTAATGATTCAAACGGGTCAAAATTTTTTTTTCCTTTCTTTTTCTTTTTCTCATGGCCCAGCCAATTCGCCGGGAGAATTAGTTTTTTGGGGGTTTTTTTTCGGGGGGGGGGTCTTTTCTTTCCTAGAGCCATGCATTACAAAAGATGACCTCTAAGGTTAATTCTTAGGTCGGTTCATCGACAAAAAAACCATTGGCCATAAAGGATAATAGCCCCCTAGCGAGTTAATTGCACACTAAATAACCAGTGTCAACATCTTTTGGTGAGAGACACCGAAAAGAGATGAATTCTTGCTCGCTGACACACGACCTATTCTAATAGTGCACGTTGAATGGCTACCTGTTTGGGGTTTGGCCGGTTTTGAACTCAGTCATTGAGTAGAAAGAGAGAGGGGGGGGGAGAGGGTCAGTATTATTTTTTCATTCTTACACATTAAAGATTTATGTACTTTGCTAATAGAAACACTTGGTGGTTTTAGTTCTTGTTTTGCTTCTCTTTTTTTTTTTTTTTTTTTTTTTTTCTTTTTTACTCATTTTTACCAACCAATCAATCATCTACTTATCTTATTCTGACCACCCTAATCTATCTATTTTTTTCTTTCTTTAATACCTAACCAAGAAAAAGAAAGAAAGAGATAGATAGATAGATAGATAGATAGATCTCACTCTGAGATTGATTAACTCTCAATCTTTTTCTTTCTTTTTCTTTCTATCTATCTTTCTTTCTATTTATCTACTTCTTTCTTGATTTCTATCATTATTTCTCTCTCTCTCTCTCTCTCTCTCTCTCTCTCTCTCTCTCTCTCTCTCTCTCTCTCTCTCTCTCTCTCTCTCTTCACACACACACACACACACACACACACACACATATATATATATATATATATATATATATATATAGAGAGAGAGAGAGAGAGAGAGAGAGTCTTTCTATTTATTTATTTATTTCTGTTTCTGTCTATCTATCTATTTCAGTCTATTTAAAAGATTAAATTGAACATTGTACCTTAGGCACAGCAATAAAGGGAAACCACTATTCAATGTATTGTTTCAATGTACTCCCAATGCTACCATATTAATTCAAAGCACGTTAGAATGTGCAAGAATTGATCCAACCGGACATCACGCCCTCCAAATTCACACAAAGTGAAGGTCAAATTTATTGGCCTCCATTAAAAGTACGATCCTCAAAATAACGTCTTAAAACTCAGCTTCGTGTAGTTAACATTGGTAGAGATATCTATGAATTTAACTGGTCTCTTAATATTTGTATCTTTCCAAAATCGATTGTCTCTTCGACAGTTTAGTTTGGCACTAGACCACAATCATAGGGCACTTAGTGAAAATCGTACTCACTAATAATGATCTGCTGTTCTGGTTTGATAACCACTATGTCACGTGGGGTACTCATTGACAATCTGTTGTAACATTACTAATAAAGTTGAGATTAATCAGTTTGACTTTTTATTATGAGTTTTTCACACCTGCCGTAGCCGGTGGTTCACTGGAGGCTGAGTGACAGCAAGTCTCCTCAGGGCTCCAGGACTCATCTGAGTATTCTAGCCGATTTTAACAGTGCTGTGGTCTCGATTCTTCCTCTGATTTCCAATTCAACCAACCTTTGGGGACCGTTCTAAGGGCACCAATTACAATTGGTATGACATTCACCTTCATGTTCCACAGTTTTCTCAGTCCTCTGGCAAGGTTCAAGTATTCGTCTATCTTTTCGCTTTCTTTCATTTTCACTCGGTGGTTGGCCGGAACGCCAAAATACACGAGATGACGGGTTCTCTTGTTCTTGTTAATCAGTACTAGGTCTGGTCACCTGACTGGGAATTATTATTATTAGTAGTAGTAGTAGTAGTAGTAGTAGTAGTAGTTATTTTGTTCTCAACGGTCTGGTGATCACTAATAATTTATCTTGGGTGACGGGGACATTCAAAAGCAGAATGAAAAGGGTTTCTCTTCAAATAAGTATATGTATATTAGGCATTTACAAGTTACCATGTTCCTGTATGCGTGTGTATACATGCGTGTGTGTATGTGTGTGTGTGTGTGTGTGTGTGTGCGTGCGCGTGTGTATAGACGTGTGTGTAAGTGTGTGTAATTGCCCCAAAACGCTAATTATCTAGCGGCATTAACAATTAGATACTTTCGGCCGCCAATGTAAGAGAGCGACTAAACGTGTCAGAAGTGAGGAATTTCATGACAGTCCCCCTTTTTTATTATTCGCGTGGGTGGTTCTAATAAAACTAGAATCTACACTAGTTGCATACATCACTTTTGGACGATTGAAATCGAGGCTCTTTCAAAATCGCAACTTCTATCTGAATAAAAAAAAAAAACGAAGTCGCGGTCTATAGTTGCATACGTCACTTTTGGACGATTGAAATCGAGGCTCTTTCAAAATCACAACCTCTATCTGGAAAAAAAAACGAGGTCGCGGTCTATAGTTGCAGACCTCAACATGGGCAATCTCTAATCTTCCATACAACCTTAAGCCAATGATATGCCCTGTTGTAAATTAAATCATTACCACCCCCATTAATCAGTTCTATCTTATCTGATATTAGACTATCCTAAAGGACACCGAATTATCTCCCCTTTCCCGCTGGGCTACACTAGTAGTCGAGGCCGCCATATTCAATTGTACATGCGTTTGTTTGGTATCAAAATCAACATTAACGGAACTCCAGTCTTATACTGTTTCTTCTATGCACTACATGCCCAAAACCCGACGACATAGATTCGTTGTCTCATGAAAGGGTGTCACTGATAAAAACTAAAATTGTCAGTCGGCAACAACGACAAAAAATAAACAAAATTAGATATTGATATTTCATTTGGCATTTCTGTTTAAAATGCCAAATCCGCTTTCTTTATAGTATTTTTGTCACACTTATGAGATTGTGTGTCTAGTGAAATGTGAAACCCTCCCCGCCACACACATACACACATACACATACACACACACATATGGTCAAACGTATTTGGGGCGTGGGAAGGACAAACGACTGCATCTTGTCTATTGTATCTTTTTGTTTATTTTAGTTCATTATATTTTGCTGACGACTAAGTTTTTTAGATCGAATCCTCTGTTAAACCTCACAATGACAATTTGAAAACTAGCTTTATCTAAAACTTGGCGACAAGAGACACCTATTTGATTTACATTGTAACAGCAGTCCATTTATCTATTAATAATTCTTTAATTGTGCTACTGTAAGGAACCATTCCGTTTTTATCATAAAGAAAAGGAAGAAAAAGGACATGCTACACAGAAGAAATATAATAAGAAAGAGAGAGAGAGAGTAGATGACAGATAGAGAGAAGGGATGAACTCAATCTGTAAAAAGTAATAATCTTGATTTAACTCTCTCACTTTTTTTTTCTTTCTTTCCTTCTTTTCATCTCTTCATTATGTTCGATTGAAATAGATTAGCGTTATCGCCATCGCGCCCTCACCTCACTCGCTATCTTTCCCTTATTCTCTTTCTTATTGTATTTTTTCTGTATAGCATGTCCTTTTTCTCCCCTTTCTTTATAATAAAAACGGAATGGTCCATTATTTAGCTGAGGTGACGACACTCATTTAGACGGTCTCCATTTTAACCAGAGGGTGTTGCAAGATGATAACAGTCGTATTTTGTAGGAACACCAGTATTATTATATAGATAGAATTGCCCCTTCTAGCTGGACCGCCCTCGGTGGTGGCAGGCTCTCCGTAGATGACTGCTCATGTCTGAAATCACCCTGGCGCAACACCATAAGACTAAGAGGCCCAGAAGAAAGCAGCGGCTACAAAGTACCGGCACATCAACATCTTTAGGGACAGCCTTCAAATTCGACATTTGTGGTCGAGAATGTTTTTCAAACATCGGACTTCACAATCACAGGAGGCGCTGTAACTTCAGAGGCACAAAAACTATATTATAGTCTTCCGAGACTGAAATGCCAATAAAGAATATAATATAGATTTGTAAATTCGCTTATTATAAAATTTAATAAGTATTAGTCGCTTGGTATTTGATGTAGAACTTCTCTTTTCTTCTTACCATTGAAAGTTTGTTGTGGCAAAATTCTTTAGTTGTTGTTATAGAATTGAATTGTTTAACCCAATTTTCTGTTGCCATCGACCTTTTAAAATATCAGTCAAACTAATCAACGTTTAGCTTATTCTCGAGAATTTGAAAGATAAACGAATAATTCTTCAATGTCATGACATGTTTGACTGTTCGACTGACATTCAAAAAAGGTCGATAAATCATGGAATCAACTTACCACAAGGAATTAGCTGTACGGTCACCAGCCACAAACCATCCGAGTGAGACGAAAAAGACATGCTGGACACTGCTGCAGAAGCAAGGACGAGCTCATAAGCGACGTTCTCCTGTGGAAACTAGCACAAGAACACGCCAATGCGTCCAGCAAAGACCTGCATTGACTTTCTCTGTGTGGATATGGGATGTTGTGCAGAGGACCTCCCGAGGGCAATGAACATTGAAAAAAAGGGATGGTTGGCGAGAAATTATAAATGTCATCCTTGTTACTAGCGTGACATGATGATGATGATGATCGTTCAAGTGCTCAAAAAGTGTGGGTAGATATGTGAACGTTTTAGTTGCACCGTTGGCTTATCATCATCAACATGAGCAAGTCGCGCTGACAGCACGGATTCTCTCTCTCTCTCTCTCTCTCTCTCTCTCTCTCTCTCTCTCTCCAACCGTCCCAATCGGGCATCGTTCCTGCACGCGGCATCCAGAATCCCTACAGAACTGATTGATCTATGTTTTTGTTGGTCGGCCTACACTGGTATGTCAATGTGTAGGTTTCCACAGTAGAATATCACTCATGCGCTCGTTCTTGCTTCACCAGCAGTGTCCAACATGCTTAATTCGTTTTACTCGGGTGGTTTATGTGATAGGAGGCAAGTAGCCGTACAGCTGCCTTCTTATGAACTGTTGGTTTCAAGATTTGTTTACGATAACACGCTGAATGCTTGTGTAGTTCCCATCTATCTCTTTCTCTGAGTGTTTCGTTAGAGTCCAAATGGTGCAGTCGTACAGTAGTACTGTCTCTGCTACATTTTTGAAGAATTTTCGCTTTATCTTATCAGTGAGATTTCTATATATTCGGTAATCTGTCTATAGCAGATATATATATATATATATATATATATATATATATATATATATATCTTTTTCTTATATATAAAGCCTTTTTATTTTATGAGAGCTAATGACATTTGAAGTATGTAACCCTGGCATATTATAAGTATATACGGTGCTAATGTATCTCCTTTTCAGACTCCAGCGACTTTGTCAAATACATTTTTGACGCTATATTCACACAATAAAAACAAAATCAACGTAAACTCATGGGTGGGCTATTGTGTACACGCACCAATAAATTAAATAAATCATCGATTCTATTCAGTTAAATAATACAATATAAATCACACTGAACAAAACGGCACGTAGCGATGTCACTTTGTAAACTGATTCACAAGCCATGAAGAGACTAAACTCAAGTAATTTTCCACTTTTTTTCTTTTCTTTTTTTTTCTTTTTTTTTTTAAGCAGAAGAGAAAGTCAGATTTGTTAAATCTGAAAAGGTTTGAATTATAGTCTATTTCAGGAAGCTTAGACAAAGTGTCTAACTCTCCTAAATCATCATTCGCATCTGATGATTTGGGAGAGTTAGAGACTTTGACTAATAAATATATATATAATGACAATAATCAGGAGCGATTAAAGTTAAGGTACTATTCACTAGAGTACCCGGCAAAATCCGGGGTGAGGGTAGATAAAAGAATATCTTAATGAAATAATTCTAATATATATATATATATATATATATATATATATATATAATCCAAAAGTCCGGAGAAGAAATCTTCCTTACCACATAGTTTTTTTTTTTAACCTGTCGCAGTTTGCAGAGCTCAATGTGTACTCTTATTGTTAGAGTCACAGAGCAAATTTATAAGTAAAAATATAACAAAAGACTTAGAATTTTTGCATTATAGTCTATTTCAGGAAGCTTAGACAAAGTGTCTAACTCTCCTAAATCATTATTCGCATCTGATGATTTGGGAGAGTTAGAGACTTTGACTAAGCTTCCTGAAATAGACTATAATGCAAAAGTCTTTTGTTATATTTTTACTTTTATATATATATATATATATATATATATATATATATATATATATATTAGAATTAGTTCATCAAAATATTCTTTCTATAAGTAAAGGTAGTGTGGGCATGGACTCAACGGTGCCTGGTTACTGGCTGTTTTTTGCCTATGCGATCTTGGTCTGAAGATCTTGTCGGGATTGGGTGATCCGTTTGTATCGCAAAATAAGAGAAATGTTTTCTATGACAGCTTCTGGTTTGTGCATATACCATTTGTCAAGATCGTCAAATTTTAATCTCTTGCACAATTCTCAATGGGTCACCTTTCCCACCCAATCGTTTTTTGGTCCTGTATGTATTTTGTGCTACATTCGATTTGATACATTGTTATCAACCGTTTTATCTCTCACTACATAACCTACACTTGCTATTCATCCGCGTATTATCAATTTTTTCTTTGATGTAAATGGTTCCTATGTTGTTGTTGTTATTAAGGTATAGTTAAACACTTGGGTTTGCCTAAAATTAGATCTTCAAAATTCGACCTATACACGAGTCTATATGATCTTTCAGCTAATGCCCTTGGGAAAGGTATGAATCCAGCTATAGGTAAATAGTAGGGCAGACTGGGCTCTTTAACCTTGGTTAGGCAACCGGTCTAGGAGAAGGAAAACTCTGAATTCAAACCTGTTAAACTCCGCTTAAGAAAGTGACCTTGTGTCGCATCCTGCTCGTGCGGAGGGGTTGGTAAATATCTATATGATCTTTCAGTTATTAAAATGAATTCCAATTCATTTTGTCAATAAAACTATGAACTTCTAATATATAGTTCTCATTTTTTTCTTTTTTACTTTTTCTCTTTTTTAGATTGCATTATGCTTCGGTTTTGGAATAATGGCGATGGTCCAAATGGTCGGACACATCTCAGGTGGACACATCAACCCAGCTGTCAGTATCGCTATGGCTATTGTCTTCAACATCTCACCTCTTCGAGCTTTCTTCTACATCATTGCACAATGTCTTGGAGCAATTGGTGGTGCCTTCTTCTTGAGAGGGTAAGAATTTCTTCTTTTTTTTTCTCATCAGTTGTAAGATGACAAAAATAAGCATTTATTCGACAATGTTTAGATAATTCTATTAAAGAGAAAAGACGACACCCCTCTGGGAATAGAATGGACTGTTCTATTTGAATATAATTATTGATGGCGTTAGTCTCGGGAAACCAGTCTTTCCTAGCGAACGGCGGCTGGGCAAATAAATCGCATGATCCCAGGGGCATGATCCCACCTGCCTGCTCGATTTAAAGGGGAAGGGCTGGGTTTATTGCCCGGTACATGAGGCGCCCCAAAAGGGGAATGCCGAGGGAATTCACGCATTGATTATACATGCCATGGCATGAGCTTCAGAGTGAGGATAATCTACAATTAATGTATTGTCCAAGAAAAGTTATCCAAAAGTTTTGGATCTTTTTAAGTAAAGATAACACTTAGTTTAAAATAATGTAGGTATTTATCTAACCCGTTTTCCACGGGTAGGATGTGACACAAGGTCGCATCCATGAGGCATCCAGAGAGAATAGTAGTAACGGATCTACGAGACGGGTTTGCTAACCATTACACTATGATGGGACGCCCTAGTCTAAAATAATGTACCTACAATTTATCTACTGTTTATATACTGCAGATCCACTAGTGCTGAACGACGAGTTCAATCCTTACTGGATACCCTTATAGTTGCGATATTGTGTCACGAACGGGTTGGGTAAATAACGCTCCACCTCAGATGCTAAAATAATCTCCTTGGTCTAGCGCTAGTGAAAAGAGGATATACTCCCTTGTTGCATGGCTGATACCGACATTAGGCCGCCCCGACGACTTTACTTTATTTTTTATAAACCATTTGGTAGCATGTTCAAAATTTAATTTCTTACACAATTCCCAGTTGATCAAGAAATTCATTTTGCTTTTTAAACAAAAAAATCTCCTTATTTATTGAATGACGGTCGTATTATTATTATTATTATTATTATTATCACTAGATAACGAAATTTGACATTTTTCAGCTATTGTTCTGCCAGAAGTGTTGGGTGAAGGGTCCAATGGTGGGGGTTCTAAGGTTAATATATACCTCAGCGTGTCCGATCCATTGTAAAAATAAAAAAAAGGGACATTACTTTTTGTAGGTATGTTAAAGAGTATTGTTAAGCAGTTTGTGTTTTTGTAACAAAATCATTAACAGAACTATAACAACTGTAAACCCCTAGTTAAATGAGATGAATAAGAAACCTGAGATTATTTTTCCTTGCAAAATGTGAAAACTTGGAGCTGACCTTACAATATAAGACATGTTTAGATAGTGCGTCAGTGTATGCTGTGAGAAATAAAAACCTTTTGCTAAAGTTCAGAGTGTTTTGTTGACCCGGTTGCATGTCTCTTTTGTTTGGATACAATAATGCTCTGTATTTATGTACGTGAGGGTGCAACGGTACACAATAAAAGACCGGATAAAATAACGGATATATATATATATATATATATATATATATATATATATATATATATATATATATATATATAATGTGTGTGTGTGTGTGTGTGTGAGGGAATTACGTCAATGTTATAATTTCTTTACTCTTTCAATTGTCCCTTTTTTAAGTAGTATATTTGTTTCTATCAGATTTTCAATAGAAAACTTTTCAATAAAACTTATATATAAAACAAATTATAAACAGAAATTCTTGCTATAGAATATAGATCCACATAACAGAAAAGAGATTTACTGGTTATATCTTTATATCATCTTATAAAGTTCATATTGTTCAGTGGAACATTTTTAAGGAGTTCTATGGAGAAATCATTTTTTTATCTAAATGAGTAACACTTAAGAGATTTTATGGATTTTATATTTTTGTTTTTGTCCGAACTAAGAAATAATACTATGTAATTTTACTCCTCCAACTTGAAGAACTATTTTTCCAACTCTATTTGTAAACCTAAATGATGATCTTCAGTTAAAAGTTTGTTTATTTTAGTAAAACATTTGTAAATTTAAACTCTGTGCAATTAATTACGTCTTGCAGCAACGGGTATTGCCGTTGTTGTTTTTCTTTCTTTTCTTCTTTTTTTTTAAATATCCTCCATTTATCTATGAATAATGGGTACTAATGCATAATAGCCCGCAGGAGATAATATCATTAGATTACGTATAAAAAAAACATTACATTTCATGGAAATACCCGAAACTTTTGAGACATTAGTTTTAGGGTTAGATTTCGGCTACTTTGGGTGTTTCTGACTTCTAATGCTATTTATACGTAAAATGTGATTCTAATGATATTATCTCTTGCGCGCTATTCTGCATTTGTGCCGAAGAATGAAACATTTTTACGTTATGTTTTTTTTTCCTTGTTTCAATAAATATACATACCAAATTAGGTGCCTATCAAAACTATTTGGCCGTCAAAAGAGGATTGACTAAAAAAAATTACCCTAATTATTTATATAGATATTCGTGTTTGTTTTGTGTTGCTTGCTTTATGCATCTTTTTAATACATCCGGTTGTTTGATTGTCATCTAAATCACAAGTATTTATTGACGTCTTTAAGGAACTTAAATGTCTCAAAAGTGGATTTTTAGGAGCGTTTCAATGTTTACACTAATGAAGAAATAACTTTCATTGTCATATTTTATGTATTTGTCTAAGAGTAAAGTCTGTCTTTTGTGGCTGTTTATTTTTTTTAAAACGTTTTCATGTAGATATACGAGGTCATTTCATTGTTTTGCTTTATGTCCGTCTAAAACTTTTGAATGAATGCGGGAATTCATCTATCCACATCAATACAATGAGTGAAACACATGTTCTAAATACATTGAAAAAAAAATCACTTTTATTGATTTGGTTTATTTGTTTAACAGCATATCAATTTCTTATGGGTTAAATAATGCAGAAATTTGATTGTAATCAACTAAATTTTCAATGGTCTCTTACATTTATTTGTTTATAATCATTTGCTTACACATACTTATGATAATAAGTATTCTAATTTGCACCGAGTTATATGATATCAAATATTCTTATCTAATGTAAATAATTTCACATAGTTGTATGGTTTCAAGTATTCCTATATAATTCTAATAATTATATGGCTTCAAGTAATTATTTCTATTAAAAATAGTCATTTGTTTGCACACGGTTATATGGTTTTTAGTAACTAATAATAATCCTTGGTAAACAGTTATAGCTTCAAGTTTTCTTTCAAGCACGGATTGCACTAATTTAAAGCAATATCTTTTAATCAAAATCGTTCCAACTTTCTCGAATGACAGTTAATATGTCTTTGGTCGATAGAGCCTTCAGGTGGACCATTTTTTGCCAAGAGTTATATGTCTGGAACAGATCTAATATGTTTGTCTATAACAAATAGACATAAATAATATTTAAGACATTTGGTGAAGATTATCATGTTTGATAGATTTAGTTATACAAAGATTTACTAATCACCTGATTGGTTAATTCCTTTCAATTTTTCTTTACGTATAAAAAAAGTACAAACAATTTGAATCCATAAACGAAAGACTTATCATCTACTCTTTTCTAAGATCTGAATTTGAACTATTTCTATTGTCTCTTACAGGTTCAATAGATTTATCTAAAACAAATTACCAAAAAGGACGATTACAATATTAATGAGATTATCGTTTACGTTTTTTGTTTATATTTTGTTTAGCAGAATCAGTTATATCCAATAATTATTTTGTTTAGAAAACAATGGAATTAACCCAAAAGGTTTTCTGAAGACAAAGAAAGTTCTTTAACTAGAGCAACAAGAATCTTACATCTTTAAACGGGGTGAGTAATTCGACCTGTTTAAAGTAGATTCTCTGGCTCACATAAAGGTAGTAATTATCGAAACCCCCACGCACACGCACACACACACACGGTGCTGGAATGCGACACAATGTCGTTTTAATCTGCGTTCCACACAGTAAGCAAACCTCTTGACTACAGTGCCAAAAATAGCTCAGTTCCGTCACCATTCATCTTTTAGGAAGCCTCACGAACCGGGCAATAAACTGAACCCTTGTCCCTTTAGACGAGGAGGCAGTTGCTCCTATGAGCTGAGCTGATTTTTTTCTCAATTACCTAACACGAATTTACGAATAAAAAAACGTTTGATAGTGAATTCATTTTTACAGCAAAAGTCGGCGATAGTGAAAATCTCTATATTTCCTCTACTCTTTCTTTTTTTATAATTCTGTGTGTAGCATGTCGATTTTCTCCCCGTTCTTTCTTTATAATAAAAACTGAATGGTCCATTATTTAGCTGAGATGATGACACTCATAATCAATAAGAATTTGGTGGATAAGCAACAATAGATAATCAGGATTTACATTATTGCATTTCATTGGACGGTTTCATTTTTAACCAGAGGGTGTTGCAAGATGATAACGGTCGTACAATTAAGGAACACGAGTATCAATATATATAATATAATATGATATATTTGATATATATAGATAATTATATATTTTTCATACTTTGTTTTTTTTGTTTTTTTTTAGGGTTGCCTTTGATGGTGCTGGTCTTGGAGTGACGAAGCTGAATGGTATCAACGCTGGACAAGGATTCGCCATTGAACTCTTTCTCACTTTTATCTTAGTAGCCGTGATCTTCGCCTCCACAGACGCCAACCGCAGTCATTTTGGAAATCCTGCCATCGTCATTGGTCTGACAGTTGCATTGTCTCATCTGGCTGCAGTAAGTATCTCTAGCTCTCTTTCTATGGCGCTACATAATTATCATGACACTGTGAATGTATGTATGGCTAAACTTACAAATCGGTCGGAAAATTAGGGTGACCCAGAAAAAACAGAACCCACAAATTTTGTAATAAAACTGTTAATTTTAACTAGGGGGGGTTTAGGGTTAGGGTAAGGGTTTAGGGTTGGGGTTTAGGGTTAGTTTAAAGAAATAATTTGGGTTCTGTTTTTTTCTGGGTCACCCTAATTTTCCGACCGATTTGCAAGTTTAGCCGTATGTATTTACCACATGGATAAGCCTCAATGTACCAGATTACAAAGTTAATTCTTAGTGTACCAATTTCCACCGTGACGACCTCGTTGTGACACTTGTTTGAACCAGTCTTTCTCAACTACGATCTCTCGCTTTAACTGAAATACAACAAAAGAATTGGAACTACAAATAAATCTTCTTGGTCTTTTAATTTCATCAAATTTATCTATACTTAAAAAGCAAACATTAAATTAATACTGTTAGAAATATTGGAACGAAGTGAAATATCGTATAATATCTTTTGTATATACAAAGAAAACCGTGGAGTTTCCGTGAGTTTAGCTAGTTTTTTTAGGGGTTTTGTTTGTTGTTTGTTTTTTGTTAGTTTTTTTTTTTTTTTGGGGGGGGGTTCTTTGACTTGATGTGATGATACTGTCTATTTACGTGTGGTTTTTGTGCTATTTATTAATTTCTCGAATAGTTTACATTTTAGATAATATCCTTAAATATTTTGCATTTTACATAATTTCTTTACATAATTTGGATATTGAATAATTTCCTTAAATAATTTGATTTTAAAGATTTTCCTTAAATAATTTGCGGTTTAGATAACTTCGTTGAATAATTTGGTTTTACAATAATTTCCTTAAATAAATTAAATTTTCAATAATTTCCTGAATTAATTTAGATTTTTAATATTTTTCTTAAATAATTGTGATCTTAGATTGTTTTCTGAAATAATTTGGGATTTTCAAAAATTTCCTTAAATAATTTGAATTATAATAAATTTCATTATATAATTTTGATTTTTAATAATTTCCTGTAATAATTTGATTTTAAGTAATTTCCTTAAATGATTTTGATTTTAGATAATTTCCTTAAGTGATTTGTTTAAATAATTTGGATTATAAATAATTTCCTAAAATAATTTTGCTTTTAGATAATTTCCGTGATACCCAAATGGTTATCTTTCAATCCTTTCAATTTTCAGGTGGATTTCACTGGATCCAGTATAAATCCTGCCCGTTCCTTGGGATCAGCTGCTGCTGCTAATGATTGGGAAGACCATTGGGTAGGTTATTAAAATTTTTAAACATGCACCGCGTAAATTTGTTTGGCTGGCTTTTTAGAATCAATCTTTATTGGGTTATATTATACCGAAATAGCCCTTTTTGCAAGCAATTATACAAATTCAACAAACTAATGATAATTATTTGTAAACAATTATAGCTTCAAGTAACACATTTTTCATACAAATAATTTGAACATAGCTATATGGTTTCACGTATTCCTATTTCATACTAATATTGTTCAAACAGATCTATTCAACCCATACATGGGGCCCTAACAGGTGCTAATACTCCGGATCAGAAGCCGCCTCGTTTAGAGGTACCAGATACTTTTTTACGATATCCCAATTTTTTAAGGGGCCTCCCTATTTGGCATACATGTCCGGTACCTAAACTTTAACCCCCCCCCCTTATTCTTCCTAAGTGGTCACCTACTTATCACTGCTTAAATTCGGTCACCTAGCGGGAAAAAGCATGACTTAATTGTATCTTTGTTTTTTGTTTTTTCAGGTTTATTGGGTTGGACCAATCGTTGGAGCCTGTGCCGCTGCTCTTCTTTACAAGTATTTCTTTAACCCCTACAGGAACATGCCTTCTATGGATGAAACTCTACAGATGGGTAAGTTTCACTTTCTAGAATATTTCTTTACAATATCCATTTTAAGCAATTGTAATATGATGGGACCAGTAGCTATACTCTGAAAAAAGTAGGTTATTGAATTAAATATAAAAAAGAGGGAAAAACATGCAAGGGTCACCTGATGACAGGTGACACTATAAAACAAGAATGCATCTTTT
Organism: Doryteuthis pealeii; assembly: GCA_023376005.1. Taxonomy (NCBI): domain Eukaryota; kingdom Metazoa; phylum Mollusca; class Cephalopoda; order Myopsida; family Loliginidae; genus Doryteuthis; species Doryteuthis pealeii. The sequence continues at coordinate 38,492,065 of CM042153.1, forward strand.
TTTTTAAAGAATCTTAAAGCACAACATAAATATAAACATATTTTCGGGTCATAATTCACCGTGTTACCCGAACGGTGCGATAGAAATAGCCTGAGGTGAAGTGTTTATATATGTGGGTTTAAAAATTTATTCGAATAAGAGTAAATGCCAGGGGAGGATGAGGTTGCAAATTGAAAGAACAGACAAATGATCAGAGTCTCCAAAGGAAGGAAAGGGCGGATTGCAGAAGACAGAACATTTTAAAGGGATGTAGATATGGGGCAGTCCCGAAACAAAACATGTTTATTCAGTGCATAGTAAGTGAGTATTTACTGGCATCCCACCATGCCAGTTGAACACTATTTATCATTATAGTAGGGAACCACGCACAAACTGAAGCTCATTTGTGGGTAGCGCATAGAAATTGCGGTATTTCTCTTTTGTGGCCTCAGGCACTGGGCAATAAATCCACTCATGTCCCTTTAAATCAAGGTGGTTGGTCTCTCTCTCTCTCTCTCTCTCTCTCTCTCTCTCTCTCTCTCTCTCTCTCTCTCTCTCTCTCTCTCTCTCTCAGGAGCTACTTTTCATCCCACCTCATATAATATTCTGATGTATGATAAGCTGAAAAGTTTATATTATGACGTCATATCAGATTGCAATACCAGTGGAAGAAGTGTGTGGACCGCAAGGGAGGCTATGTTAAAAAATAAAATTAATGTGATCACATCCCAAGAGAGTATCTCGGTCAGCTTATGAACCTTTAAGCCGACCCTCAAGTATATATATATATATATATATAGAGAGAGAGAGAGAGAGAAACAGACAGACAGACAGACAGAGACAGAGACAGAGAGAGAGGGGGGGAGAGAGAGATAGATAGATAGATAGATGACAAGATTATAAAAATAAATAATAAATGTACCTTTTTTAAGCATAAAAGAATAGTGAAACTTATGATTCACAGTGGTTAACATTCAAGAAATACAGCCAACTTACCTGTTTCCTTCGCACTAATTGTGTAAATGATACTAGTCTAAGGAGATTTATTTAGTAACTGATATTCGTTGACTTCCGGTTTAGAAAGTATAGCAACTAATTTTTAACTTGATGTAAAAAAAAATTAAATTAATGGATTTTGATTAGAAAATGATTTAGAAAATTATTTACTAGGGAAAACTAAGTAGTTTTATAATCTTTAACTAAAGGAAGTTTAGTTGTATCTACAGAAATTGTTGTAGCACTCTTGTAGAGGATTGGATAATTCTTAAAATGTCGTAGGTAATTGAATTTATGGATTTTTTTGTATGTTGAGTCATGAGAAGGGAGTAGATATTGGTGTCATGTTACTTTTAGACGTTATTTTAGTGATATTGTGTATGGTTAATGTCTTTTGGGAGAAAATGGGGGGGGGTGATGCAGTGATTGGAGGGAGTATTCCCTTTTTCAATTGTGTCCACCTTGGACATTTTAAACAATTGAAGATAAAGTGTGGTTACCAACCCAATTTAATAAATCTTTACGCGCGTGCGCGCACACACACACACACACACACACACACACACACACACACACACACACATATATATATATATATATATATATATATATATACAGGGTATCCCAAAATAATGTATACACTCTTTTTTGCACTCTTTCTCTTTTATCAATCTTATTTACAAGTCAAAATATATAAATTGAATAAGTTATAACGATTCAAAGAGTGTATACATTATTTTGGGACTCCCTATATATATATATATATATATATATATATATATATATAGAGAGAGAGAGAGAGAGAGAGAGAGAGAGTATTTTGGGCAGCAAGTTATTATTTAAGCAGATTTTAAAGACCACGGAATATTTCTTTATGATTTTCAAGTGTAGACGTTCAAGTCTTCTTGTTATTTTCCATATATCGGGATCCAGATGGTAAAGAAAGTGTCCTATATTTTTTTTTACCCAAGCTATTTCAACCATGTCACTGGTCATCCCCAGGGGGATTATTGGATATGATTATCACAACAACCAATGATCCCTCTAAGGACAACCAGTAACATGGTTGAAAGCCCTTGGGTAAAACATGGAAATTTTACTCTACCATCTGGATCCCGATGTACGGAAAATAAAACTTGAACATTTACACTTGAAAATCATAAAGAAGAAATATGAAAAACATGTAAGTTGATATGAACATTAAATTATTTATTGATTATCTTGTATATGTCATTAGAGTTGGATACAGAATAAACCAATCAAATTCTTTGGAAGGTTTACATCATTTTTTTAATGACAATTTGTATTGTTGACGTTCCTCTATATATATGTATCAATTCCTATTTTCAGATAATCAAATTACTCCTCTGTGCAAAGTGATTTCTTCTGATCATCCAAAGGATGGCACACGTGTAAATGAGAATTACTTTTCAATTCTTTTATCTTACTTTCTAAACTAAACTAAACAAACCACTTGCACAAAGCTGTAGTTGTTACACGCACCGTTCCATTTCACGAAATATTCATTCAGTATTTCTTTTACCATTAATTACTCGAGTTAACAAAAAACAATACACTTTGTCTGCTAGCAATTCTATAGGAAACAATCACGTAGTAGAGTATATCAAGTGCACTGATTCCTATTGCATTTTGAAGAGATATTGCATAATGATATATCAACTACCACTGAATACCAGGATATAGATGCATAATAATTGCACGAATCTAAACTAAAATTTGTTGTTGATTTAAATTTCTATTTTAAGATTTGGTGAATTGATTACAGCACATGAATCTAACAAAAATAAATGAAATTCAACCTTACAAAAAATACTGAAAATTTGGAGTTTTGTTAGGGGAGTAAGTGGCTTACATTTGTAAAAAAAAAAAAGATATATTTATCTTTTTTGTTTTTAATTAGTTAACTTCTTAGGTGGGTGATACGATTTAAAATACGGTTAGCGTTGCCGATTTGTGAGACTACTCCCATTTTTACCATTCGTCTGTTAGTTTCATTGAGTGTTACATAGTCACCAACGACTGCTATGGAGCTGACTCTTCCCGTATCTTTGATTCATTCTTTGCTCTCCATACACGCAAACGTCGGTCTCCTCGTAGCCCAGTTACTAAAATCTACCATCTTATATTAGGATTCACAGAACACCGCAACCCAATTTCCGACTCACGTGGGCAAGATCGTTCGGCCTGCCCTCGTCACCACTTAGACGACCAATCTGATGATCTGGTGGGCTCACCAAGTACTGGTTAACTGCTGTTTTCAGTCTGGGGTGTTAGATCAAACATATCTTGTTACACTGGAGAAGATGTTGAACTTTGTTAACTTGTTCTTCTATTCGCAACTGGTGCCATTCGCTTTCAATATTACATGCGACTTTTCGATTGCAAACATGTAACTAAGGAATAATTTTACTGTTACTGTAACATGCTACAATCCCAAAGTACTGACCCTTTGCCTTACGTAGACGAGTACTTCAGCTCGTTCAATATATTTGCAGAGTGGTACAATAATTATTGTATCTATTAGCTATAATAGCTATGGAATCTCACTACCAGATGAGGTTTAGTGATATACTCAGGACACCCTTTTTGGCATGGAGGTCTTACTCCTCTGGGGATACATACTGTGTATTCTAAGCCTAGCCGACACTGCGGAGAATATCTTTTGGGTCTCGTATGTGACGTTGAGATATCTAGTGGGTTATTTTTTATCCAAACTTATTAGACTATCCGTACTCCAACCGAACTGTGTCTGTGATCCAATTTTACCCGGCGTAGACGGGTATTTCAACTAGTCATATGATAACAGCATAGTGAAGTCTGAACTAGATTTTTTTTTCAAATATCGTTATAGTGATTTTGTTTGTCGTTTGACAAATGTGAAGAGCAAATCTTGATCGTTACAATAAACATTACAAAAGACATTGTATCCTCTGTATGACATGCCATCATGTCTTTACTTATACTTCCTATATTCTGGTTCTCATATCCGCCCAAAAATACAAAAAAGACACAGTTTCTTCGATATCCATTTAAAAAAATACGTTACCGATTAAAAGAATTACAAATGTCCCCTTGTTTCTTCAAAATACAAAACAAAGCAAAACTATTTCAATAATTCAGTCATATATAAAATGTAAGAGTCAAAAATACCAAATGTCTCTATTGTTTCTTCAAAATACAAAATAAACTTTTTATTCCAATACTACAACAACAACTACTACTACTACTACTACTACTACTACTTATCATCTCGTTCCGGCGGATCACAGAGAAAAAAATGAAAGAAAGTGAAAATATAAACAAATGCTAAAACCTTATCAGAGAATTGAAAAAACTGTGAAACCTGAAGTGAAGGTCGTATCAATTGTAATTGGTGCCCTTGAAACGGTCCCCAAGAGATTTGAAAAGAGACTGGAGGAATTAGAAATCAGAGGAAGAATCAAGACCAGGTCCTGCTAGTATTTAAATATTAGTTAAAAGCTTCTAATAATAGTCAGTACAAAATATCAGTTTCGTATAAGCCATCATTTTTATTAATTTCATTTGTTTTTCCATGAGTTTCTAGTGATCACTTTCATTTATCTTTCCACAAATAGCCCAAATGTTTCTTTCTTTCTTTCTTTCGTTCTTTCTTTCTTTCTTCTTCTCCTCCTCCTCCTCCTCCTCCTCCTTCTTCTTCTTCTTCTTCTTCTTCTTCTTCTTCTTCTTCTTCTTCTTCTTCTGTTGAATGAAATATTATTCTGGTGTGGAGTCTTGTGTGTGCCATTTAGTACTCGGTCATAAAAAATATTCCTGTAATTAAATCACTAAAACAAAGGTTCAAGAATATCCATTACCAATGAATGAAATTCGCTAAACATAAACGTCCTTCAATTTTACGAATTTTTCCAACGTGTTCAATTCTGTTAAAACTAATTATTTTCTGAAGTTTGCCTTTTTAATGATCTCGTGCGTTAAGAAATTTGAAGGACTTCTTCTTTTTTTTGCCCCGTACAGACGAACAAATATTTTTATAAAGCTACCAAATTTGTAATGATTTTTATAGTAATGTCATAGAAGGTTACCGAGTCCAAGAAGGTTCCCGAGTTCAAGAAGGTTCCTGAGTCCGACAAGAAATACCTGAAGAAGGACGGAGGGCATGTCGGCCGAAACGTTGTACAGATAACAATGAAGATAAGGACAACAGTCCAAATAACGCAGATAATACTAATCAAGCCACATCTCAAACATTCAGAGGAATATGTCATTATCTGTTGTATTTATAGTAATTTAATTTCCAATGCATTTTTATAATAATTTTGGTGCGTATGTTTATTAGATACACGATGAAGGTTTTAATACAAAAAATGATATTCATAAGAAAGGTGAATCTCTTTTGTTTATTTTGGAATTCTCAAACAATAAACAAATAGATAAATGAAATTATCATTGATTGAGACTTTGTGCGTGTGCATTTATTTACTCTGCGCGCGCGTGTATGTGTGTGTGTGCGTGTGTGTGTGTGTGTGTGTGTACTTGTCTACTCTGTGTGTGGGGGTGGTATATTCATCTACTCTCTGTGTGTATTTGTCTACTCTGTGTGTGTGTGTGTGTGTGTGTGTGTGTGTGTCTCAGTGTCTGTTTGTGTGTTATTTATAAATTCCTGTAACGTATTCAGAATCTAACGCTTGTTTCTGCTGAGAGGGGTTAAGACAGAGATAGATAGATTGATTTGAACAGACTTAGATAGATAGATAGATAGATCTGGTTTTGTCCGATATACAAAATACACATGCATTTGAACCCACCTATTTGCACAACAATAGACAGGAAGTCCCAAGCATGCATACGTGTATAAAATGGGGTGGAGAGGGTGAACATTTTCAAAAAAATGTATTCAAAAACAACTACAGCTTTGTGCGAAAATTTATGTTAACTCGCGTTCTAACGTTTTCTGCTTTTCTTAGCAAGTACCGACATATTTTACACACCTGCCCCTTGCTTCATAGAGTCTCCACTTGCAACTATAATAATAATAACATCGAACTATTATATGTAAGTTCGTGTGGCATAATGGTTATTCGGCTTTTTAGCTACGGTGGTGGGCAACCAACCTTAGAGAAGGACAACTAAAACCACAAAGAAGGCAACTGGAATCACTCGCCCAAGATGTCATGGTAATTCAGAGTCTACTGATAAAGGAAGCTGTGAAGAGCCATGATCGCACAATTTTTTTTTTCTTTTTTGAAAGAAAGCTCAACAAGATACGTGATTTTTATTTTCGTCCCGTCTACACAACTAACCGTCGTATTTTTCTAATTTTCGATAATTTCCAGAAAATAAAGAATAAAATAAAATCGAATTTTAATCAATGTAAATGTTATAAACTGGTGATGGAACAATAAAAAATAGATTAGATTTTTTTAAGAAGTTAAGTAAATTTCCCGCCTTATTCTACGTTGCCTATATAAGAATTAGCGTAGTGTTAGCTTGAAGCAAATACCCGGGTTTTTTATAATGCATGAGGTTGTCTAATGAAGAGTAACCAAATACAGAATATAAGTCCATAGCCTGACACAGCTTTACTTTAATTCAAATGTTTCCCTGCACAAGCGATTTCAATAAACTTTCACAATTGAATTAACTCTTAGAGCCCTGACCCTACTTTCAATACCCGTAGGGCTCATCCTGGGTTCCTACTGAAAAGCAGCCAAAAATACAAAATGTTGTAATGTGTTATTCAACTGGCTGCATAGTTGCTAAGCAATAGCGATGTAGAAATAGGGATTCCACAGTCGGAATTCAAGCCGCCCGCGTATATGTACTTCTAAGTAACGCCAAAATACCGGCTACTTGGGTTCTAAACATTAAGTATACTGTGTAAAATAGTTTCTATGAGGGTTTTTTTTCCTCGTTAGGCAATGGATTTCATAAATTCAAAGATTTATCGGAAAATATAATTTTGCTTAGTATAAGAAAATATTTTAGAGCTTTTTTTCAACCAACACTTTAATCAACGGCACCTTACTCTCCAATCGAGGGCACCTTACTCTCCAATAAACGGCACATTACTCTCCAATCGAGGGCACCTTACTCTCCAATCGAGGGCACCTTACTCTCCAATCAACGGCACCTTACGCTCCAATCAACGGCACCTTACTCTCCAATCGAGGGCACCTTACTCTCCAATCGAAGGCACCTTACTCTCCAATCAAAGGCACCTTACTCTCCAATCAAGGGCACCTTACTCTCCAATCAACGGCACCTTACTCTCCAATCAACGGCTACTTCACTCTTAAGACCAACGTTTTAAATGCAACGTAACATGTGCATTGTTTGTTTGTTTTTCTTTTTTTTATCTAAATGTGCGTCTGTGTGGAAAATACAGCAATTTTTATGTCTGAAATAGAAAGTAGTGTAATTATGTAGTAAAACCAGAATATCTCCAAACCTATTATTTGTTTCACAAGAGAAAGATCTGTTCAGCCCAAGAAAATTAGTATCTATATTAATAGTTCGGAAGTGTGTCTATATTCTATAGACGGTCAAAGGGTTTGATGTAAAACTACCAAATGTACAAAAGATTTTTATAATAAAATCGTTTCTAATGATTTTTTTTTTTATATTAATTTAATCTATAATTCATATATATTGATATTTGGGAAAAGTGTGCATATATATTGATATTTGGGAAGAGTGTGTCTGTATTCTACTGATAACTAAACGGTTTGATGTAGAGATACCAAATTTGCAATGTATTTTTATTACAAAATCATTTCCAATGTATTTGTATAGTAATTTCATTTCCAATGTATTTGTATAGTAATTTCATTTCCAATGTATTTGTATAGTAATTTCATTTCCAATGTATTTCTATAGTAATTTCATTTCCAGTGTAATTCTATAGTAATTTCATTTCCAATGTATTTCTATAGTAATTTCATTTCCTGTGTAATTCTATAGTAATTTCATTTCCAATGCATTTCTATAGTAATTTCATTTCCAATGCATTTCTATAGTAATTTCATTTCCAATGCATTTCTATAGTAATTTCGTCGTCACTGTCAGTTGCCGTTAATCAGTTTGGGATTGATTTACCTTCTACTTCCTTGTTACTGCGGATACCCCACTTCGTAGCATTACCTTATGGGGTATTCGCTATATTTGTGATGTTATTGATCCTTAAGAGTTACTGCCCTTGGTCTGGGTACAAACTGACACAGAATAAAGATGGCTTCTTAACCCCTAACACGCGTCCGAGTTATACTCCATTTAATTTAATTATACTGACATGGTGGTACTGTTTAGACGCTTGGGATCCAAACACAGGTGGAGTTTACCATTACTCTTCCGCACATATACTAGACTCGCTACCTCTGCAAATAATACCTTGTTTCATATTATGCATACATTCTATACTCTAAATTTTGACCCGTCGTAAACGAGTATTTCTGCTAGTTTTAACTGTTTCTCTTTTTTCTTGTTTTCTTGCAGTAACATCTGAAAAGGGACTGACTGTAGTTGAAAGCGCCGATGGCAAGAAATCAGAAGCAGCCGTCCGTGCCGCAGAAAACACTGAATCCCCTGCCCTTTAACAAGTCTTCCATTATTCAAATGTCGTTTGATGCCATGGCGACAACAACAAAAATAACAACACCTATTTGATTTTTTTTTCTCTGTAACACACTCACACTCTAATACAATTTTTATAAAGAAAAAAAAAGAAGAAAAAAAGGCAGGACGGACATTGAAAAAGATGTACACCAACTAGTCAGAATATATATATATATATATATATATATATATATATATATATATATATATATATATATATATATATATATATATATATATATATATGTATATATATATATATATATATATATATATATATGTATATATATATATATATATATATATATATATATATATATATATATATATATATATATATATGTATATATATATGTATATATATATATATATATGTATATATATATGTATATATATATATATATATATATATATATGTATATATATATATATATATATATATATATATATATATATATATATATATATATATATATATATATATATATATATATATATATATATATATATGTATATATATATATATATATATATATATATATATATGTATATGTATATATATATATATATATATATATATCCTTACCTTTTTTTTTTTAAATGTGTTCCATCAGACACTGCGAGCTTTTATCAAACGAATAAAGAAAATCTATTAGATCAAAGTTAAGCTTTTTTAAAACGTCAACGTTTCTTACCTACCATTGATTCACACCACAAATCAGTTATTAAAAAGAATAACAAAGATCGAAATCGATTGATCAGCCAATCAATTATGCATCAATCGATTACTTGCGTAAGCCCCCCCCCCTCGCTTTAAGTCGCTGATATTTGGCCCTATGGTTCCAACAGCGGCCATTGTCCTTAGAGATCAACTGAGTTCTGTGTGAGTGATTGTACGAACACCTATGTTTAGGAGCAATAAATAATAAATGCTTTAATGAATATATGTGTGTGTGTGTGTGTGTGTGTGTGTGTGTGTGTGTGTGTGAGAGAATATGGTGTGTGTGTGTGCGTATATGTGCGTATAGATATATATGCATGAGTTCACATCTATATATGTTTATAATATATCTTTTTATATAAGTTTTGATTGGACAACTCTCTAGATCTCTTTTCCAAAGGACAAATTTCTGTTGTTGTTTTTTATATACTGTACGCTGTTTTATTTAAATTGATTTTATTGTTATATTTTTGTTCGCTATATTTAAAAAGAAATGCATACCAATTATCCACTGCTCCAAAGTTGGCTGTTTTATAGAGAATTTATAGCCAAACATGGAAAAGTTAAAAGAAATGGCATGAATAGACTGACCGCATTATCCGTGTGCCTTCTATATATTTTTTGTTTTTGTTTGTTTTTTGTTTGTTTTATTTTCTTTTTTTTTTTTTTTTTGCTTTTTGTTGTTTTTTTTTGTTTGTTTTTTGGTCTTTTTTGTTTTTTGGTTTCGTTCTTTGTTTTTTGTTGTTTTTTTTTGTGTTTGTTTTTTTGTTTTTTTAGTTTATTGCTCTTTTTTTTCTTCTTTTTTTTTCAATCAAATGAAGTCTGTTGCTTCTTTCGAAATAGAACGAAGAGTGAAGACATATTTTTAAAATACCTACTACAAAACTGACTTTATAGAAGGGGTTTTCTTTTCTTTTCTTTTCTTTTTCTTTTTCTCTTCTGTCTGTCTTTATTTCCTTCTTTACTCTTCTTTTTTCCTCCCTTTCTTCATTCTTTCCTTTCTGACTCGTTTTTTCATTCTTTCTTTCTTTCTTTCTTTCTTTTTCACTTACTTACCTTTTTTTTCCTTCTTTCTTTTCTCTTTATTCCCTTCCCTCAAGTATGTCGGTACTTCTTTTTTGTCCGTCACTGTAAACATTTTTTTAAATATTATAATCATAATTATAACTATTGTGGCATTGTAGCAATTATTATTATTATTATTATTATTATTATTATTATTATTATTATTATTAAATCAAAGTTAAGTCTTAAGTGAGAATTGATGACACTTTTTCACCAACTCCATGTCCTCTTTCTGTTCGAATTCTCATTACAATGTGTATATTTGCTATCGCTATTTAAATGTTTGAGGACAATTTCTTTCAAAATGGCTGTTTACTAAGTCAAGTATTCTCAAGCACTTCTGCTCTATGGCCATGAATTTAATTTCTTAATCTCTCTCTCTCTCTCTCTCTATATATATATATATATATATATATATATATATATATATATAATATATATATGAGATATGTATATTATATATTATATATTATGTATATATATATTATATATATATATTATATATTATGTATATATATATTATATATATTATGTATATATATTATATATATATATATATATATATATATATTATATATTATATATATATATATTATATTATATATATATATATATATATATATATATATATATATATATATATATATATATATATATATATATATATATATCTTTGTGTTTCTATTTCTTTCTTTTCGTTTAAAACCTATCTTCCATTATATCTATCTTCTATCTATCTGTCTGTCTGTCAATCTATCTCTTTCGCTTTCTCCTTCTTTCACGTTTACATTTACCACATCCGCAAGGCAATCAGATCTGTATTTACGCTCTCATTTATCGCTCCGATGTGAATCAACTTCTCAAAAGGGAAGAAGCTGTTTTTCTTTCTTTTTTTGTATTGTATTTTTTTTGTATTTTTTTTCTTATGCGATTTTTTAAATAAACAACAACAAATTCCCTTCTTTCTGGATTTTCTTTTTCAAATGTTCAAATTCATTTACTAACACGTCTGCATGACACGAAAAATCTATGTCTATTATTATCATTTTCACTCTATGCAAGTTTTTAAATAATAATAATGGAATTATTGCGTACAGGTGCACCACAATTCATCAAAGACTCATGTATAGTACATAGAATTATGTACTAACTAGAAGTGGCTACCCGGCATCGCCTGGGTAGAGGGGGGTGATTTTTAAATTAGTCTCGCAGATCCATTATTACTTATCGTGAGTGAGATCCTCGCTGGTTGCCCCATAAAAATCCCCACGGAAATATATAACAATATTTTTTTAATAAGTTACAAATGATGCAATTAATTCAATCAATCAATATTATATTTCAAAGCGAAAAAAAAACATACAAAAAGAAAATAAACAAAATAACAAGCAAATGGCTTTCCCTTCTGTTACTTTTCAAATTTGAATTTTTAAATATCTTCCCAAATATAAATCAAATCGTCATTATTTTTTCAAAAACCAAGCCCTGGTGATATTTAATGTGGATATATATATACTTTGTCGTTAATTGTTTTATTTTCCAAGTTTCCTCCAGACATACAGATACACACAACTGCCCTTTATATATATATATATATATATATATATATATATATATATATATAGATAGATAGATAGATAGATAGATGTCGGGAAATAAATAGCATACAGTCATGATATATGTATGTGTGTGTGTGTGTGTGTGTGTGTGTGTGTGTGTGTGCTTGCGTAAGTGTATGGGGGGATATCAGGTATAATGTTGTCGAATTATAGGGAAAATGGACGTTTTGGCAGTGTTTCGGCAGCCAACAATGGATGCAGGATTCAATGCCTCAGCAACTCTGGGCGTGAAAAAATGTTTCCGAAAGTCATGTGAGCTCTGCTGTTTTCTGATTTTGTAGACATGCCCACGTTTGTTAGACACATGAAAATCAAAAAGCTGCTCAAGATTTGCTGTTAGTAAGATAGTTAATAACCGTATGAATGTTTACCAAGTCAGTTACCAGATGCCAGAGTTTCAGTGAATCCACGCCCAGGGAAGCAAGACGTTCAGAATATGGTAGATGCCTGATGAAGGGTATTCGCTTGGTTGCACGTCTAGTTTCCTGGAGTTTGATGTTCTGGGTGAGGTAGGGGTTCCAGACTGATGCAAATTCCACACGCCATAGCTATATATATATTTACCAACCCCTCCACACGAGCAGGATGTGACACTAGGTCAATTTTTAAGCGGAGTTCAACAGGTTTGAATTCAGAGTTTTCCTTCTCCTAGACCGGTTGCCTAACCAAGGTTAAAGAACCCAGTCTGCCCTACTATTTATCTATAGCTGGAGGGAGAGTAGGATTCATAACTTTCCCAAGGGTATTAGCGCTAAGTGAAATGCAATTACCACATCCAGGATTTTAACTTCGGGCGACAAGTCCATTTCCTATGACTTTAACCATTACACCACACGCTTCCATAGCTATATACGACTTTAAATAGACAGAACACCCGTTTTAACACGTCTGAGTTACAGCAAGTCTCCTCAAATCTCCGAAAATCTTCTAGATATTGTAACTGGGCATGACAGTGTTGTAGTCTGGGTGATATTGATTCTTCTTCTGATCTCTATGTCCTGGGTTTAGCACAAAACTGAGACTCCATCACTGAAGATTTTGGTAGTATGCAGTATTTTTCCATAATCATTACTCCCAGGTCCACTTTGACTCGATATGATAGTACTTGTTAGTGTCCCATCTATGGGTCGATTAGGTCTGTTTAAAAAATATTCGTATTAGATTGGAGCCAGTAAAAAAAAATCTTAAGAAACAACTACATGAAAAATGTAAATATTAATTACAATGAACGCAATTCCACAACATCAAGGAATAAAATAACCCTAGACGGGTTGTCAATGCCGTTAAAATCAATCAATCAATCAATCAATCAATCAATTTGATGTTTAATTCCTCCAATCTCTTTTCCAGGCCTTTGGACACTGTTCCAAGGGCAACTACTACAATTATTATTATTAGTAGTAGTAGTAGTAGTATATCCTTACGAGTTCAAATACAAATTTTAACTGGGCGTTTTCACTGAATCTGGATGAGTGCAAGCCTTTTCATGTCTCCATGACTTTTCTAAGTATTCTGACTGATCTTAACAATGTAGTAGTCAACCTCAAGGTTGGTTTGTTCGTTGGTTGGTTGGTTGGTTGGTTGGTTGGTTTTACGACATGTCAGTCCTTATTGGATTATTTTATGCCGAAGGCGTTTTGTTTTATTCATTCTTGGTGGGTGCTCAATTTTTTAGCACTTTTTTAAAACTCATTTTTTTATTTAACCCATAGATGGGACCCTAACGGGTACTATCACTTTGGGTCAGAGTGGACCTGGGAGTAATGGTGATGAAGGGATACTCCACATTCCCCCCGGAGCTCCAAAATTGAAACTTCACCATCAGATAGTTTAACGTCCTACCCAGGACATTAAGACCCTCAGCCACCGCCTTCTTGCACATATATGATAAAAAGGGTTGGGGTTTGACATAATGGCAATGGAGTTGAAACAATTATATAAGTTCTAGGACTTGACATGACCAGCCGATTGGTCAGAGGGGACATCTTTGGCTGGCCATCTAGCCTAAGTAAAGGCCAAAGTGTTGCATGTCATGGAATGCTCAGCCATCAGGACCACCACAAGGACAAAAGGCACAGGAGTAAGAACTGCAACACTGTACCATCAAACATAGACCAGACCTTCAGCTCTAGCCGTTACGACTGTATTTGGATAACTCGCGTTAGCCTTGTCAACCACAAACTGCCTGCAGTCAACGTGGACCACCCACTTCTTGATTTTTGTTCACGAAGCCAAGCCATGATATTTTCAAAAATAGTTTTTATATTTACCTTTTTAATACTCTTTATTTATTTTTAAATAATACTTTCATCCTTTTTTAAACATCCTTTACATCCAGTGAAAAAGAAAACAGAGAAAACTAGTTTCTTATAAACTTAACCACAAAATAAATCATTTTGTATGACAAACCAAAAAAGAATAAGATTATTATAAACTAGTAAAAATATATGCCATAATGGCTCAAGTGTTTCAGTTTTAATGAATACATATCTTATTATAATGGATATTGTGTGTTTGTCCGTATATAACCGAAACTATATTACTACACAAGTCACAATTTCCTTTGTTATTTACACCACATTCTCCATGATTTTATTTTGTATTTTTTATTTAAATCTCAATTATTAGTAAAATTGTTTTACATCATTAAGACTGTTAACAATATCTACATACTAATAACATGCAATTGTATTTATATACAACAAAATAGCGGTTCACAGTGTGAATGGGAAGGCTAATTTGCATATTGATCTTAAAAATTTGATTTTTAATAAATATATACTTAGTATTATTGATTTCTAATTGTTTGGTTTTATCTTATTGAATATGAGCAAAAATTTCGGGGATAAATCTTAAAAGAAATCCATTAACAAGAATAAATAACTGTAAAATTATTCTTTACTTCCTATTTTAACTAAATAGTTAAATTAGGAAAATTTACCACTGAAAAACGGGAGTAATGGAAAATGATGGAAGAGTTAGTTTCAAAGTTGTTCTATTTTTCGATTATACCCCTTCTGTTCCAAATATTTTTATCTGAATTCTTATTCAGTTTCATTAGCTTTTCTAATTTAACATGATATTTTATTATATTATATCTTAAATACTTGCACCCGGAGGGTGCATATATTTGCTAGTATATATAAAACTAGCAGCAGCTACCCGGCGTCGCCTGGGTAGAGGGGTTTTTTTTAAGTTAGTCCCGCAGATCCATTATTACTGAATTGTGAGTTGAATCCTCGTGGGATGCCCCATTTAAATCCCTATGTAAAAAAAATAGATCTTGCATTGATTCAGCTACTCTGAAAAGAAATGTTAATGTCTACTATCTAAAATATTAAATGAAAAAAAAATCCATGCTGTTATCATTTAAATTTTACTTTTTAATTATCTTCACGAATATAAATAAGCAAACTCTATTATTTTTGCCCCCAAACCAAACCCTGGTGATATTTAATGTGTATATATATTTACTTTATTATTAATTGTTTTATTTTCGAAGTTTTCTCCGGTCATATATATAGACACAACTGCCCTTTATATATGTATAGATTAGAAAGACTCACAAAACTATACAAGAACGCATATAAAAAAATTAAACTTATTTTATTTTAATTGATTTCTATATGAAATCATACATAGGATTGATTTAACATGTCTGAGAATGAAACAATGAAATTAGAAATCAATAACACTAAGTAATTATTTATTAAAATCGATTTTGTTAAAACCAGTATGCAAATTATCCACACCATATACTATGTAAACCTTTATTTCTTAGTGATATATAAAACACATTGTAGGAATTTAAACGTATTAATAACATGGCTAACTCAGCTAGACCTTCATAGAAACCTCGTTACTTGATAAGATGCTAATTAAGATTAAATAATTATTATCTAATAATAATTGAGAATATAGTGTAAAAAAATAAGGGGATTGAAATGTTGGTGGTGATGTAGTTTCGGTAATAGACAGACATACAGATAATCTCCATTATAATAAGATGAAAAATCTCATGCACATTTCTTTGTCTTTGTATCGTCAACTTTTTCCAACAAGTGGGGAAGTCGGCACTATTCGCAGAGTTCCGTCCCGGCCTCCTGCCTTAAAAAAACGCTAGGCGGTGTTAGCTTAAAAAAAATTGTCGAAAAAACCGCCTTCAATTAAATATTTAGATATTCTTGTTTATTTAAACTAACAACAAGACATTAAACAAACAGAAATAAAAGAAAATCTCAGTATTTAGATATTCTTTTATATTTTAATTTTAAAAAATGTCAGATCATTTTTAATTTTGAAAAGTTATTTTATGGTAAAACAGTCCTTTTTTTGTCACAGGTTCAATTTCTTTGTTGATATTTTTTAGAAGAATTCTGTATTCATGGTTCTTTTACTAAAAAGCTCTCGCATCGAAACTTATAAAAATCTTCTGATATAATTATACAAACATCTTTATAGAAAAAAAGTAAAAATCGTTTTTTGTCGGTTCATTTTTTTTCATATTTCATTGAAGGCGTTTTTATCGACAATTTTTTAAAGCTAACACCGCTTAGCGTTTTTTTAAGGCAGGAGGCCCGGACGGAACCCTGCGAATAGTACAGGGGAGTCGCTCCTTCTTGTTCGCTCGATTTTCTTACCTTCTTCGCTGAGAAGAATCGACACAAAAAACTCTTTAGTGTGCACACATTCTTTTATTCAACTTCAAACGTCTTTTACATTACTGATTGCGCAAACCGGAAGCCAGCTCTTGTAACACTGATGGAAATACGTCCTCTCACAATTTTTATTTTTTTTACTGGTTTGCGTGCTAACTAAATAAAAAGTTAAAATCTAATTCTAACTTCCAAATTCGTAGTCACATGATTTTAAAATCCTCCAATGAAAACTAAGCTGTCAACTAAACCCAAAAATTACAACACGTCAATCAAAAAGAGTGAGAAAGAGTTCAATCAAAATTATCATACTTTTTATATATTGAACTATTTAGCCATAGCACTTAAGTAAATATATCAAACATTGTAATCATTAAATTATCATGCTGTGGTATATCCACAGGTCCTACTGGTTTATTATGATAAGTGAAAGGTATAATATATTTGTATCGTGGAGTGAATTCTTTGGCTGGTTACTGTTGATACCATCATGTCAAGCAGTCCTCTACTTCGATTCCATTCGTGGAATCTCATTTTTATGTGGTTAAAGACGAAATGCCAAAATGCATGGTGTATTTAAACTTTTCCACAGGTCCTGCTAGTAATCTCTATTAAAATAAGATGTTATATGAACGTTGTTTCTCATCTAAAGAGGGGGGGGTCGTGGATTTTTTTTTTGCGGGGGGCGGTATTTTATTGACATCGTAAACTATTTCTGACAAGTGACTACTTAAGACTTAGAAAACAAAAACAATGTTCAAAATCATTAACAATAGATGTGTGGCAATATTCATCACTTTCCGCCCAATCTCACTGGCCAGACTAATGTCTCGGCCACTTCTTGTGATTGTTTCCAAAAGTAAATTACAGTTTCAGCCTCCCACCGGACCGGACTAAAATAATAATAATAATAATAATAATAATAATAATAATAATAATA
The DNA here is from genome assembly GCA_023376005.1 of Doryteuthis pealeii. Lineage (NCBI taxonomy): Eukaryota > Metazoa > Mollusca > Cephalopoda > Myopsida > Loliginidae > Doryteuthis > Doryteuthis pealeii. Next base: position 38,509,654 of record CM042153.1, read on the forward strand.
ATAATAATAATAAACAAGGAGACGTGGGGTGGTATTTTTGAGTTGATGAAGGAATAATTAAATCGTAGCCCACCTCCAATTTAGGGTGCGGTTTCACTCGCCCCGAAACTTAAGGAAGATCAAACTAAGTTTTTGTTAATTACTGCTTGTACGTGGGTGTCAATTTAAAACCACAGTCACCACAAATTCCTGGGCGGAATGTAACACGAGGTCACCTCTTTTGCCGAAACTCTTCGCTGTATGTGAGAATGGTGCCAAAAATAGCACCCCTCAGCCAGCATTTCCCCTGGGGGAGCACGTCTCGGACATCACGGACTGATTCTGACCTTTTTTCGGAAGTGTTGGGTGAATATACGACTCCTAAAAAGTTAAAGGCCTGTGGTGTAATGGTTACCGTCGTAGGAAATGGATACAGCGAGGTGAGTTCAAATTCTGGACGAGGCTGTTTGCATTTTTCACATAGCGTTAATACCCTTGGGAAAGGTATGAATCCAACTATTCAGCCACCAGCTATGGATAGATAGTGGGACAGACTGGGTGCTTAAGAAATTGACCTTTTGTCACATCCTACTCGTGCGGAGGGGTTGGTAAATACATATACGATTCCTAAAACTGATCTAGATAATTATATACAATTACGATTTTATATACGAATTTAGTATTTATAGATTTATATTATATATTTATTATATTTATTATTTATTATTCATTAATATCATTTATTATAATATTTATTATATTTATTTATACACAATAGATTATATCAATTATATTAAGAGCGTTCGGCTAGAAACCACAAGGTTCCTAGTTCGATACCGGTCCCCGCCAACTCAGCGTATGAGTAGCACAGGGATATGTGCGGTAAAGTAAGGAGCTGATGGTAGGTGTGGCGCTCCACCTCAGATGCTAAAAACAATCTCCTTGGTCTAGCGTTATTGAAAAGGGGATAGACTCCCTCGCTGACTGGCTAATACCGACTTTAGACCGCCCCGACGACTTTACTTTACTTTTTTATATTATATCAATTATATTATATTATATTAAATATATTATATCAATATAAATAATATTTATTCATATATTTATTATTCATTATTTATTAATATTATTTATTATAATTATTTATTAATATTATTTATTATTTATATTTATTATCTATTATATTTATAGATTTATATTTATATATATAGAATTTAGTATTTATATAGGAATTTAGTATTTCATATACGATTCCTAAAACTGATCGAGATAATTATTCCTACTTACGGATGACTGAGGATCTCATTTTGTGCACCAATGTCATCATCAAGTCATGCAGACAGCACGGATTCCCATAAATCTTTTTCTCGCTACCTGTCCCTATCAGTCATCGAAAGTCCTCAGTCTGACAAGTCCTTAGTATGGCATCCAGTGTCCGCACATAGTTGTTGTATGTAAGTTTGGCTGGTCGGCCAACACAAGTGTGTCCGTGTGTAGGTGTCCACAAGAGAACGTCACTTATGAGTTTGTCCTTACTTCTCCAACTGTACCCAGCGTGTTTTGCTCGTCTTACTTGGATGGTTTGTATAATAAGAAATAAGTGGCCGTACAGCTCCTTTTTTGTGGGGTACTGCTTCCAGGATTTGTTCAAAACAACACACGACATCCTTGTGTAGTTCTTATCTAGCTTTTTCTCCAAGCGTTACATTAAAGTCCAAGTGGTGCAGCCATACAGTAGTACTGATACGGCTACAGCTTGAAAGAATTCCCGTTTTATCAGAGAGATCAGACTTCCATATTATTGATGATCTGTCAATAGCAATCAATGCGTTTTCTATGTATAAATTGGCATCGTTTTCTGTAGATGAGATATCACTACCTTGGTATGTGAACTGCTCTTCTAATTTCAGAGGCTTACAATAGGGCTAGTTCTAACGGTATTAATAAGTGACACGCAGTCTAACGGAAGGTTGGTACCATCATTCGTTCTAACGGCACTACTTAATATCACGTGTTCTAACTGTAGTTCTAACAGCACTACGTTCCAACGTTACTACAAAAACTACGTCATAGCTCTACGTCACAGTTTACGTCACAACTTACGCCACAATATTCTTATGCTATATAGCCCAAAAATTTGAGTAAGCAATTTTAAAAATTGTTTTTTACTCTCGTAAGACTAATGATTATAGAGTATTTTAATTTATCGGTGTAGTACCACTCGTTCTAACAGCACTATTTAATGACATGTGTTCTAACGGCAATACTTAATTACATTCTCATTCTAACGGCACGTTTGTAATAACACTCCTTAGTTATATATTTTTTTTTAAATATCGGCAATACTCAATTAATTTATTAGGGGTCGAATGGAAATGGTTACAAGTGAACATTTGAGAAATCCTGATTTAAATTATTTCAACTTCAAATTCACAAATTTCCGCGTTATTAGCCATCAAAAAAAATAACACAAACTTCACCTAAAATCTTGAACCAAACTAACGTAGTTTATAAATTTACATGCCTATATCGATAGTGCCTCTCGAAAAAAAAAAACAAATTAAGAATTAATATCTACGTTGGTCACACTACAACGACACTCTCCCATCGTCTTACATGCCACATTTCAGTCACTAGCGCCATAAAACAATATCTAATTACAAAAACATACCAATAACAGAAAAATTCACATCCTCCAACATACGAAAGATTCTCACCTACAATACCAAAATCCTATATAAAAATAACAATAAAAATGCCTACAAATTCTCGATGCGATTTGCATAAAAACAACAAACCTAACATAAACGAAATAGCATTTAACACCGGCAATAATATACTAAACATCTTTAATAACTAACACACTAAACTAAGCAACTCTACCCACCAAAAAATAGACTCTACTAATTGAATAAACAACGAATGAATAAAGGAATGAAGAAATTCAAGGAATAAAAACAAACAAACACTACAACCAACAATTCCATGAGGATGACCAGAGAAATGGTTGAAAGCGCTTGGGTAAAAAATATGGGACAATTTCTCCACCATCTGGATCCTGATCTACGAAAAACTACTAGAAGACTTGAACATCTACAACTGAAGATCATAAAAAAGAAATATTCCGTGCTTTTTAACAATACCTGCCTAAATAATGACTTGCTACCAAAATACATTATATATATATATATATATATATATATATATATATATATATATATATATATATATATATATATATATATATATATATATATATATATATATATATATATATATATATATATATATATTAACGGTTAACGGATCGGACAGGCGTAAAGTCAGTCGGGGTTCGCTCATGGCCGGAGTTAATTGTTGTGTCTAGCCACACGGATGAGACGTGAAACGTCGAAATACGGTGTCTGTCGATGACTTGTATATATATATATATATATATATATATATAATTTGACTAGTTGTATTTAAGGAATTTTCAATATTTCTCATATTTTGGCAGGGTAAATAGGGGTCCACAAGAACTCCTGTTCTAACGGCACGTTTATTAAAAGAAACTTATTCTAACGGCATGTTTATATAAGGACACTAGTTCTAACGTCATGATTTAATATTACTCATTCTAACGTTACTACAATCTGTTACTTGCTTTGATTACGCGAGATATTTCCCGAAATGAACAGCAAAGGACAGTGAAGGAAATAGAGATACGAACAACCTATAATCTATATATAATGGAGATAGACTGCATTTTTGTCTGAAGCCGAAACTCCGTCACGGCTGACGTCAGATATTCCAAACCAAACTCTAGCGTTTATCAATGAGAACCTAATTTATAATCAATTTGTCTTATACTTAATATTAAAGGAACAAATTGCTTTATATACAAGTATTAAGATGCGTTTGTAATATCTGGTTTGTAATATTTGCATAGCCAATTTTCAACGAATCTTTTAATAAATGCATGTTTAGTTCTAAACAGTTTCTAATTGATATTTTAATTTTTATTTGTATTTATAATTATTTCATGTATAAATTTTTGCGAGAAATTAATTTAAAAATAAAGATACAGCCACTAATTTCAATCATACGTTAAATTATTAGTTATGGTCTTTTGTCCGTGACTACTCCCGTTTTCGTTGCGGTAAAAAAAAAAAATTTTTTTAAGTTTTAATAGAGTTAATTTTTAATGAAAAAATTTATAGATAAAATTTATTTTTAATTTTCGCGGCACCTTCACAAATATAACAAGTATTTTTTATTTCAAATTATTTTATTTCTATTAGGAATTTTTAAAAATTTATAGATAAAATTTATAGATAAAATTTATTTTTAATTTTCGCGGCACCTTCACAAATATAACAAGTATTTTTTATTTCAAATTTTATTATTCCTATTAGGAATTTAAAAAAAAATGTTTACATTTATTTTTAATTCAAAATTTGTTTACTGTTATTCCATATTACTAATATTAAAATTAAAATAACAACCAGTTCTGAGCGATGCTTTTCCGCTAAATATGATGACCCTGATTTATTTAGAAATTAAGAAATATCTTTTAATTTTAATTTGTCATAAATTCCCTTACAGAAACAGACGACAAAAAACAACAAAAAAAAAATGATTTTACGTGTTTGTTTTTTTAACACTTAGCGCTTCTTTCTTAAACTAAAAATTAATCTTTATTTTTTATCATAATTGACGCAATACTTTTAAAATTCATTATTCAACAATGTTTAACCGAAGTTCGGTTTGTATAAACAAAAGCGGTGATAAAAAAAAAAAGTCCCCTACCTAATCGATTTAGATAGGGGACTTTTTAAATACAATAACATGATACAAACACCATGAAAAAATTTATAGATAAAATTTATTTTTAATTTTCGCGGCACCTTCACAAATATAACAAGTATTTTTTATTTCAAATTTTATTATTCCTATTAGGAATTAAAAAAAGTTGTTTACTTTTATTTTTAATTCAAAATTTGTTTACGGTTATTTCATATTACTAATGTTATTTTTCATCATTTATTTAAATTAATTGTAGCGAGAAATTAATAGTATTTTGTTCAATGCTTAAACAATGTTTAAACAATACACATTCATCAATAAGAGGATTACTATTCTGTATTAGATGATTGAAAATAGCATTTTACTTCGAGTTTATATAAATTTTGTTTTGTTTTTAAAAATTAAATAAATAAAATTATTCGTCGGATCTGAAACCCCCCATCTAAAATTTTTTAAATCTTTTTTCTTTTTCTTCAATGGATTATTATCGATTACACACCAATCTATCAGATTGTAAAAAAAAAAATTCAAAAAAGTTATTTATTTTTCGAGTTTTCAGGGGTGCTCAGTTCCCCGTATAAGTTTATTGTAAATCGATCCCCCATATCGGAACCGCTAAAAATTTTTTTTTTTTTTTTTTCCTTCAATGGATTGTTATCGATTACACACCAATCTATCAGATTGTAAAAAAAAAAAGCGCCTGATTCAAAAATAAAGAACTTTTTTGTTCTTTATTTTTTGAGTTTTCAGGGGTGCTCATTTCCCCGTATAAGTTTATAGTAAATCGCTCCCCCTATATCGGAACCGCTCTACCTTAACAGTTGGGCTGAATTTACACAAAGGTGTCAAAATTAAGGTGACATTGAAAAAAACAGAACCCACAAATTTTGTTATAAAACTGTTAATTGTAACTAGGGGGGTTTAGCGTTAGGATTTGAGGTTAGGGTTGGTGTTGGGGTTTAAGGTGAGTTTAATGGGAAAATAAATAAATAATTTGGGTTCTGTTTTTTCTGGGCCACCCTAACTTTGACACGTTTGCGCCAGTTTCCTTTCGAGCGGTTCTGATATGGGGCAGCGATTTACTATAAACTTATATGTCGGCATGAGCACCCCTGAAAACTCAAAAAATAAAGAACATTTAAGAATTTTTTTAAAAACCTGATAGATTGGTGTGTAATCGATAATAATCCATTGAAGGAAAACAATAAAATAAATAAATGAATAAATTTTGTAGCGGTTCTGATATGGGGGATCGATTTACAATAAACTTATACGGGGAACTGAGCACCGCGGAAAATAAATAATTTTTTTTGAATTTTTTGTTCTTTTACAATCTGATAGATTGGTGTGCAATTGATAATAATCCATTAAAAGAAAGAAAAAAAAATTAAAAACAAAAATTTTAGATGGGGGGTTTCCAGATGCTCAGGTCTGCCAATTATTCAATTTAATGCTTGCTTTAATGGATATAAAATTTATTAAATCTCTAAGAAAATGAATTAAGAGTGTAACAACATATATTATATTCATTAATTTATTGTACAAACATTTTTACATAAACTAGCAAAAAATGCCATCTGGGCGGTTATAAAAATTAATTTTTGAAAGATATTGTCTCAGTTAAAATTTCCATATAAGAGGGTTTGTATTATCGGTAAAATCATCAAATTTATTAAAGGAGTAAAGAAAAATGAAACCATTTGAAATGGAAACTTACTTCTGTCCCCCTCAAATCAAAATGTTGCATGCATCTATTGATTATTAATCAAATAATATTTTTATCAATGACAGTGTTTTGATGTAAGCAGTGACGTAGTTTTAGTTACAGACAAATTGATACTGAATCTATTATCAAAAGATTTTATTTATTGAAAAAACTTTTTACAAAATTCATATTTTTACATAAGTGTACCAAACAAAATTTAGTTGAAAATAAATCTATAAATTAGATATTTTTATTTACTCCAATTAAAAAAATTAATATTAAATATTATTTAGCATTTAAAAGTTGATTTAAGGGTATTTGCCTGCTCATCCCACTTATGAGGAAGTATCATTACTCTATTTTATTTTATGTAATATTTATTTACACTAAAACTAAATGTTTGTTAAATGTAAAATAAATAAAGTGAATGTTTATTTTTTTTTATTTCAAAATTTTTAGAAATAATCAAAGCAATAAAAAATCATTTTGTATAGTTTATTGTTTTATTCATTGATAAACCAAATTTAATTTTATTATTGAATATTATTTCAGGAAAAACTTTGGTGTAGAAAGTTAACTTTCCTAATTTCTATTTCAAATTGTTTATTTTTTACTCCTTTAATGAATTTGATGATTTTAATTACTAAAATCATTAAATGTTGAATGTCCTTTTAAAGTTTTTGGCATATTTTGGCATTGTTGTTTTTTATTACTTTATTTGATTTATTAATTTTACAGCAACATAGTTTTAGTTACAGACAAATTGATACTGAATCTCTTATCAAAAGATGTTATTTATTGAAGAAAATTTTTAAGAATTTATATTTTACAGAATTTTACCAGATAAAATTTAGTTGAAAATAAATCTACAAATTAGATATTTTTATTTACTCCGATTAAAAAAAATTAATATTAAATATTATTTAGCATTTAAAAATTGATTTAAGTATCATTACTCTATTATATTTTATGTAATATTTATTTACACTAAAACTAAATGTTTGTTAAATGTAAAATAAATAAAGTGAATGTTTATTGTTTTATTTCAAAGATTTTAGAAATAATCAAAACAATAAAAAATCATTTTGTATAGTTTATTGTTTTATTCATTGATAAACCAAATTTAATTTTATTATTGAATATTATTTCAGGATAAACTTTGGTGTAGAAAGTTAACTTTCCTAATTTCTATTTCAAATTGTTTATTTTTTACTCCTTTAATGAATTCAATGATTTTAATTACTAAAATCATTAAATGTTGAATATCCTTTTAAAGTTTTTGGCATATTTTGGCATTGTTGTTTTTTATTACTTCAATTCATTTATTAATTTTACTTGGATACTACCCCTCTGACATTGAATTTTAAATCCCACTCGGCTCAGGCTATATTTTTCAAAATTTTATTTTTACACCGCCCGAAGGGCGGTTTTGTTATGCTAGTACAATCTAATGGAGGTATAAACAAGGAAGGAAAATATATCCATGATCAGGAATAGACAACAAAAAAGCATATGACTTCATACCACGAACATTTATATACTAATACTCATGTTCTTTAATTGTACAACCGTTATCATCTTGCAGCACTTTCTGGTTAAAAATCAGACCGTCCAAATCGCCCAAGATGAAATGTAAAATTGTAAATCCGGATTATCTGGTGTTGCTTATCCACCGAATTCTTATTTCTGTTGTTACCTCAGCTAAATAATGGACCATTCTGTTTTTATCATAAAGAAAGAAAGGGCTGAAAAAGGACATGCTACACAGAAAAGATATATTGAGATAGAAAGAAAGAAAGAAAGACAGAAAGAAAGAAAGAAAAAAGAAAGAAAGAAAGCAGGGGAAAGATAGAGAGTTGAGGTGAGCACGCGGAAGTGATAACGCTCATATGTTTCAATCGAAGATAATGAAAAGATGAAAAGAAGGAAAAAAAAAGAAAAAAGAGTGTGTGAGAGAGAGGGATAAATAAAGATTATAATAGCTTTTACATATTTACACATTTTGAAATAGCTCTTAAGTAAACATATCAAACGTTGTAATGATTAGATTATCATACTGTGGTATATCCACAGGTCCTGCTTGTATATAATAAAATGCCTAAAATGTAATAAATCTTAAAGCAAATTGTCAATTTCATCAAGAGAACTATAGAAAATTGTTGAATCGAATTAGCAGCAAAAGGACAAAGCCCTAACAAATTAGAATCAAAAAAGGCTTCTTCAGGGAGACTCTCGCCACTGATGTTTATTATAGCGATGATACCACTGAATACCAAGAAAGGAGGCGAGGAGGCACGTGATGTAATGGTTAATGTCGCTGGAAATTGACTCGTCGATCCGAGTTCAATTACTAGACGAGGCTGTTTGCATTTCACATAGCGCTAAAACCCCTTGGTAAAGGTATGCATCTAACTACTACTGGGTAAATAGTTGGGCAGGACAGACTGGGCTGTTTAACCTTGAATAGGTAACCAGTCTAGGAGAAGGAAAACTCTGAATTCAAACCTGTTAAACTCCGCTTAATAAATTGACATTATGTCACATCCTGCTTGTGTGGAGTATACAAAGAAAATGCAAAGGGGGCTACAGATTTACAAAGTCGCAAGAAAAGATGGACCTCCTCATGGACATGGATTATACATGATAGATTTGATGCTTAGAATTTTTAAAAAAAATAGAAAAGAACTAATACAAACTGTTAAAATCTTCAGCCAAGATATGGGAATGGAATTTGGAATTGAAAAATGTACCATAATGAAGAAAATTATATAATATATAAAATGAAAAAAAAATGAATGAATAGAACTGTCCAATCAGGAAAACATCAAAACTTTTGGAGAAAAAGAAAATATCTCATCCACAGAAAGCGATGTTAATGCGCATATAGGAAAGACATGGCCTGCCATAGGAAGATCATCAGTCATATGGAAATCCGATCACACTAACAATGTAAAGTGACAATTCTTCCAACCCATAGTTGTATCAGTGCCTTTGTATGGCTGTACCAATTGGACCCTAACGAAACACCTTGAGAATAAGCTAGATGTGAACTGCACAAGAATGCGCGATATCAAACAAATCGTGGAGACAAAACCCTATAAGAAAACAACTCTACAGTCACTTGCACCCAATCACAGAGACTATCTGTGTGAGACGAACAAGACATGCAAGGCACTGCTGAAGAAGCGGGGACGAACTCATAAGCGATGTTCTCCTGTGGAAACCAGCACATGGTCTCGTCAGTGTGAGCCGCCCAGCAAAGACCTAATTTGACCTGCTCTGCGCGGATACAGAATGCAGAGGACCTGCCAAGAACAATGAATGATAGGGACGGCTGGCGAGAGATGGTCATGGATATCCGTGCTGCTAGTGTGACATGATGATGATGACGATGACGATGATGATGATGATGATGATGCAACAGAAATCAAATCAACGGACCTAATACCTTGACAGTCTCTCTTGAACTCAAATCCTTGACGAGGCTGTCTGCATTTCACATAGCACTAATACCTTTGTGAAAAGCACGAATCCAATTATTCTCCCCTCGCCCGCCAGCCATGGGTAAATAGGAAGGCAGACTGGGCTCTTTAATCTAGGTATAGCAATTGTACTCGTCGACCCGAGTTCAAATGCTGGTGGAGACTGTTTGCATTTCACATAGAACTAATACTCTTGAGAAAGGTATTCATCCATCCAACTATTCTCTCTCTCTCTCTCTTCAGCTACGGGTGAATATTAGGGCTCTTTAACCTTGGCTAGGTAACCAGTCTAGGAGAAGGAAAATACTGAACTTAGACCAGCTTTACACTGCTTAAAAACTGACCTTGTGTCACATCCTCTCTGTGGCGAGGAGGGTGAATAAATACATACTTAGCTCCCTTGGCCACTGCCTTTGTTGACAGTATCTTGGACAGGCTGTGTACAGAGTATAATGTTCCAGAAAATGATCCCACTGCAACGTTTTGTTATTGTAAGCCTTGCGCAGAGATGAAAAAGATTTACAGAGATTATTCTTAAGGAAGCTTCTTAAGCGACTGAAGAAGAAGGTAAAATAGAAGAATGTGTTAGCTGAAACGTGATAGGGAATTGCTCTTTCGTGTAAATACTTTGCAATGGGCGCGTTATATTAACATGGTTCATTCCTGCCGCGTCCAATTCTCTGTCTTCTTTTTTTCTTTCTTTTTTTCTTCTCTCAGAGAAAAAAATACATCCCTCTCTCTCTCTCTCTCTCTCTCTCTCTCTCTCTCTCTCTCTCTCTCTCTCTCTCTCTCTCTCTCTATTTTTCTCGGTCACATGCGCATACATACTCGTGATACAGTTTCTCTTCCGCATGCAAACGAGCACACACACACACACATACACACACACACAAACACACACACAAACACACACATACATACACACACACATACGATTCTATGAACAACTAGAAGCAATACATTACGGTCTAATCACGTTGAATGCACCGGTTCCCGCTAGATCACTGAAGTTAAGCAGCGATGAGTCTGTTCAATACTTCAATGGATTACCGTTTAAGCAACAGCAAGTACTGTAAGTAAAACGAATATCAAAATGACCTGATTCGGCATTAAAATGACTCGAAAAGGTTTTTTTTTTATGCCGTAAAATGACCAATCAAACCAACCAGGCATTACCTGGAACAAAATACAGCTGATGTAAAATAAACTCTGGTGGTTATTTACCGAACCCATTCACTGCAGATAGGATGTGATACAAGTCGCAGATATCAGGAATCCAGCGAGGATCGAACTCGTTATTCCGTAGTAATAGATCTGTGAGACTAGTTTGCTAGCCATTATATCTCGATGCGACGCCCTTGGTATAAATTGTGGTATAATGTTTATATACGGTACAACCAAAGCAGATTCTGTACTCTCAACTGAGAGATGGGTCTGAAGTGTGGATTATGTTAAAGTTAGATAATTCCCAAAATGGTTGGGCCATGTGCGTCTACATGAGCAAAGTCCAAATTAACCCCAGTCCCTAATGATAGAATTGAACTAAAATTTGATATTCACATCTTTATTAACCCTTTGAACTCATTAGCCCAATATTTTGATTGATTGATTTTAACGGCATTTCAATCCGTCTAGGGTTGTTTATGGGCAATTCTATGTCAAATCATCCAGGCCATGTCACCCATCCCCTTCAATTTCTCTGAAATTTTGACTAGATGCGGATTATGTTAAAGTTAGACAATCCCCAAAATTTGAGATTCCAATTCTGAATCATATCGATTTTTAGCTCTCTAATTTTATTTTATTGGGGGGGGGGCAAAAATGGCGACTTTTGTATCCTATTCTTGTCTGTAACATGTGTTCTAGAGCTTCCGTACTCTTTAAAAATTGGTTTATAAAAGCATTTTGGTCGAAGGAATCCAAACATGCTATCAAAAAAGTATTAAAGTCAACCAATTTTAAGTTATTGATGATTTCTAATTTTTTCATAGCAAAACCAATATTCCGATGTGGCACTGCATCTATGACAAAAATGTTCTATAATTATTTCACATATATTGAACATTATTTGTACCTAAAAGATATAATTTTGCACTTCAATTTTTCTAAAATTTTGTCCAGGTGTGGACTATCTTAAAAATTAGACAATTCCCAAAAGTTGAGCTTCCAATTCCAAAGAATGGTGGAGTTATGTCGATTTTTAATTCTCCAAATTTGTGTGTTGTCGCGAAAAGATTTCTGTTTTGCGAAACTTTTTGTAATTCATTTTTGTCTGTAAAATGAGTTCTAGAGCTCAAGAACTCATTTTACAAACAAAAATAGATCACAAAAAGTCATCATTTTTCGCGAAACTCCCTCCAATTCTGGAGAGCTAAAAATTGACATAACTCCGCCAATCTTTTGAAATTGAAGTGGGTGGGTGACAATTTTACTTTTTTCTGGGTGATTTGACATGGAATTACGCCATAGGCAGTTGGTAAGACGTAACAATAGATCGAATCAAATCGAGAAAACAGATTTAGCATGGCGTCATTATCGGATACAATAGATAGCTAGTAGTAGTAGTAGTAGTAGTACAACCTATCTTGATTTCTTTCTCATAGCTAATCAGTATTTGTTTTTTGTTGTTGTTTTTTGTTGTTTTGTTTTTTTGTCCTTTGTGGGCCTGTGTCTTCTTAGGTTTCAACCAAAATTTGCGGCCGACTTCTTTAAAAAAAATACAACGTGAGGAGAGGTCAGTTAGCTGGCGAGGCTGGATGGGCTGCGGATTGGTACTACCACAGGAATAGAGCTCTCTAATAATAGTCTACTAGTCTAACTCGGTAATAATTATACTAAATACTATCCAGGAAGAGTATTAAAATTTGGTAAAATTGTTGAATGGGCTTATCTAATTTCTTTGTAGTCATCTTTTCCCTACGAGTAACAGCATCCCTTAATTAAGATATTCACATTTTATCACCTTTACTTAGTCACTCTTAGATTATATATATATATATATATATATATATATATATATATATATATATATATATATAGGGGGGGGTAATATCAAAGTTCAGCAAATGGTATCACCATCAGTTCTTTACATCACACCCAAACCAACAGACACCAAGTCTGAAAAATCCCACTCAGATTTCATCCTCACAAAGATGTTGACCTTAAAATAAAAAGGAAGTGACAGTCAGTTAGCCGAAACATAATTGAAATGAAAAAAGAAATAAAATGTAATGAATGAACATAACGAGTCGTAATCACTCAAAAATTTGTCAAGTATATTACCGGCTTTATATTATGTAGTGACTCAAATCTGTTCCATAACGTTGACTGTACGTTCAGAGGCGATTTAAAGGCTATCCTTATACACTAGCTGAAGTATTCGTCTACTCTGGTGTAAGAGGTTAAGATCTGGATCGCTATTGGTTATAAAAAGAAGAATAAAAAAGGATTCTTCAGAGAATGAAATTTATTTTCATCGACTGAAATATTTTTGTTTGTTGTCAGAATTGTAAGTAATAATGTTATAGAATTATCTTACATTTCCTGATTGCTAGTCGTAACTAAGCAATGATGCTATGAAATTATTATTCATTTTCAGATTGCTAGTCGTAACTAAGCAATGATGCTATGAAATTATTATTTATTTTTAGATTACTAGTCGTAACTAAGCAATGATGCTATGAAATTATCATTTATTTTTAGATTACAAGTCGTAACTAAGCAATGATGCTATGAAATTATTATTCATTTTCAGATTGCTAGTCGTAACTAAGCAATGATGCTATGAAATTATTATTTATTTTTAGATTGCTAGTCGTAACTAAGCAATGATGCTATGAAATTATTATTCATTTTTAGATTGCTAGTCGTAACTAAGCAATAATTTTATGGAATTATTTTTCATCACCAGATTGTTAGTCCTAACTAACCAATAATGTTATGGAATTATTTTTCATCACCAGATTGCTAGTCATAACTAAGCAATAATGCAATGAAATTATTTGGTATAATTTGGATAAATTACGCTCGTAATTCCATTTATTTTATTTTAGTAACATTTTGCTAATGTATTATTTTTTTTTTCGACAAATTTTATGCAAACGAGTCCAAATTTTGTATGGTTTGAAGTATTCTAATATTAATGATTATATGGTTTTAAGTAAATATTCTATCTAATGATAATCCTTTGTTTGCATACAGTTACATGCTTTCAAGTAAATAATAATCCTTAGTAAACAATTATAACAACCTTCCTTTGAAACAATTATTAGCGTAATTAGAACAATGAAATAGCATCTTTAACGTTTTTTACCAACCGTAAATTGCGTCCTTAGCAACAATCAATATAGCGTCCTTAGCAACCTTCCTTACCTACCGTAAATAGCTTCCTTAACAACAATAGATATAGCTTCCATAGCAACCGTAAATAGTGTTCTTAGTTACCGACCTTAGCAACATTAAATAATGCCCTTAGCAACATTAAGTATAGCGTCTTTAGCAACCTTCCTTTGCAAGCGTAAATAGCGTTCTAATAAACCTTCCTTACAAACCGTAAATAGCGTCCTTAGCAACAATAAATAACTACTTTTCTTAACAACAATAAATGGCAACTTTTCTTAATGACAATAAATAGCGTCCTTGGCAACATTTCTTAGCAATAATAAATAGCGTTCTTTGCAAACTTCCTTAGCAACCATAAAAGCATCTCCATCAATAATAAATATACCGTCCTTAGCAGCCGTAAATTGCATCCTTAGCAATCTTCCCTAACAATCGTAAATAATGTACTTAACAACAATAAATATATCATCCTTAGCAGACCTAAATAACATCCTTCCTCAACAACTGTAAATAGCGTTCTTGCCAACTTTTGGTAATTATAACGGCAATATATAGTTAGCAACTATATATAGTTACCCTGACAACCTTCCTTAGCAACGATAGATAGTTGAATAATAGCAACAATAAATAGTTAGCAGAAAACAGTCATCCTAGCCACTTTCATTAGCAACGATGGATATAGCGTCTTTAGCAACTGTAAACAGCGTCCCTAGCAATCTTCCTTAACAATAATCAACGACGTCCTTTAGAAACAATAATTAGCCTCAATGGCAACTCCCTACCAATGGTTTGCTAACTAATACACCACGTGACGTGTCCAAATACTAAATCTAGTATACTTGTTCCGAACCCGGAGGCGTCCCATCGTGGTGTAATGGTTAGCAAACTAATCTCGCAATCCATTACAACTGAATAACGAGTTTGTTCCTTAATACTGTAATAGTATTACGAACTACTTCCTCACATGACACAGCACAACACGGCAGCGTAGGAAGATCATGAACTGATAGCAGACGCTTAGGGATAGAACTACTTACAAACGCTATCCAGGCTAGACTCACATAATACATATCACTGTACATTTGCAACATAAATAAATATATATATTTCTATCTTATACGCCTCTGTTAAACATAACATTATACAACATATCTCTTCACAAATACTTGCTCCGTACTTACAACCTTGGGTCACATCCTACCCGTGGCGAACCGGGTGGATGAATACTGTTGTAAGGAAAGATATTTCCCCTACAAGAAAATTAGACTCGTCCAACGAAACACATAAATAATACAGAATACACGAAGGAGTGGTCGCGTAATAGCTAGTCTTGCTATAGAGATTTACTTGCTGTTGTTAAAGAACTACGTGTTGAACTCTGTCTTATGTATATGTTTTGCAGCAAAAGGGTAATAAACCTATATTAACCTTTTCATCCGGATTTCAATGTTGTTATTTGATGACTCAGACACAATAAATACCTACTTATTCCGAACCCGGATCTTGTACAATATTCAGCATACACGACTGGTAGACCTGCAAAAAGGTTTCTTTCTATCATTTCTTCAAATCAAAGTTGGTGTTCTAAAGAACTTTGTAAAACAACGACACATTTTGTGTTGTAGATTCCAGTGCATAAAGATAAGATTTGGTGTTGAGAAAAGTGGTGCAAAAAAAAGGTGACATTTTCATTTTTTTTTTTTAAATCAACGTCTGAAAACAAGTTCAGAGGTGAATGGAATCGAATTGAACTGGTCGCATTAGATTCATTTGTGTTGGCTGGTTGGTTGGTTGGTTGGTTGGTTGGTTGGTTGCATTTTACGGCATGACAACCCTTGTTGAGTTATTTTATGCCGAAGACATTTTGTTTTATTCATTCTTGGTGGTATTCAATTTTTTTGTCAAACTCAATTTTTAAACACATTTTTTCTATTCAACTCATAGACGGAACCCTAACAAGTACTACAACTCCGGGTCAGAGTGGAGTAATGGCGATGAAGGGGTACTCCACACTCCCTAGAGTTCCAGAACTGGAACTTCCCCATTAGATGCAGTTTAACGTCATACACAAGTCTTTCATTTGTATTAGTCGTATACAACGGTAGAACAAAGAAAGTATATCAAAGAATGGAATACCGGATGTCTTACAACAGAAGACCAGCACCAAATGCACATGCGCAGAAGAAACGCTCTAAAACATTTCTAAAGATGTCAGTAATTCATATTGATTCCATTATTTCTCATCGTCATCTAAATTTTCTTTCAGCGTAAACATACTATTTACTAATAAATTGGGCACCACATTGTGATGTAATGTTTAGCAAGCTAGTCTCACAGCTCCATTACTACTGAATAGGGAGTTCGATCCTCGCTGGATGCGCCATACTTGCGACCTTATGTCATATTCTACCCGTGGTGAACGTGTTGGGTAAATTATCATGCACGGGTTCCGTGTTATATGAAAACTATTTTAAGGGTTTCACAGGGGCAACAAATGCTGTTCTAAAGAGTCGCTTGTGTTGCGTGTATAAACCCTTTCGTGTTGAGTCCCCTATCTGGGTAGCTCTCCCGTTATGGTGAAAGACCACTTCCTGTAATGGTAATGTGACAATTAAGACGTTATTGTGTCTAGATCCGTTGTCATCTTTATTTATACTAACTAGTAGTTAGCATAACAGCCTGCTGAAAAGCTTAAATACACCATGCATTTTGGCATTTCGTCTTTAACCACATAAAA
The DNA here is from genome assembly GCA_023376005.1 of Doryteuthis pealeii. Taxonomy (NCBI): domain Eukaryota; kingdom Metazoa; phylum Mollusca; class Cephalopoda; order Myopsida; family Loliginidae; genus Doryteuthis; species Doryteuthis pealeii. The sequence continues at coordinate 38,526,686 of CM042153.1, forward strand.
ATGAGATTCCACGAATGGAATCGAAGTAGAGGACTGCTTGACATGATGGTATCAACAACAAACAGCCAAAGAATTCACTCCACGATAAAAATATATTATACCTTTCACTAATCATAATAAACTAGCAGGACCTGTGGATATACCACAGTATGATAATTTGATTATTATAACATTTGATATGTTTACTTAAGAGCTATTGCAAATATTTCAACATGCAAAAAGTATAATAATCTTGATTTAACTCATTTATATATTTTCTCTCTCTCTCTCTCTCTCTCTCTCTCTCTCTCTCTCTCTCTCTCTCTCTCTCACACACACACACACACACACACACACACACACACACACACTTTTTTATTTCCTTCTTTCGTCTTTTCATTATGTTCGATTGAAATAGATTAGCGTTATTGCTTCCGCACCCTCACCCCCTCTCTCTATCTTTCCCCACACTCCTTCTTTCTTTCTTATTACATTTTTTCTGTGTATCACTCTTTTTTCTTCATTTTCTTTTCTAAAAATGGAATTGTCTATTATTCAGCTGAGGTGACGACACTCATAAGAAATGAGAATTCAGAGGATAAGCAACACCAGATAATCATGAATTACATTTTTGCATTTCATCTTGGACGATTTGGTCGGTCTCATCTTTAACCAGGGGGTGTGGCAAGATTATAACGATCAGACCTTTAAGGAACACGAGTATTAATATATATATATATATATTATATATATATATATATATATATATATATTTGGGAGAATATGTGTTTTAAATGAAGTCGAACCTAATTTATGAAAGTTAATTAATTAATAATTAATTAATTAGGCGGGATTACCTATTAAATTTAAGGCTAAACAAATCGAGAAAAATCAATCTCTGTATGTACATTTCGGCCTATTAGGCCTCATCAGCAGAGCTATAGATACAAAGACCGCCCCGTGTGCGATTCGAAACCTGATTGTCAAGCTGACTTGTCAAGCGTCTTACCACCACACCAAACGGACTTAGCAGATTTCTTCGTTTTGTTAAGGAGTAGGTATTTATATTCCTCTTAAGTGACCTCTACACGAACTTACGAGAAGTAAACATTTTCTCGATTTGTTTAGCCTTAAATTTAATAGGTAATCCCGATTTGCTTAGCCTTAAATTTAATAGGTAATCCTCGATTTGTTTAGCCTTAAATTTAATAGGTAATCCCGCCTAATTAATTAATTATTAATTAATTAACTTTCATAAATTAGGTTCGACTTCATTTAAAACACATATTCTCCCAAATATTGTCGGCTGAAAATAGCCATATCACAAACATCGTCTGTTTGTTTACTTCTCGTAAGTTCGTGTAGAGGTCACTTAAGAGGAATATAAATACCTACTCCTTAACAAAACGAAGAAATCTGCTAAGTCCGTTTGGTGTGGTGGTAAGACGCTTGACAAGTCAGCTTGACAATCAGGTTTCGAATCGCACACGGGGCGGTCTTTGTATCTATAGCTCTGCTGATGAGGCCTAATAGGCCGAAATGTACATACAGAGATTGATTTTTCTCGATTTGTTTAGCCTTAAATTTAATAGGTAATCCCGCCTAATTAATTAATTATTAATTAATTAACTTTCATAAATTAGGTTCGACTTCATTTAAAACACATATTCTCCCAAATATTGTCGGCTGAAAATAGCCATATCACAAACATCGTCTGTTTGTTTACTTCTCATATATATATATATATATATATTGAATGTTTTTAAAAAAATCTTTTGCCCGTGTTGTCTTATCTTTAAATTTGGATTGCACAATCATCAGAAATAATAGATACAAAGAAACAAACCCAGTGACCTCCACACTCGTAGATATGTCCAACATATCCAACTCCGGGGGTCTAGTGGCTTCGGCCCTGGACCTTATAAGCTAACATCGTTGATCCCAGGGTGTCATCCTCCCAAGCAATACCTACCCTCTTGATTTAAAGGGACAGGGCTGGGTTTATTGCCCAATGCCTGAGGCACCCCCTTGAGGGGTAGTGTAGAAGGGATCAACGCATTTTTTGCACCCGCTACCCATGAGCTTCGGTTCGTGAGTAGTCCTACATTAATAGGGCCTTGTGCCTAACCCATACACGTGGGGTACGTGGTAAATATCTAATACGCCACACTCTAGAATATACGTGTTTGCTCCAGTAGCAAAATTGTTCTTGCCCAATGTTATCGCCTCTATATTCAACACAATGGCGCGTGGGCTAATGGTTAGAGTCGTAGGAAATGGACTCGTCACCGCGAGTTCAATTCCTGGACGAAGCTGTTGGCATTTCACATAGCGCTAATACCCTTGGGAAAGTTATGAATCAAATTCTCCATCCAGCTATGGGTAAATAGCCGGGCAGACTGGGCTCTTTAACCATGGCTTGGTAACCAGTCTAGGAGAAAGAAAACTCTGAATTCAAACCTGTTAAACTCCGCTTAAGAAATTGACATTGTGTCGCATCCTGCTCGTGCGGAGGGTTTTGGTAAATATATATTCAACATAATGTTCGACTTGTCATTGTTTGTCTTCTGATTCTATAAATAGATTTTTTTCTGTTCTTCTCAACTGGATCGACTTAAATGTTTCAATGTTTCAGCCGCGCCAAGAAACACCAAAGTGGAAATAAATAACTGGGTGGGACGAGAGGCTTATCATTCTTGTCGGTACTTACCCAACCCATTCGCCACGCGTAGGATGTGACAAAAGGTCACAAGTATGGGGCATCCTGTGAGGCTTCTCATTCTTGTCATCTGAATGTTCTTCTATTCAGAGCCATCATAATACACATGCTCCATAAAACATCGTTAACAAAATTACGACTATTTCCTAGTTGAGTAACATGAGTGACCCAGAAAAAACAGAACCCAAATTATTCATTTATTTTCCCATTGAACTAACCCTAAAAATGTAAATCCTGATTATCTGGTGCTGCTTATCCACCGAATTTTTATTTCTAATGAAGGTCGTCACCTCAGGTAAATAATGGGCTATTCCGTTTTTATCATAAAGAAAGAAAGAGAAAATAGAGAGAATATGCTACACAGGGAAAATATAATAAGAAAGAAAGAAAGAAAAAAAGAAAAAAGTAGGGGAACGATATAGAGAGGAGGTGAGCGAGCGGAAGCGATAACGCTGTTTCAATCGAACATAATAAAAAGATGAAATTCTTTTCATCTTTTTATTATGGAAAGAAAGAAAAAAGAGTGAGAGTGAGAGAGTTAAATTAAGGTTATTATACTTTTTACATATTGAACTATTTGGCAATAGCTCTTAAGTAAACATATCAAACGTTGTAATAATTAGATTATCGAACTGTGGCATATCCACAGGCCCTGCTAGTTTAAAAATACAATTTATAAAAATTCTAGCCAAATCTACATCGGCCTATTTTCAAAGAACTTCTGTTGGGGGGGGGGGCAGATTATAGAAAATGAACCCACAAAACAGAAATTTGGGATTTTCTTTTTCACAATGTGAGAATGGTTCCAATTGAGAAACTCATATTAGCGTGCAGAGTGTACTTGAGATGAGAGACAACTCACACACCCAAGAGAACAGGAGGAAAATTGTTTTATTTCATGTGAAGAAATAGTTTTGTCATGTCATATTGACATGGGGAAGAGGTAGCTGTGATGACAGACAGAACACACAAATATAGAAAATAAGAGAAAATGTTTGAGATTGGATTGTTAAATAAACTTCAAGTATATCTGCCATTTCTTTAAATGTTGGTGGTTGGTATTGAAGGATATCACAATTCCATTGTAAAGAAAAAAAAGGTAACTTTAATGTTGTTCGTTTACCTTTGATTTATTCTCTTAATATTTTGGGATAAAAAAAACCCTCCATCAGAAGATTTCTGAAAGCACAGAGACCTTGAAGGAAACTGTTAACTTATTGCCAGAATATGTTCATTCTGTTGTATGCTTGGTAATATCTTCCTCCGAATTCTTTGTGTGTGTGTGTGTGTGTGTGTGTGTGTGTGTGTGTGTGTGTGTGTGTGAGTGAGAGAGAGAGAGAGAGAGAGAGAGAGAGAGAGAGAGAGAGAGAGAGAGAGTTTATGTGTGTGTTTGTTAAATAATGCCTTAGTATCATTCCAGGTTTTTTCTTCTTTTTTTATGTTTTTATAATATCTATGGCACTATTTACTGCAATATGCCCATGAAATACAATAAAGTTGTGGCGAGAGAAACCATGCACGTAGTGGTTCGAAGCGTGCACGACTGTGTTTGGCATGCAGAATGCGATCAGGGGCGAGTGGGGAGATTGAACTCACATCCTCCTGATCGTGAGTCGTGGCCTGACGCATGTGAATTACTAAACTGTGCAGAGTAACCCGGACGTGAAGTCTCGTCGTGAGGATTGACGCGTGCTGATGAATGTCGCACGAGCTGCACGGACAATTCAGAGTAAGGAGTCCGGATGAACACAGTAATTGTGTATTTAATGACCTGCCCTCCCAGACCGGCGAGAAATCCTGCAGTAGCATTTTGGCTGTCGCGACGAGTGGAAGAAAAAAAAAGATATTTGGATAGCGTTGGTGAGAAGAGTGTAGCATTGCTGAGGGAGATTGTTCCAGACTGAACACTTTGTCAGTTGGGAGAGCAAACGCATCGGACTTAACTGTGTCCCCCCAGAGTTTACTTTCATTCCTATTAGAAAAGTTTTTAATTTTTTTTTAAATTTAAAAAAACCGGAAGTTATCAAAAGTGAAAATGGAAAAAAGATAATTTACCAAAAGTAAAAATGGAATTAAGCAAAATTTGAAACGGAAAATGAATAGCAGCCTATCAGCAATTCACTGCGTTTCAAATTATTAACGAGGTAACATTTTTTCCTTTTCTCCAAAAACTACATGTCGGAATTTAACGAAACTTTCACAGTATAATATAAGTAGATATATGCGTAGGCTTTAAAAAAAACTTTATTGTTCTGCGCAACCGGAACAAAACGGTAGCCATTTGCAATATTAATACGATATAGAAGTGCCCCATGCTATAAATGAGTGTCATTATAATCGTGCAATTATATGTCGTAAATGTGACTTGAATCTTTTGAGAAAGATATTATAACATCTGAACTTTCCAAAAGCAGATCATCTTTAGAAATATCCAAAATAATTGGAAGATATCACCAAACTGTAAAATATTTGTTGCGGCTTCTACAAAGGTATGTACGAAGGCTGATAAGTTTCACTAGGGGAATGTTTCCCCGACGTTCTTTGTTACGAATGAAACTCAAAGCTGTAAATAACCCAGGCCTGACGAGTGGAGCACTTTTCAGCAGTATTGAAGAAGCAACAGTGTGCAGAAGTACTCGCTATTGTCTTCAGAAAAAGCTTTGGGTATCAGTGAGATCAGTGACTAAACCCCAACAGAAAAAAGTACACATACAAATGCGTTGAAATGGACAAAGGAAAATATAAACGTCGATTTCTCGAAAGTTCTGTTCAAAGATGTGTTACGATTTTTGTGGCCATCCCTAGGCTTCAAACAAGAGCGCTGTCCGGCGTATATCCCTTGTGTTAAGCAGAGCGCGATCCTTAGTGAATAATCCTTTGGTTGCTCCTTAGTGTGCATTAATATTGGGTATGATCCTTTGGTTGTTCCTTGGTGTTCCTCAGTCTTGCAGGTCGTTCGTCAATGAGTGCAAATGGACGTCTGTCAATATCAGCGATTAAGTAGTTAATCAACCACGTATTCGGGCTGTTGATTGACTGAGGTTTAAACCACGTGACCTCGATTAGTCTATAAATTTAAGTGGTGGATTGCAGCACACCTTATATACCCAAAATAATCCAACAAGATGAAACTCGCGCAACACTTGATGACCCTGATCGTTTGAGTAAAGTTTGGGTCGTAAATGAACGGGATCAACACCAAAGCTTGAGGCGCCAACAAGAAGGAGGGGGTATTATGATTTGAGCTGATATTATTGAAGGTATCATGGTTGGTCCGTAGAAAGTATCTGACGGTACAAAAAAAACCGTAGATGGTTATATAGCCTTCCTCAAAGAGAACCCAGAATCTTGGCTAAAAGAGCAAAGAATCGTCTTTAGGAGAACCATCATATTTATGCAAGATTATGCTTCTTCGCATTAAGCACATAAAACCAGAGTACCTGGAAAAATTAGGCTTCTGTGGACATCAGAAGATGAACTGGCCAACCAATTCTCTAGACTTAAACCCAATTGAAAACTTGTGGAGCGTTCTGACACAACGTGTTTATGAGAATGGACGCCGATTTAGAAGCAAGGATGACTTGTGGCAAGAAATAGTCAACGTATCACGTGAAATTACATCAGAGGAAAACCAGAAATTGACATGTTCGATGAACCAGGGCCTTTTCCAAGTCATTTTAAAAAAGGATCACATATCTCATATTAATCAACTCCACTATGATTTTTTTAAATTCTGTTTACTTTTTTATTTGAATTTAATTTCATTTTAGTTACTGTAAGTATCCCTAAAATCTGTATATGAAACAATTAAAGAGTTATTTTCTTTTTATGGGGGTTTTATTACACCTCGCTAATAATTTGACTAACTAATAATTTAAGTAAATTAGGTAAATGACCGTAATTTCTGTTTTTAGAATCTTACAATTTTTATGGAGTATGTTTATATACATGTTGTCATCATTCTCTGATAACTTCGTTAAATTCCATCGAGTAGTTTTTGGTTAGGGTTGAAAAGTGTCACTATATTTTGAAACGCAGTGTATTGTAGATTAACATTATTATTAGTGGAATTCACTTCCTCCTTCTATCACACTTTTGACCCACTGTGCCTCTGCCCCGAGTCCTTTGAGACCCTTGAATTAGCTGCGTCCGTAGAATTGCCACATGTTCTCCTACCATATACGCAATCCTCAATGCTGGCGAGTCCTCTTCCTCCTTCTTTTCTCGATACGTAGAGTCTATTTCATTTCTCGAGAGGAATACCTTTTGCATGGTCATCAAGTTCCTTGTCCTTTGTTCCAGCGAAAAGAAAGCGAAAAGATAGACAAATACTTGGACCTTGCCAGAGAACTAAGAAAGCTGTGGAACATGAAGGGGAAGATCGTTCCAATTGTGACTGGTGACTGGGAACGGTCTCCAGGGGTCTGGAAAAAGGTCAAGACTACAGCATTGTTGAGATTGGCTGGAATACTCAAGAGTCCTGGAGACCTGAGGAGACTTGCTGTCAGTCAGCCTTCAGTGAACCACCGGCTAAGGCGGGTGGGAAAAACTCTATTGGTGTGAAATAATAATAATAATAATAATAATAATAATAATAATAATAATATATTATTATTATTATTATTATTATTATTATTATTATTATTATTATTATTATTATTATTATTATTATTATTATTTACTCCTTTTTTGGTCTTTCACTGAGTCTGAGTGACGGAAAGTCTCCTCGGGTCTCCAGGACTCTTCTGAGTATTCTGGCAGATTGCAGCAGTGCAGTGTTCTGGATGGTATCAATTCTTCCTCTGATTTCCAGACTTTCCAAACCCCTTTCTAATCCTTTTAGAACCGTTCCAAGTGCACCAACTACAATTGGTATCACTTTGACTTTCATATTTCATAACTTTTTCAGTTCTCTGGCAAGGTCCAGGTATTTGTCCATTTTTTAATTTTCCTTTAGCTTCATCCTGTGAACTGCAAAATCGACCAGTTGACAAGTTCTTTCTTTTTTGTTAATCAACACTAGGTCTGGTCTTCTTGCTGTGATAAGGTGATCCGTTTTTATTTCAAAGTCCCGGAGAATTTTATGCGTTTCGTTCTCAAGAACAGATTCGGGTTTATGCATATACCATAATATGGAATGGTCAAAATTTATTTTTTGGCATAATTCCTAGTGGATCACCTTCCCAACCCAGTCGTGTCTAGTTTTGTACTCCCGTTGTGCTAGTTTGTTACTTTTATCATATACATATATATATATATATATACATATATATATATATATATATATATATATATAATATAAATAGCAAATACTATATATATATATATATATATATATATATATATATATATATGAAGTCGTACCTAATTTTGAAAATTAATTAGTTAATAATTAATGAATTTTAGGCGGGCATATATGTTCAAATGTAAGGCTAAACGAATTGAGAAAATGTCAATCCCTGAATGTACATTTCAACCTATTAGGTCTCATCAGCAAGGTTATATACATGGGAGACTGCTCCGTGTGTGACTGGAAACCTCGACTGTCAAGCTGACAGGCGAAGTCTCTAACCGTTACACTAGCTTACCAATCCACATTTTTCGTTCGTTTTGAAACTTATTTATATTCCACTTTTTTATTGACTTCTTACATGACAGTATGAGGTTAAGTAAACAAACAAATGAGTTTATTTTTATATGGCTTTGAGCCGACAATTTTTGGAGAATATGTTCTTAATTGAAGTCGTACCTAATTTTGAAAATTAATTAATTAATAATTAATGAATTAGACGGGCATACCTATTCAAATGTAAGGCTAAACAAATCGAGAAAAATCAATCTCTGTATGAACATTTCGGCCTATTAGGCCACATCAGCAGAGCTATAGACAGGAAGACCGCTTTGTGTGTGATTCGAACCCTGACTGTCAAGCTGACAGGCGGGGACTCTAACCATTACATCAGCTGTCATTTACCAGATTTTTCGTTTTGTTTAGAAGTAGGTTATATTCCACTTATGGTGACTTTACTACACGACAGTATGAGAAGTAAACAAACAATGTGTTTTGATATGGCTTTATTTAGCCGACAATTTTTGGGAGATTATGTGCTTAATTGAAGTCGTACCTAATTTTGAAAATTAATTAATTAATAGTTAATGAATTAGGTGGGCATACCTATTCAAATGTAAGGCTAAACAAATCGAGAAAAATCAATCTCTGTATGTACATTTCAGCCTATTAGGCCTCATCAGCAGAGCTATAAACAGGAAGACTGCTTTGTGTGTGATTCGAACCCTGACTGTCAAGCTGACAGGCGGGGACTAACCATTACACCAGCTGGCCTTTTCCCAGATATCTTATATTGGCTATTATCTTATAAAAGAAAAAATATACATCGATATTTGTTCCGTTTAACAGGAGGGTGCGATAAATTTCCAATACAGTTTTCGACAAAAAAATTATTAGTGATTGATACTAAAGTAAAATAGTTATAAAAAAATGTTAGAAAATCTAATAATAATTTTAAACTTAACATCATGCTGCTCATATCTGAAATGAATTGTATATATTAATTTATCATAGCAGAAATACCTAAATAAATCCGAAAGTTTTGAAATAAAATAACTGATGCATTATAAAATTCATTCATTGATAAATCAATACTGAAAATTTCATTAAAATCAGATACTTCCCTGATTTTTGGTAATTTTTTAAAACCGGGGTGGGAGGTAAATTTGTATTGTAAAATCACGGATTTTTCGACAAATTGGGTATACCTAGTTTAAATGTTTATTAGTATACTTGGAGGTGGGGGAGATATTTAGCCAAGTCCCTACTCTCCAAGGACCAATATTATATACGAATATTAGTATATCCGTGATATCCTAACACTGAAGAAAACAAAAAGAAAGACAAAATAAACTCAATGACACATTGCCCTATTAGTGGGGCTTAGAATATACTGACTGTGTCCCCTACAAAAGGGTAATGCCTTCCCAATAAGTGGTCTCCTGGGTACGATTCTATGCTGCATCTGATGATGGGGTTCTAATTCTGGACATCTGGGGAGTGTGGCGTGTCCCTTCATTACCATTACTCCCAGGTTAACTATCGCTTGCAGTGGTAGTAACCGTTAGGGTTCTAACGATGGGTCAAATAGATCTTTTTTTAAATGATTTCTATTCGATATGACAATGTGCCAAAAAAGAAACAATTGCACGATAATGAAAATATGAATGTAAAATAAACGCAATTCCCTAATCTCCAGACATGAAATTACCCTGGATGGGTTGAAATGCCGTAAAAAATCAATCAGGCTCAATGGTTTAAAAGATCCGATTGATAACACTCACTGGCAAAATTTTGAGGATTCTTATAAGAAAGCTAAAGACACAAGGGAGGTAACTCAAATTATACAAAATAAGAGTTATTTCCCTTTGACCAAGATTTTTCTATAAATTATTAGACATAGATCCAAGGGAAGTAACTTTAGTTATAGAAATCCTGAGTTATTTCCCTTAGACTAATATTTTTGATAAATTATTATCAAATCATTTTTGTAGGTTAGACACAAGGGAGATAACAACTATTATACAAATCATGAGTTATTTCCCCTTGACTAAGATTTTCAATTAATTATCAAATAATTTTTGTAGGTTAATAAAATCTATTGATACAAGGGAGATAACTACAATTATATAAAACCTGAGTTATTTCCCTTTGACTAAGTTTTTTTTTTTAAATAATATATTAAGTGAAATTATTTTGTTTTAATTTTTCCATGCAGTTATCAGTTTTTTTTTTATTTATTCAGTTCGGATTTTTATTGATTGATTGATTGATTTTGACAGCATGTCAACCTGTTATTTTATAATAAATAAAAGATCAAGATGAAAATAAAAGATCAACAAAAATAAAAGATCAACAAAAAAATAAAAGATCAAGATGAAAAAAAAGATCAACAAAAATAAAGATCAAGATGAAAATAAAAGATCAACAAAAATAAAAGATCAACAAAAATAAAAGATCAAGATAAATAAAAGATCAAGATGAAAAAAAAGATCAAGATGAAAATAAAAGATCAACAAAAATAAAAGATCAAGATAAATAAAAGATCAAGATGAAAATAAAAGATCAAAAAATAAAAGATCAAAAAAATAAAAGATCAAATAAATAAAAGATCAAGATGAAAATAAAAAGATCAACAAAAATAAAAGATCAATAAAAATAAAAGATCAAGATAAAATCAAATCATTGGAAAAGAATTAGATTTATTAATATCATCATAATAAAAAAAACATTCAAAATCAAAATATTTGGAAGAATTCTTTTCAGTAATTTGATTAGAATAAAGTTCTCAAAGAACTATGATTAGATATTTACTAGCTTATCTACTTGTCTACACCGGGTACAAGGTCAAGAAATATGTTGAACTTGAATATAAAGACAATGTAAATAAGACATTTTCTTTTACAAACAATTAGTTGGTAAGTATTATTTCTGTCAGAATAAAGTTATCTTAAACTGTCGGATATATACAGGTACATGAGGCATTTGATAGGACACTCTTAGTGAACCATAAATGGTAGACAACCTAACACAATGTTACATGGTATAAGCTAAATTCTATTATTCTTGTTTCTCTTTCAGACATATCAAAAGCATTTTAAGTGAATGTTACTGCGGTGGGTATAAATTTATCAAAAAAATTCAACAACCGAAAGAAAAACAGGTCCATCATCTCATCAAGTGGGCTACATGTAACAATGTTAGCAGGCGGGATTGAAAACAAGTTAACCATCACTTGCCGAGGTCCCCTGACTCAATCAGCCATCTAAGTGGTGGCAGTGGTGGTGGCCAGTTGGACAATGCTATTCATGCAAGGCAGAAATGGAGCTGGGGGTGTTCTGTGAAACCCAATAAAAGATTGTGGGATTTTTCAGTTCACTGTTTTTTTGGTGGTTGGGGTACAAGGAGACAAGTATTCATATGTACAGAGAGTGAGTGAACTTTTCAAAGATACAAGAAGGGTCAGTTCCAACAAGAATAAAGAAGCTACCCTGCATATTGAGTCCATTATCCATTTCCACCTATTTGAATGTCATCAGAAACTGAACAGAGAGAATAAAGCAACAGAGGTCCTAACACTCAAGGCAGGTTGTATTTTTGTATTTCTCCCCAACCCCTTCATCTGACATGGACATAGCAGTCATTAGTGACTATGTTACAGCATTAACATGGCAGCTTTCAATCTGTCACTGAAAATAAAAAGTCATGCAATGTTCATAGTGCTAGCCTCTATTTGGTTTGGTTTGGTTGATTGGATTTTATGGCATGTCAACTCTTATTGGGTTATTTTATGTTGATGACATTTTGTTCTATTCCGGCTTGATGGGTATTCAAAATCATTTTTTAACACATTTTTTTAAACTCATTTTTTTCTATTTAACCCATAAATGGGACCCTAACAGATACTACCACTCCGGGTCAAAGTGGATCTGGGAGTAATGGCAATTAAGGGGTACTCCACACTCCCCAGAGCTCCAAAACTGGAACCTCACCACCAGATGCAGTTTAGCATCACCAACTACTTGGAGATAACCAACTTCTTGAAAATGGACAGGTAGTTTGTGTAGACAAGAACAAGCTGGACACCTTCCAAAGTTAAGTTCCTGGTAGAGCCACCCATTATGGTCACATCCCAGCCAAAGGGGCTCAAGTGAAAATTCCCAAGGTGTTTGCACCAGAAACTGGCGGTTAGTTTTGGTCCTCTCGTCCCTGCATCTACTGGATAATCTGCAGCAAACAAGAGTTTCTGCATGCAGGGTTTTGGGGACTTGTGTATTTCCTATTCCCATGATACTCCATTTTTGACTATGTGAATTTAATGGATGGAGTGGACTCAACCCACCTTGGGTGAAAACTGCCACAAGACAAGAAGTGTCAGATCCTAACAACATCTGATTTGATTGTCTTTATGATTTTTAAAAAAAAACTTTTTCAGTCAATATCTTTACATTTGAATTCCCCCTCCCCTCAGAAAACATTTTAATCTTGGTTTTAATTACTTCTGTATATTTAAAGCAGGTTTTTGACTATTTTTAACTTTTGTCATCCAAAATCAACTTTGATTAGGCCATAATTGATGTCTGCCAACAGAAAAATTTAGATTCTGTAATCTAAAATATTCCATAAATAAAGTTGCCATTATAGAAATATAGGAAATGTCAAAAATTAGTTAATTTAATAATTACTAGAATAAATATATACTACTCACTTTTTTATCTAAAATATTGTAAAAATTACATTTATTTATTATATCTGTTACCAGTTAACTCAGTTCAAAGGTTAATTGGGTATGGATTCAGCTGTCCTTACAAATATGTGATGAAAACCTGCTTAAATGTACAAGCATCTCATTGACCAGCTGAAATATGTATGACCAAATGTTTAGTGGAAAAACATTCTTTCATTATTTTTTTTTTTAAATATTCCAGGTATTTTTTTCTTTTTTAAGCTGAAGCCAGATTTGACACGTTTTTTTTCTCACTCATAAGTAATTTGGCAGAGTGGCCTAATGTCAGTATCTGCCAGACAGTGAAGGAGTTTGTCCCCTTTTTGCTAGTACAAGACCAGGGAGATTGTTTTTGTGCCTCAGGTGGAGTGCCACACCTACCATCAGCTCCCCACTAATCTGAGCTACTGATGCACTGAGTTGGCGAGGACCGGTATTGAACTAGGAACCTTGTGATTCCTAACCAGGTACTCTACCGACTATGCTAACACAAGATTAATAAAAAATATGCCGATTTAAAAAAAAATTTTTTCCTATTTTCCTATCGTCATAGGAAATTCGTATGTAAACCATTTTGAACATAAGTTTTTATTTCTTCAAATATTGAGTAAAATCATGATTGGATAAAAATAAATAAATAAATAAATAAAAACAACTTTGCCAAAATAACATAAAACCAAGAATATATGATTCTGATAAATAATTACATTTTTTGTAAAAAATCATTATTTGTAAACACACTGATAATTATTCTTAAGACAAATAATTCATTGTTAGAATTGCAATGCATATCTGGAAGGAAGAATAATCACATAATTCTCTCTGGGATGAGATCCAAATCATAGATTGGGAACATCACTAGAAGAAAATTGAAGGAAGCAGCATAACATTAGTCAAATGCGTAAGTTGTGAATAGAGACATTATTGCCAACACACTCATAAAACAGTAGTTATCATGATAATCTTGATACAAGATACTCAAAGGACCAGTTTTGGGCAATGGTTTGCAAGCTAGTCTCACAGATCCATTAGTTCAATCCTTCCTGGATGCTTCATACTTGCGATTTTGTGTCACATTCTACCTGTCACAAAATGGGCTGGGTAAATACATAATCAAAGCCCAGTTCTGGGGGTGTGCACTCCTCCATTGCACTTAACAGGGTAGGATCAAGGTCAATCCTTGAAGCATCCCAAATGTTAAATAGTAAAAAATTTCTGGAACTACCCATACGTACAAGGTGTCTTCACAGTCAACTTTACCTTTTATCCCAATTCTACCCTCACGGGGAGTCGGAAAAAAATACGTACGTGATCATTTAGGCCACACAATAAACATGGAATTTAATCAAGTTCCTGCTTTTAAATTTAAGATGCAAATTTCGAGTGAATGAAATTAAAAATTTTTGTCCGATACTTGACAGATAACATTTAATTAAGGCTGTACAAAAAATAAAATGGAAAAAAAAGGTGATTTTCAGGTTTCTCATGGTTTCTATTGTTTGTAATGCAGCCTTGTAGTAATTACGATATATATATATATATATATATATATATATATATAGAGAGAGAGAGAGAGAGAGAGAGAGAGGGGGGGATAAGTTTATACTATAGCACCACGAAAAAATGCTGCAGTGCCTGTATTCAATGCTGAAGTACCCTTAAAAAACAAGCCATATCCACAGCAATTTTTGCCTTCAATTTGAAAGAAAAGAATCAAAGGTGAAATCAGTTGATACACAAATCCAATTCCTGTTTTAAAATCCAAGAGTCATTTAATAAATAAGGTGAATTTTGCCTAAAGAATTAAAAATAGTAAGCAATGTTTACAGTTACATCTTTTTCTAAGAAAATCAAGAAGTGATGGGTCCTTTCATATCCCAGAAGACTGTCAGCATGATCTTCTTTACTGACTGTTGCACTCAAACTCATTTTCTTTACAAGAGTCGGTGTGTTTCCACTCCATGGAGTCTCTTTCTGACACAAGCAAACCAATGTTTACCCATTTCTCAAATTTTTTTTTTACTAAAACTTGCTTCTTGTACACATTACAATTCTTTTATGAATTTCATATGGTTTGCACTTCTCAGCCACCAAATGTTTGATGTCAGACCTCTGTTCAAGCTTGGAGCATTGTCTGATTTGCTGCCAATTTTGAATAGCCTCAAAACACACATTTTTGCAAGATTAGATTTAGTTTGGTTTGTTTTGTTTTACGGCATATCAACCTCAGTGGGTCATTTAATGCCGATAAAGTTTTGAAATTTTTTTTTATAAATACATTTTTCTATTTAACCCATAGATTGGACCCTAACAGGTACTACCACTCTGTGTCAGAGTGGACCAGTGTGCAATGGTGATGAAGGGGTGCTCCACATCCCCCAAACCTCCAAAACTGAAACCTCACCATCAGATAGTTTTTAACGTCATTCCCAAGACATGTAGACCCTCAGCCACCGCCTTCTAGCACCCATATGATAAAAAGCGGTTGGGGTTGCCATAAGGGCAATAGGGTTGGGGCAATCATATAGGTGCTAGGGCTTGACGTGACCAGCCGATTGATCAGAAGGGTTCAAGATTAGAATAATTATTTCTATAAACCAATTCAGTTTACATTTATGGAAAAAAATTGAAAAAATTTTTTGTTTTTTTGTTTTTTGTTAAAAGAAAAAAGACCCTTATTTATAGAATGACCCATAGAATAGCACCAAGTAAAGATTTTGAAATTAGGCTTTAATATTTTGCAGTCGAAACACATGTATGGAAAACTATGGAATCACTTGTGTTAAAAAGGATTACAAAGAATAGAATCAGCTGCAAGTCAATTGGTGGATTTCATTAGATCATTTCTTTTAAGTTTATTACGTGGAGAAAAAGAAGAAAAACAACTCTTTCTTTATTTAATGTACATCTGAAGAAAAAAAAATTATGTTGGTTGAACAACCTTTTGGCTAATAAAATTGATGGCCTTTTCCAGATGTACTGTACAACAGATATCTGAAATTAAAACTCAAGAAATGTATGGAAGCCATATTTTTTTTTAAAACAGTAGAAAAGTCTGATATAGCAGACCAGATATGAAAGTGTTGATTATCTCCCTTGATCTGGAGTTGTGTGCCCTTGTTAAGTATAAATGGCCACCATCTTGAATGAAGAAGTTCTTACTCAGCTCATTTCACATGTTAACAGAAGGGATCATATTATTTTCTTTGGTTCAAATCATAATCATTGAAAGGTGAAGAAATTCATGGAAGTTGTATACATTCAATAAATGCATGTCATATAGGCCACAGTCCCAAAGTGATTTTCGTTCCGTTCTCTCAGATGTAAAAGATGACTCGATATTTTTTACGTAATGATTAAGATAAAATCATAAAAAGAGTATAGTTACTTTTCACACATGGGTATCTGGGTTTCATAATTAATTAATCAATTAAGTTTTAAATGTGTAAAATATGTATAAAAAACTCTTCTTTTTTTTTTTTTGTTAAAAGTCTAAAAACAGGTTGTTCACAGATCATTTTTTGCAATTAAGGCTTGTTAACCTTCCAAATTCTTCTATTTATCTCGACATATTCTACAAATTGTAAGATTTTGTACTTTTTCTGATTGGCTGATTATAAATGGCAGATAAAATCACTAATCTCATTGGCTAATTTTTTATTTTGGAGCTAAGTAGTTTTTTTTTACGTATTTTACTCATTTAATTGAACCATCTTTTACGTCCAACGGATTTTAAAAAGTAAACCATTTTTTGCCTCTGGGACTGTAGCCTAATATTAGTGTACAATTTTTTTATTAGTATGGAAGGAACTGCAGAGTATCCCTTTGGATAAAAAATAAAAAATATGGAATCACTTGTGGGACTAATTGATGAGATTGAAGCCAAGCTAGTAGAATGTTTGTTAGTTTCTTTTTTGTTTGTCCAATAAAAATTTAATTCCTTCATTTGGGTAAACATTGTGCATCTTAGTAGATGTACAGAAAATAAACTTTCCTCGTGTTATACACACACAAGGTTTTTTTTTTTTTAAACTTTTTAAAACAAACCAAAATATATTCTTTCAGCCAAGCAAAATTGTAAGCCACAAAAGACAGGAAGATAAAAGAAATGAGCAAATAAAAATAAAAACTAAGCATAAATGTCATAACCATCTATATTTTAACTAGCAGAGCTACCCAGCATTGCTTGGGATTTAGAAAGTTAAAAATAAATCTATATTTGTATGGGTGGAAAAAATATGAAAATAAATCCGATGGTATGTAGAAATGTAAATAAGAAAAAAGTATTCCAAAGGATGAATTTATTTGAAGGAAAGTTAGTCAATGTTAAAATAGGTTTTGTTTTTTTCATAAAAATCTTCATCAGGACAATTGCTATCTTATCATTTGAGTGTCCTGATCTTTCATCTTTTTATGAAAAAAAAAAAAAAAAAAAAAAAAAAATTTTTTTTTTAACATTGACTAACTTTCCTTCAAATAAATTAATCTTTTGGAATATTTTTTAAATTTGTTTTATGTTTATTCTTTATATATTCTTATTCTAAATTATTTTTTATTATTATTTGTTTATATTTTCTTTTATTTGCTTTTTATTATCCTTTATCAATTCGTTTTATCTTTTAATTCTTTTCCTAATTAATTTTTAACATATCTTTGATTTATACCCTTATATTTCTATTTAGCTTTTCTTATGGAAAATGAGGCATGACATTTTTTTTTTTTTTTTTTTTTTTTTTTACTACCACCACCCCCAGAAAAAAAAATAGGGTGTGGATTTTTATTGAACTATGGTTTTGCTGGTCTCTACAATTTTCTTTAATAAAAAGAATGTGCACTTTATACAAGATGCTAAAAAACAATCTCCTTGGTCTAGCGCTATTGAAAAAGGGATAGACTCCCTCACTGACACTGACTTTACTTATATATATATATATATATATATATATATATATATATATTATATACACACACACACACACACACACACACACAAAAAAATAAAATTTATGGACTTTTAAAAAGTTTAAAACAATATATAAAACAATGTTCATAACATCTCAAATTCTTTGAACTGTGGCGTAACGGTTATCATCGTGGGAAGTGGAGCCAGCAACCAGAGTTTAAATCCTGAACGAGGCTGTTTGCATTTCATATAGCGCAAATACCTCTGGGAAAGTATGTATCCAACTATTCTCCTCTAGCTATGGGTAAATAGGACAGACAAGGCTCTTTAACTTTGGTATGGCAACCAATTGAGGAGAAGGAAAACTTTGAATTCAGAGTAGTTATAACCTGTTACACAATATGAGTAAAATATGAGTTATAGATATGTTACACAAGTAGTCCCCCCACCCCTGCAACCAAACCAGGTTAAGGGACCCAATGAGGGAAATGGTAACAGCCTCAGACTATATCTAAGAACAGTTGCCAGCACAAAAAAAAAAAACTTTCATAGGAATCACAAGTAATGCAAGTGATACAATGTTCTATTTCCCAAATAAAGAATTCTTATATTAAATTTACAATAATATCAATACATCTTATTATAAACATATCAATACACTGGTTTGTACACTGGAGCTATCATTTATGTGGGTCACACTTTTGGTTATAAATATAAAAGAATTGAGAGAAAGAGATTTTAGACTCTGCTACAAAAGAGGTTGAAGAGATAGACTAAGCTAAATGAAACCTAACCTAAACCCCACCCCACCAGGCTTTTATTATGAGGGTCAGGGGGAAATGATATTTATAGATCTACATAGAAAAGGGAAATAAAACTGTCAACACTAAATCCTTTCTCCTTCATCCCCTACTGCCTAGAAATGGCAGGAAAAGAGTTAAATGAGAATAAAAAACTTTAGGCAGTAGTGGGAGGCAGGGGGGTCCATTTGTTATGAAAAATACTCATCATGAATAAGAAGTAAAATATTTTTAGTAAGTTTATTTGTTTAATTTTTTTCTAGTTATTTTATTGTATAGGGCGTTCAGAAAATTGATATCATCTGAGATATACAGGATGATTCAGAAAAATAATTTAATAACTTGAATCATTCAAATGATCTCAAATTTTAACAGCATGTGTAAAACAATTCAAAATTATGTTTAATTTTTTTTTATTTTTAGATATAGAAAGCTATTCCCTGGAAAAGAAAGGATTTGAATATTAAATACAGAATTAAAATTTTAGATCATCTGAATGAAAATTGGTGAATTTATTAGCCAGCTCCTCTGCACAAACAGGATGCGACACAAGGTCAATTTCTAAGCAGAGTACAACTGGTCTGAATTCAGAGTTTTCCTTCTCCTATACTGGTTGCCATAGCAAGTTTAAAGTACTCAGTCTGTTCTACTGTTTACCCATAGCTAGAGGGGATTAAGGGGAGAAAAGTTGGATTATACAAAAGGTGATATCTCACCAAAAGATAATCCTTTATTATATATGCACTTAATGACCCAAGTGAATTACAGAAGCTGAAAATATTCATCAAAATTAACTGATTTTGAATCATTCATCTAAAAGTAAAAAGTAAAATATTCCCTTGTAGAAATGTGAAAAACTAGTGTAGGGAGGCCATAAACATTTATCACCCTTAGAGAATGGGCATGTCCTTTGAGTGCCTCATTGGGTGTCATATGACAGTTTCAGTAAGCCATTCTCAACCTTTGTCTTCTTTTTTTTTTTTTGAATAGTGGAGATGTTAACCTACCAGTGAGCAGTGGAACCACATGGTGATATTAAACACACTCATCAAGTAAGCCTTTTTCCTTTTTGTACTCACTACACATAATGCTTGTTCATGGAACAATATCTGCATATTCTTATCTGTTGGGAAATATTGGTGTATTCTTTCAATACCACTGGTATATAAAATGCTAAATGCCTTTGTATTTATAATTGAGTTTATGTTGACTTTCTTAACGTTTATTCAGTGTTAGTGTATCACATATTGGAGCTTGACAAAATATCTTGCTTAGCACCAAGCAAACCAATACTAGTTTATAAAAGCTAAACATTTGCCCTGACAGGAAAACACTTCATGACTCGTTTCTTATCACGTGCAAACTATTTGTGAAAATGACAAAAATCTGATAGATCAGCAAATAAATTTGGTACTGAAAATGTCACAACTTTAATGAACTACAGGAGTTATGAGGAGAAAAAAAATTGTTCCAGATTTTTGAAGTTCATTCCTAAAACGGTTAAAGAACCAACATCACCAAAAGACTCAAAATACTTGTTGAGATAAGTAGATGCAAAATTTTTTAATATTTTTCATTAACATCAATTTATTCATTTAATGTAAATTTTTGTAGTTTAAATATTGGGTTTAAAAACCTTCTTCACCAAAATTCTGTTAAGCTATATGTATGGGAGAATTTAATGTTTATTATTAAATGTACAACATAAGAAAAAGAAAAAGGAAAAAAAAAAATGATATCAACCAAATGAAAATAAAGAGTTTCCATTTGTAATAAAAATTATTTAATAGTAAAAAAATATTAAAATAGAAAAAATGAAAAAAAAAAAAAAAAAAAAAGATGAGCAACCTAATTTGATGAAAATGAAAAAAAAACTTAGAGCATATAAATCCTAAAAGCAGGCATGAAACTGATGAAATATGCAACTGCCGCAGTGTGAATGATATGGGGGGAGGGGAATAATGATGGTGTGGTGGTGATCCTAAAACAGAAAGAGTTGGATGTGTGTCTGATGATTGGGCAGCAGGGTAGTCTCTTCCCTTATCTAATAATCTCATTAGTCATCAGCATCATCTTCCAAATCTTTGGAAATTTCCAGGTAGTCACTAGCTTTAATCTTTCTGGGAATAATATCTGGAAATAAAATAAAATAAAAATTAATAGAACAGATATATCATTATATATACTAGCAAATATATGCACCCTCCGGGTGCAAGTATTTAAGTTTTAATGTAATAAAAATATTGTATTAAATTAGAAAGGCTAATGAAACTAAATAAGAATACAGATAAAAAGACTTGAAACAGAGGGAGTATAATAAAAGATTTGAAACTGAGGGAGTATAATAAAATATGGAACAACTGAAACTTACTCTTCCATCACTCTCGTCTTTCATTGTTATTTTCTAATTTAAGTATTTAGTTATAAGAGGAAGTAAAGAATAAAATGACAGTTATTTATCTTGTTAATGGATTTCATTTAAGATTCATTCAATAGATTTTTGCTTATATTCATTAAAATAAAACCAAACAGTTAGAAATCAATAATTCTAAGCACATATTTATTAAATTCGATTTTTTAATATTAATATGCAAATTAGCCTTCCGTTCACACTGTAAACTGCTATTTTGTTGTATATATAAATATAATTGCATGTTGTTAGTATGTAGATAAGGTTAACAGTATTAATAATGTAAAACAATTTTTATTAATAATTGAGGTTTAAATAAGGATAAATTCATGGTGAATGTGACGTCAATAACTACGGGTATTCTGACTTGAGTAGTGATTTAGTTTCGGTTACAGACAGAAAACACACAATCTCCATTATAATAAGATATATATATATATATATTATTATATATATATATATATATATATATGTGTGTGTGGTGTGTGTGTGTGTTTGAATATATACAAGGGTTATTCAATAAAGGTGGATTTTGCTTAAGGAGTTGTCAATAGGAAGCATTGTTTACAGTTGCACACTTTTCAAAGAAATCCAATAGTGATGGGTCCTAGTATGACCTTTACTGACGACTGTGCCTGAAACTTTTCCTTACCAGAAAGTCAGTGTCAAACCACTCCATGGACTGTCTTTTTGGGGTGAACTTATAATGCCAAACCCATGTTTAGCCAACTTTTTTTTTACTAAAACTTGCTTCTCCAGACTCATTCACATTCTTCTGTAAATTTCCATGATTTGCACTTCTCAGCCACCAAAGATTTGATGACAAACTGAAGCACCGTTTGGATTTTCTGCCATTTTGAATAGCTTCAAAACAAGTATTTTTCTGAGATTAAATACTTTTGCTTAAACCAATTCCAAACAATGCAGAATTTACATTTATTGGGGGGGGGGGGGGTCTTTTCTGCTTTTTTCAAAAACATTACTCTTTTTATTGAATGACCCATATATATATATATATATAACACACACAACACACACACACACACACACACACTGAGTATTGGATAAAAAATATTTTATTTTAAAATAATAGCATTTATTTTCGGGTTTTTTCATTACTAGGCTAAGGAATTACTCTAGATTGAAAACTTTAATCAGTTTCTTTGAGAAAAGGAAACATTTTGTATTTTGTTCTCACCAGATTGTCATTAAAAGGTGACAAAAAAAGTTGTATCAATTAAAATCTAATTCAGTGGTTTTCAAAACTGGGTCAGCAACATCAACAGAAGATGTCTTCAGACACAGAAAGAATATCTTGAAAATTGATATTCTCTGATTTGCTATAAACTGCAATTTTGTGTTTCTAGTAAAACATCTATAAAAATTCAGTTTAAAACAGCAATCACTTTAAAAAACTTTGGCTTAGCATCACTTCTGACTATCCATTGTTATCTCAAAATAGCTATATTTCGGGGGGGGGTCTCATTTCTATTTATGGGGAGGAATGGTGCCCATAAGAGACCCTTATGTAGAAAACTGGGATAGCTCTAAAATGTTTTGAAAACAACTAATCTAATTGATAAACAAAAACATTCTAAAAAAAAAAAATTGGTAAAAAAATTGGTAAAATTCAATGTTGAATAAAAATTCAATTGTTGAATAAAAAAATTAAAAATAAGGTGTAGGTATGAAATTTACCTTGTAAAAACTGCAGAGTTTCTTCTGTATTAACCACTTCTGCCAGATCACCATATTGTAGTTGTTTTCGATCTCGTCCATTTGTCAATGAGACTTGGCAAGGTTCTGTACGAAGAAACTCCTGCAAAGAGAAAAAATAAAATAATGGTATTTGATGACTGAACAATATTCATGCTTATTTCAAATGTCACCTTTCTTTGAACCGATCTCAAAGGAAGATAGTGTAGCTTTTCCCCAGTCAATGGAGCAGAGGAAACACCCTTTTATTTATAAGTCGTTGCCCCCATCATCCAATTGGGGTTGGGGGCTACTTACATTCCAGGAATACTCATCCTTACTCTTTAAAAGCCTGTTGTCAATCTACGTCTCTTCAAACCTAAGTCCCAAGTAAATTTAAAAAAACTAACTAGATCTTACCAATTCCACATGATGGCTTTTAGCTAATCAACAAAAAATTTTCATAACAAACAATATTTTCCATAAAAGTAATTCCCCTTTAAGCACCGATTTTCTTTAATGTTGGATTGAACAAGTTTGAAAATAGGAAAATATATATTTTTTTTAATTAAACAACATTGGCTTGTTATAAGTGTTAATATTTATAGACTGTCACTACGTTTAACTGCATCAATAGGAATATATCATCATTAAAATTTCATATGCACATTTGCTTTTTTAAGTATTGTTAAATGGTATGGTTATAGTAGAACTAAAAGAAAACCTTATTACCTTTGCAATATTGCCAGTAAGATTTCAGTAAGAATGTGGTAGGAGCAACTGATTTGGAAATGTGTAAGTGAAATTGTCATGGGGAAAGTTGGTGTATTAAAAATGTGGACCATATGACCTTTAGGTACCCCTTTTTTGATTTTGATTCAGAAGGACATGTATTTCATTTACACCATCAATATCCGGTTGTTTGTTAACAGACGTTTTTAGGTTTTTTTTTTTAAATTATAAAACTATCCCCTACCCTAACAAACAACCAGATATTGACGGTGTAAATGAAAAACATGTCCTTCTGAATTGAGATCAAAAAGGGGTGCCTAAAGGTCATATGGTCCAAAAATGTTATGACAGTTCAAATGCTGACCTGTGTAATATATCCACGAGTATAGCAATAGTTAGGTTTCATTTGACTTAGTTTATTTACATCCCCACCCCTTATAGCCTGACATATGCCAAATACCAAGGACAAAGCTAGATTGTTACAATGGGTATTAATATGTAGACTTTGTATTAGAAAATTTACTCAGTAAATAAAACCATTTGTAAACGAAGCTTATGTGCATTTGACAGTTAAAAAAGGAAGTAAATAATAATGACAGCCAAGTTATTAATTTTCTTACAAGTTTTATGAAAAGATTTCTGAATTTGCTCACAATAACTTATTGAATTTTTATTTCTTTGTGCTAAAGGTTATATTCATTGGCCATTAATCTGATTTTATTTATAAAATAAGTAAAAAGTAAAGTTGGTGGAGTGCCCTATTGTTGGTATCAGCCAGGCAGCAAGGGGTTCTATCCCCTTTTCACTAGTGCTAGACCAGAGCAGATTGTGTTTGCTGGAGTGGATCACCTATCGTCAACCCCCATTTTACCACACAGATCAGATTACCCAATCTGTGCTACTCATGCACAAGTTTTGCAGGGAGCAGTATCAAACCAGAACCTTGTGATTCCTAGGAGGTATTTACTGACTGACTAAACCGAAGAAGAAATGGAACCCTGAATTCCATTTTTTATGATTGCAAAGAACCTGAAGAAACTTTGTATTTATAATGAGATTCTTTTTAATTTTAGAACATTTCTACAGCTGGAAATAGAGATTTAGTTGGTTCATACCAATTAAGTTTTAATTTAGTAAAGATAAAAATTTAATAAAAAGGTAGTTTTTTACAGAGTAAAATTCATATTAATGATTTAATGGTTATATCAAGTGTCTAGGGTTATTTTATGCTAGAGGTTAGGGAATTGCATTGTACATTATATTTGTTTGCACATAGTTATATATCAGTATTCCAATCAAATACAAATCATTTCAAACAATTCTATTTGACCTATAGATGGAACCCGAAACGGTACTACCATCCAGGGAGAGTGGACCTGGGAGTAATGACAATGAAGAGTATTCCAGATCTCTAGAACTAGAGCCTCACTATCAGATGTAGTTGATTGTGGAAGGTGCCTTAACCCTCTGCAGAGAATGCTAAGCCCTGCCAACAGGAGAGGTCTTTTAATTGATGTTCCTTTTGATCAAACACAGACAGGACATAAAAAGGAAAGACTAGTTCAGTGACCGACTTGCACAATTGGAAAAACTTTTTTATCTATATATTTAGTACTTGTACTTCTTATTCGTACAACCATTATCATCTTGTAGAACCCTCTGGTTAAAGTTAGACCATCCAAGATGAAATGCAAAACATGTAAATCTTGATTATCGGTGTTGCTTTATCTGCGATTATTTCTTATGGTGTTATTCACCCCAGCTAATAATATTACCATTTCTGTTTAGAGAAAGGAAAAGGGAATGCTACACAGAAAAAATATGAGGAAGGGAAAGAGAGAGAGAGGGGGGGGTGAGCGTGTGAAGCATAACGTAATTTGTTTTCAATCGACATTAATGAAAAGAAGGGAAAAAAAGAGTGAGGAGATAGTTAAATAAAAATTATTATTACTTTTTACATATTGAACTATTTTGCCAATATCAAACGCTGTAATAATTAAATTATCATACTGTGATAATCCACAGGTCCGCTAGTTGTTATAAATAATCTCCCATACACATTTTTTTTGCAAAGAGCAATTAAACCCATGTCCAGTTTCAAGGTCAGCTTCACTGACTACACCTCACCACTGCAAATAAAGGGGTAAGGCTCTAAGATAATCTGTTCCGAGAATGTTCCAAAAGAGAGATGAGGATAGAACAGCCAATTTCTGGAAACTATCCACAAATACTTAGAATTATCTTTACGCTGAATTTGACCTTAGTCATTCCACCCTATAGGGAAATAGATAAACCTTTTCACTTACCCAGTTTACTAGCAATGCATAAACTGGATATTAACAATAAACACAATGACATTCTTAATATTTCATTTTCTCTAGCCACATGGGATTCTCACACCAGAGTCTCATTTTACAGACTAAGAAGAAAAAATGTGGTTTTGTCAGCTCAACAAAGAAATTGTATTTCTGTGGTAATTGTACAAAAAATACAGAAATGAAATTACACACATTCATCATCCAGACAGAGGGAAGTTTCAGTCATTGGTTTCATTTTTACCACATTTTAAGTGTGCATAGCATACTCATCTTGCACACAGTGCATCATAGTAGCGTACGCCTACATATCCGTGGCTTCACACAGCCATCTTCTTTACTTAGATATTTATCTATTTTTTCCAACTTAACTTGGCTTTGATGTCTTCTTACTGGATATTCTGTTATTTTGGATAGTATCTTAATCTGTGGTTCGGTTTGGTGTGTCTTAGTACAACACAAGGACTTACTTTTTTTTGAGCTCATATATATTAATTTAAAATCCAGATCCTACACGCATTTGGCTAATTGAATAGAGCTACTATTGTGGTCCATCTCGCTCAACAATTACCCAAAGATGATTTTTCTAAAACTCACTTCCGCAATTCGGCAACACGGAACCGAAGCGGTAGGTCAAAACACAAGCTGCTTATTCACTTTCCTCCGTGTTTTTCCATTTAACCATATTTAAAATCTAGCACTACTGTACAAAATTTAATAACACATTCAATTATGTTATATACATAAAGTTTCCTAAGAATTACCAATTCCACTATCTGCTATGAAGTCAACACTTATTGGTTAGAGAGGAAAAAGCTAAAGAAATATGACTGCATGGCTGAATTGAGCCAGTTGAAGAGTTTTTGAACTTATGTATAATACTTTAATTGATTGTAGGCTTATTAAATTTGTACAGTAGTGTAGATTTTAAATAATGGTTTAATTGCGAAAAACACGGAGGAAATGATTAGCACTTGTGTTTTGACCTACGCTTCTGGTAATTGCGGAAAGTGTTTAAAAATCAATATTTGGGTAATTGTTGACGAATGGACCACAATAGTGGCTCTTATCAATTAGCCAAATCGTGTTTAGGATCTGGGATTTAAAATTAAATAATATAGCTCAAAACAAAGTAAGTCTTGTGTTGTTACCAAACAACCAAACAACAGAACATTTCACAGATTAAGATACATTACCAAAGACGGACAGCATCAAAATACAGAAATCCAGCTAAGAAGACATCAGCCCAGTTAGTTGGAAAAAAAAAAGATAAATATCTAAGTAAGAGATTGCTGTGTGCAGCCACGGATTATGTAGGCGTAACGCTACTATGAGCACTGTGTGCAAGATGAGTATGCTGCAACAACTAAATGTTTGGTAAAACGATGAAACCATGACTGAAACTTCCTCTTGTCTGGATGATGAATGATGTGTATTTCATTTCTGTATTTTTTTGTACATTACCACAAAATAACAATTTTTTCTTTTGAGCTGGACAAACACATTTTTCTTCTTAGTCTGTAAAATGAGACTCTGTTGTGAGAATCCCATGTGGTAGAGAAAATGAAATAATTAAGATGTCTGTGTCTATTTGTTAATAATCAGTTTATGCCATTGCTAGTAATGGGTAAGTGAAAAAGGATTATCTATTTCCCTATGAGGGTGGAATGACTTAAGGTCAAATTAGCGTAAAGATACTTCTAAGTATTGTGTGATAGTTTCAGAAATTGGCTTTTCTATTCCTCATCTCTCTTTTTGGAACATTCCGGAACCAGATTATCTTAGAGCCTACCCCTTTATTTGCAGTGGTGAGGTTAGTCAGTGGAAGCTGACCCTGAACTGGACATGGGTTTTGAATTGCTCTTTGGCCAAAAAAATGTGTTGGAGATTATTATAACAACTAGCCAGGACCTGTGGATATATCACAGTATGATAATTTAATTATTACAGCGTTTGATATTGCAAAATATTCAATATGTAAAAAGTATATAATTTTTATTTAACTATCTCTCACTCTTTTCCCTTCTTTTTCATTATGTTCGATTGAAACAAATTACCGTTATTGCTTCTACCGCTCACCCCCCCCTCTCTCTCTCTTTCCCTTACTCTCATTTTTTTCTGTGTAGCATGTCCTTTTCCCTTTTTCTCTATAACAGAATGGTATTATTATTTAGCTGGTGATAACACTCATAAGAAATAATTCGGCAATAAGCAACACCAGATAATCAAGATTACATTTTTGCATTTCATCTTGGATGGTCTAATCTTTAACCAGAGGGTTCTACAAGATGATAATGGTTGTACGAATAAGAAGTACAAGTACTAAAATTATAGTAAAAAAGTTTTTTCCATGGCAAGTCGGTCACTGAACTGGTCTTTCCTTTTTATGTCCTGTCTGTGTTTTGATCAAGAACATCAATTGAAAAGACCTCTCCTGTTGCAGGGCTTATGCAGAGGGTTAAGGCACCTTTCCACAACTACATCTGATAGTGAGGCTCTATTCTAGAGATCTGGGAATACCTCTTCATTGTCATTACTCCCAGGTCCACTCTCCCACTGGAGTGAGTACCTTTCGGGTTCCAATAGGTCAAATAGAATTGTTTGAAAATGATTTGTATTTGATTGGAATACCTGATATATAACTATGTGCAAAAACAATATAAATGTACATGCAATTCCCTAACCTCTAGCATAAAATAACCCTAGACACTTGATTATACCATTAAAATCAATTAATATGAATTTTACTCTGTTAAAAAAACTACCTTTTTATTAATTTTTATCTTTACTAAATTAAACTTAATTGGTATGAACCAACTAATCTCTATTTCCAGCTGATAGAAATGTTCTAAATTAAAAAGAATCTCATTATAAATACAAAGTTTCTTCAGGTTCTTGCATCATAAAAATGAGAATTCAGGGTTCCATTTCTTCTTCGGTTTAGGTCAGTCAGTAGAATACCTGCCTAGGAATCACAAGGTTCTGGTTTGATACTGCTCCCTGCAACTCTGTGCATGAGTAGCACAGATTGGGAATCTGATCTGTGTGGTAAAATGGGAGTTGACGATGTGATCCACTCCAGCAAACACAATCTCTCTGGTCTAGCACTAGTGAAAAGGGGATAGACCCCCTTGCTGCCTGGCTGATACCAACAATAGGGCACTCCACCAACTTTACTTTTTACTTATTTTATAAATAAAATCAAGATTAATGGCCAATGAATATAACCTTTAAGCACATAAGAAATAAAAATTCAATAAGTTATTGTGAGCAAATTCAGAAATCTTTTTCATAAACTTGTAAGAAATTAATAACTTGGCTGTCATTATTATTTACTTCCTTTTTAACTGTTCAAATGCACATAAGCCTTCGTTTACAAATGGTTTTATACTGAGAAATTTTCTAATACAAGTCTACATATTAATACCATTGTAACAATCTAGCTTTGTCCTTGGTATTTGGCATATGTCAGGCTATAAGGGTGGGGATGTAAATAAACTAAGTCAAATGAAACCTAACTATTGCTATACTCGTGGATATATTACACAGGTCAGCATTTGAACTGTCATAACATTTTTGGACCATATGACCTTTAGGCACCCCTTTTTTGATCTCAATTCAGAAGGACATGTTTTCATTACACCGTCAATATCTGGTTGTTTGTTAGGGTTAGGATAGTTTTATAATTTAAAAAAAAAACCCTAAAAAATCGTCTGTTAACAACAACCGGATATTGATGGTGTAAATGAAATACATGTCCTTCTGAATCAAAATCAAAAAGGGGTACCTAAAGGTCATATGGTCCACATTTTTAATACACCAAACTTTCCCCATGACAATTTCACTTACACATTTCCAAATCAGTTGCTCCCTACCACATTCTTACTGAAATCTTACTGGCAATATTGCAAAGGTAATAAGGTTTTCTTTTAGTTCTACTATAACCATACCATTTAACAATACTTAAAAAAGCAAATGTGCATATGAAATTTTAATGATGATATATCTATTGATGCAGTTAAACGTAGTGACAGTCTATAAATATTTAACACTTATAAACAAGCCAATGTTGTTTAAATTAAAAAAATATATATTTTCCTATTTTCAAACTTGTTCAATCCAACATTAAAGAAAATCGGTGCTTAAAGGGAATTACTTTTATGGAAAAATTTGTTGTTATGAAAATTTTTTGTTGATTAGCTAAAAGCCATCATGTGGAATTGGTAAGATCTAGTTAGTTTTTAAAATTTACTTGGGATCTAGGTTTGAAGAGACGTAGTTGACAACAGGCTTTTAAAGAGTAAGGATGAGTATTCTTGGAAATGTAAGTAGCCCCCCAACCCCAATTGGATGATGGGGGCAACGACTTATAAATAAAAGGGTGTTTCCTCTGCTCCATTGACTGGGGAAAAGCTACACTATCTTCCTTTGAGATCGGTTCAAAGAAAAGGTGACATTTGGAAATAAGCATGAATATTGTTCAGTCATCAATACCATTAATTTATTTTTTCTCTTTGCAGGAGTTCTTCGTACAGAACCTTGCCAGAGTCTCATTGACAAATGGACGAGATCGAAAACAACACATATGGTGATCTGGCAGAAGTGGTTAATACAGAAGAAACTCTGCAGTTTTTACAAGGTAAATTTCATACCTACACCTTATTTTTTAATTTTTTATTCAACAATTGAATTTTATTCAACATTGAATTTTTTACCAATTTTTTACCAATTTTTTTTTTTTTTTAGGAATTGTTTGTTTATCAATTAGATTAGTTGTTTTCAAACATTTTAGAGCTATCCCAGTTTTCTACATAAGGGTCTATCTTATGGCACCATTCCTCCCCATAAATAGAAATGAGACCCCCCCCCCCCGAAATATAGCTATTTGAGATAACAATGGATAGTCAGAAGTGATGCTAAGCCAAAGTTTTTAAAGTGATTGCTGTTTAAACTGAATTTTTATAGATGTTTACTAGAAACACAAAATTGCAGTTTTATAGCAAATCAGAGAATATCAATTTTCAAGATATTCTTTCTGTGTCTGAAGACATCTTCTGTTGATGTTGCTGACCCCAGTTTTGAAAACCACTGAATTAGATTTTAATTGATACAACTTTTTTGTCACCTTTTAATGACAATCTGGTGAGAAGCAAATACAAAATGTTTCCTTTTCTCAAAGAAACTGATTAAAGTTTTCAATCTAGAGTAATTCCTTAGCCTAGTAATGGAAAAACCCCGAAAATAAATGCTATTATTTTAAAAAAAATTTTTTTTATCCAATACTCAGTGTGTGTGTGTGTGTGTGTGGTGTGTGTGTGTGTTATATAATATATATATATGGGTCATTCAATAAAAGAGTAATGTTTTTGAAAAAGCAAAAGACCCCCCCCCCCCATAAATGTAAATTCTGCATTGTTTGGAATTGGTTTATAGCAAAAAGTATTTTAATCTCAGAAAAATACTTGTTTTGAAGCTATTCAAAATGGCAGAAAATCAAACGGTGCTTCAGTTTGTCATCAAATCTTTGGTGGCTGAGAAGTGCAAATCATGGAAATTTACAGAAGAATGTGTAATGAGTCTGGAGAAGCAGTTTTAGTAAAAAAAAAGTTGGCTAACATGGTTTGGCATTATAAGTTCACCCAAAAAGACAGTCCATGGAGTGGTTTGACACTGACTTTCTGGTAAGGAAAAGTTTCAGGCACA
This sequence comes from Doryteuthis pealeii, assembly GCA_023376005.1. Taxonomy (NCBI): domain Eukaryota; kingdom Metazoa; phylum Mollusca; class Cephalopoda; order Myopsida; family Loliginidae; genus Doryteuthis; species Doryteuthis pealeii. The sequence continues at coordinate 38,558,237 of CM042153.1, forward strand.
GTCGTCAGTAAAGGTCATACTAGACCCATCACTATTGATTTCTTTGAAAAGTGTGCAACTGTAAACAATGCTTCCTATTGACAACTCCTTAAGCAAATCCACCTTTATTGAATAACCCTTGTATATATTCAAACACACACACACACACACACACACATATATATATATATATATATATATATATATATATATATATATCTTATTATAATGGAGATTGTGTGTTTTTTCTGTCTGTAACCGAAACTAAATCACTACTCAAGTCAGAATACCCGTAGTTATTGACGTCACATTCACCATGAATTTATCCTTATTTAAACCTCAATTATTAATAAAATTGTTTTACATTATAATACTGTTAACCTTATCTACATACTAACAACATGCAATTATATTTATATATCAACAAAATAGCAGTTTACAGTGTGAACGGGAAGGCTAATTTGCATATTAATATTAAAAAATCGAATTTAATAAATATGTGCTTAGAATTATTGATTTCTAACTGTTTGGTTTTATTTAATGAATATAAGCAAAAATCTATTGAATGAATCTTAAATGAAATCCATTAACAAGATAAAATAACTGTCATTTTATTCTTTACTTCCTCTTATAACTAAATACTTAAATTAGAAAAATAACAATGAAAGACGAGAGTGATGGAAGAGTAAGTTTCAGTTGTTCCATATTTTATTATACTCCCTCAGTTTCAAATCTTTTATTATACTCCCTCTGTTTCAAGTCTTTTATCTGTATTCTTATTTAGTTTCATTAGCCTTTCTAATTTAATACAATATTTTATTACATTAAAACTTAAATACTTGCACCCGGAGGTGCATATATTTGCTAGTATATATAATGATATATTCTGTTCTATTAATTTTTATTTTATTTTATTTCCAGATATTATTCCCAGAAAGATTAAAGCTAGTGACTACCTGGAAATTCCAAAGATTTGGAAGATGATGCTGATGACTAATGAGATTATTAGATAAGGGAAGAGACTTACCTGCTGCCCAATCATCAGACACACATCCAACTCTTTCTGTTTTAGGATCACCACCACCACCATCATTATTCCCCTCCCCCATATCATTCACACTGCGGCAGTTGTCATATTTCATCAGTTTCATGCCTGCTTTTAGGATTTATATGCTCTAAGTTTTTTTTTTCTTTTCATCAAATTAGGTTGCTCATCTTTTTTTTTTTTTTTTTTTTTTTTTTTTTCTTTAATATTTTTACATTAAATAATTTTTATTACAAATGGAAACTCTTTATTTTCATTTTGGTTGATATCATTTTTTTTTTTTCCTTTTTCTTTTTCTTATGTTGTACATTTAATAATAAACATTAAATTCTCCATACATATAGCTTAACAGAATTTTGGTGAAGAAGGTTTTTAAACTCAATATTTAAACTACAAAAATTTACATTAATGAATAAATTGATGTTAATGAAAATATTAAAAAATTTTGCATCTACTTATCTCAACAAGTATTTTGAGTCTTTGGTGATGTTGGTTCTTTAACCGTTTTAGGATGAACTTCAAAATCTGGAACAATTTTTTTTCTCCTCATAACTCCTGTAGTTCATTAAAGTTGTGACATTTTCAGTACCAAAATTTATTTGCTGATCTATCAGATTTTTGTCATTTTCACAAATAGTTTGCACGTGATAAAGAAACGAGTCATGAAGGTGTTTTCCTGTCAGGGCAAATGTTTAGCTTTTTATAAAGCTAGTATTGGTTTGCTTGGTGCTAAGCAAGATATTTTGTCAAGCTCCAATATGTGATACACTAACACTGAATAAACGTTAAGAAAGTCACATAAACTCAATTATAAATACAAAGGCATTTAGCATTTTATATACCAGTGGTATTGAAAGAATACACCAATATTTCCCAACAGATAAGAATATGCAGATATTGTTCCATGAACAAGCATTATGTGTAGTGAGTACAAAAAGGAAAAAGGCTTACTTGATGAGTGTGTTTAATATCACCATGTGGTTCCACTGCTCACTGGTAGGTTAACATCTCCACTATTCAAAAAAAAAAAGAAGACAAAGGTTGAGAATGGCTTACTGAAACTGTCATTATGACACCCAATGAGGCACTCAAAGGACATGCCCATTCTCTAAGGGTGATAAAATGTTTATGGCCTCCTACACTAGTTTTTCACATTTCTACAAGGGAATATTTTACTTTTTACTTTTAGATGAATGATTCAAAATCAGTTATTAATTTTGATGAATATTTTTCAGCTTCTGTAATTCACTTGGGTCATTAAGTGCATATATAATAAAGGATTATCTTTTGGTGAGATATCACCTTTTGTTATAAATCCAACTTTTCTCCCCTTAATCCCCCTCTAGCTATGGGTAAACAGTAGAACAGACTGAGTAACTTTAAACTTGCTATGGCAACCAGTATAGGAGAAGGAAAACTCTGAATTCAGACCAGTTGTACTCTGCTTAGAAATTGACCTTGTGTCGCATCCTGTTTGTGGCAGAGGAGTGGCTAATAAATTCACCAATTTTCATTCAGATGATCTAAAATTTTAATTCTGTATTTAATATTCAAACGCCTTTTCTTTCCAGGGAATAGCATTTCTATATCTAAAATAAAAAAAAATTAAACATAATTTGAATTGTTTCTACACATGCTGTTAAAATTTGAGATCATTTGAATGAGATTCAAGTTATTAAATCAGAAAATTATTTTCTGAATCATCCTGTATATCTCAGATGATATCAATTTTTCTGAAACGCCCTATACAATAAAATAACTAGAAAAAAATTAAACAAATAAACTACTAAAAATATTTTACTTCTTTATTCATGATGAGTATTTTTCATAACAAATGGACCCCCTGCCTCCCACTACTGCCTAAAGTTTTTATTCTCATTTAACTCTTTTCCTGCCATTTCTAGGCAGTAGGGGATGAAGGAGAAAAGGATTTAGTGTTGACAGTTTTATTTCCCTTTTCTATGTAGATCTATAAATATCATTTCCCCCTGACCCTCATAATAAAAGCCTGGTGGGGTGGGTTTAGGTTAGGTTTCATTTAGCTTAGTCTATCTCTTCAACCTCTTTTGTAGCAGAGTCTAAAATCTCTTTCTCTCAATTCTTTTATATTTATAACAAAAGTGTGACCCACATAAATGATAGCTCCAGTGTACAAACCAGTGTATTGATATGTTTATAATAAGATGTATGATATTATTGTAAATTTAATATAAGAATTCTTTATTTGGGAAATAGAACATTGTATCACTTGCATTACTTGTGATTCCTATGAAAGCTTTTTTTTTTTGCTGGCAACTGTTCTTAGATATAGTCTGAGGCTGTTACCATTCCCTCATTGGGTCCCTTAACCTGGTTTTGGTTGCAGGGGTGGGGGGACTACTGTGTAACATATCTATAAACTCATATTTTACTCATATTGTGTAACAGGTTTATAACTACTCTGAATTCAAAGTTTTCCTTCTCCTCAATTGGTTGCCATACCAAAGTTAAAGAGCCTTGTCTGTCCTATTTACCCATAGCTAGAGGGAGAATAGTTGGATACATACTTTCCCAGAGGTATTTGCGCTATATGAATGCAAACAGCCTCGTTCAGGATTTAAACTCTGGTTGCTGGCTCCACTTCCCACGATGATAACCGTTACGCCACAGTTCAAAGAATTTGAGATGTTATGAACATTGTTTTATATATTGTTTAAACTTTTAAAAGTCCATAAATTTTATTTTTTTGTGGTGTGTGTGTGTGTGTGTGTGTGTGTATATAATATATATATATATATATATTATATATTATATAAAGTCTCAGTGTCAGGGAGTCTATCCCTTTTTCAATAGCGCTAGACCAAGGAGATTGTTTTTAGCATCTGATTATACTATTTAAAGAAATTGGTAGAGACCAGCCCATAGTTCAATAAAATCCACACGGGGGTGGTAGTAAAAAAAAAAAAAAAAAAAAAAAAAAATGTCATGCCTCATTTTCCATAAGAAAAGCTAAATAGAAATATAAGGGTATAAATCAAAGATATGTTAAAATTAATTAGGAAAGAATTAAAAGATAAAACGAATTGATAAAGGATAATAAAAAGCAAATAAAAGAAAATATAAACAAATAATAATAAAAAATAATTTAGAAATAAGAATATATAAAGAATAAAACATAAAACAAATTTAAAAAATATTCCAAAAGATTAATTTTTTGAAGGAAAGTTAGTCAATGTTAAAAAAAAAATTTTTTTTTTTTTTTTTTTTTTTTTTCATAAAAGATGAAAGATCAGGACACTCAAATGATAAGATAGCAATTGTCCTGATGAAGATTTTTATGAAAAAAAAACAAAACCTATTTAACATTGACTAACTTTCCTTCAAATAAATTCATCCTTTGGAATACTTTTTTCTTATTTACATTTCTACATACCATCGGATTTTATTTTCATATTTTTTCCACCCATACAAATATAGATTTATTTTTAACTTTCTAAATCCCAAGCAATGCTGGGTAGCTCTGCTAGTTAAAATATAGATGGTTATGACATTTATGCTTAGTTTTTATTTTTATTTGCTCATTTCTTTTATCTTCCTGTCTTTTGTGGCTTACAATTTTGCTTGGCTGAAAGAATATATTTTGGTTTGTTTTAAAAAAGTTTAAAAAAAAAAAAAAACCTTGTGTGTGTATAACACGAGGAAAGTTTATTTTCTGTACATCTACTAAGATGCACAATGTTTACCCAAATGAAGGAATTTAAATTTTTATTGGACAAACAAAAAGAAACTAACAACATTCTACTAGCTTGGCTTCAATCTCATCAATTAGTCCCACAAGTGATTCCATATTTTTTATTTTTTATCCAAAGGGATACTCTGCAGTTCCTTCCATACTAATAAAAAAATTGTACACTATATTAGGCTACAGTCCCAGAGGCAAAAAAATGGTTTACTTTTTAAAATCCGTTGGACGTAAAAGATGGTTCAATTAAATGAGTAAAATACGTAAAAAAAAAAACTACTTAGCTCCAAAAATAAAAATTAGCCAATGAGATTAGTGATTTTATCTGCCATTTATAATCAGCCAATCAGAAAAAGTACAAAATCTTACAATTTGTAGAATATGTCGAGATAAATAGAAGAATTTGGAAGGTTAACAAGCCTTAATTGCAAAAAATGATCTGTGAACACCTGTTTTTAGACTTTTAACAAAAAAAAAAAAAGAAGTTTTTATACATATTTTACACATTTAAAACTTAATTGATTAATTAATTATGAAACCCAGATACCCATTGTGTGAAAAGTAACTATACTCTTTTTATGATTTTATCTTAATCATTACGTAAAAAAATATCGAGTCATCTTTTACATCTGAGAGAACGGAACGAAATCACTTTGGACTGTGGCCTATATGACATGCATTATTGAATGTATACAACTTCCATGAATTTCTTCACCTTTCAATGATTATGATTTGAACCAAAGAAAATAATATGATCCCTTCTGTTAACATGTGAAATGAGCTGAGTAAGAACTTCTTCATTCAAATGGGGTGGCCATTTATACTTAACAAGGGCACACAACTCCAGATCAAGGGAGATAATCAACACTTTCATATCTGGTCTGCTATATCAGACTTTTCTACTGTTTTAAAAAAAAATATGGCTTCCATACATTTCTTGAGTTTTAATTTCAGATATCTGTTGTACAGTACATCTGGAAAAGGCCATCAATTTTATTAGCCAAAAGGTTTGTTCAACCAACATATAATTTTTTTTTCTTCAGATGTACATTAAATAAAGAAAGAGTTGTTTTTCTTCTTTTTCTCCACGTAATAACTTAAAAGAAATGATCTAATGAAATCCACCAATTGACTTGCAGCTGATTCTATTCTTTGTAATCCTTTTTAACACCAAGTGATTCCATAGTTTTTCCATACATGTGTTTCGACTGCAAAATATTAAAGCCTAATTTCAAAATCTTTTACTTGGTGCTATTCTATGGGTCATTCTATAAATAAGGGTCTTTTTTCTTTTAACAAAAAACAAAAAAACAAAAAAAAATTTTTTCAATTTTTTTCCATAAATGTAAACTGAATTGGTTTATAGAAATAATTATTCTAATCTTGAACCCTTCTGATCAATCGGCTGGTCACGTCAAGCCCTAGCACCTATATGATTGCCCCAACCCTATTGCCCTTATGGCAACCCCAACCGCTTTTTATCATATGGGTGCTAGAAGGCCGGTGCTGAGGGTCTACATGTTTGGGAATGACGTTAAAAACTATCTGATGGTGAGGTTTCAGTTTTGGAGGTTTGGGGGATGTGGAGCACCCCTTCATCACCATTGCACACTGGTCCACTCTGACACAGAGTGGTAGTACCTGTTAGGGTCCAATCTATGGGTTAAATAGAAAAATGTATTTATAAAAAAAAATTTCAAACTTTATCGGCATTAAATGACCCACTGAGGTTGATATGCCGTAAAACAAAACAAACCAAACTAAATCTAATCTTGCAAAAATGTGTGTTTTGAGGCTATTCAAAATTGGCAGCAAATCAGACAATGCTCCAAGCTTGAACAGAGGTCTGACATCAAACATTTGGTGGCTGAGAAGTGCAAACCATATGAAATTCATAAAAGAATTGTAATGTGTACAAGAAGCAAGTTTGTAAAAAAAAAATTTGAGAAATGGGTAAACATTGGTTTGCTTTGTGTCAGAAAGAGACTCCATGGAGTGGAAACACACCGACTCTTGTAAAGAAAATGAGTTTGAGTGCAACAGTCAGTAAAGAAGATCATGCTGACAGTCTTCTGGGATATGAAAGGACCCATCACTTCTTGATTTTCTTAGAAAAAGATGTAACTGTAAACATTGCTTACTATTTTTAATTCTTTAGGCAAAATTCACCTTATTTATTAAATGACTCTTGGATTTTAAAACAGGAATTGGATTGTGTATCAACTGATTTCACCTTTGATTCTTTCTTTCAAATTGAAGGCAAAAATTGCTGTGGATATGGCTTGTTTTTTAAGGGTACTTCAGCATTGAATACAGGCACTGCAGCATTTTCGTGGTGCTATAGTATAACTTATCCCCCCCTCTCTCTCTCTCTCTCTCTCTTCTCTCTCTATATATATATATATATTATATAATATATATATATATCGTAATTACTACAAGGCTGCATTACAAACAATAGAAACCATGAGAAACCTGAAAATCACCTTTTTTTCCATTTTATTTTGTACAGCCTTAATTAAATGTTATCTGTCAAGTATCGGACAAAAATTTTTTAATTTCATTCACTCGAAATTTGCATCTTAAATTTAAAAGCAGGAACTTGATTAAATTCCATGTTTATTGTGTGGCCTAAATGATCACGTACGTATTTTTTTCCGACTCCCGTGAGGGTAGAATTGGGATAAAGGTAAAGTTGACTGTGAAGACACCTTGTACGTATGGGTAGTTCCAGAATTTTTTACTATTTAACATTTGGGATGCTTCAAGGATTGACCTTGACTACCCTGTTAAGTGCAATGGGTGAGTGCCACACCCCAGAACTGCGGCTTTGATTATTATTTACCCAGCCCATTTTTGTGACAGGTAGAATGTGACACAAAATCGCAAGTATGAAGCATCCAGGAAGGATTGAACTAATGGATCTGTTGAGACTAGCTTGCAAACCATTGCCCAAAACTGTTCCTTTGAGTATCTTGTATCAAGATTATCATGATTAACTACTGTTTTAGAGTGTGTTGGCAATAATGTCTCTATTCACAACTTACGCATTTGACTAATGTTATGCTGCTTCCTTCAATTTTCTTCTAGTGATGTTCCCAATCTATGATTTGGATCTCATCCCAGAGAGAATTATGTGATTATTCTTCCTTCCAGATATGCATTGCAATTCTAACAATGAATTATTTGTCTTAAGAATAATTATCAGTGTGTTTACAAATAATGATTTTTTACAAAAAATGTAATTATTTATCAGAATCATATATTCTGGTTTATGTTATTTTGGCAAAGTTGTTTTTTATTTATTTATTTATTTTTATCCAATCATGATTTTACTCAATATTTGAAGAAATAAAACTTATGTTCAAAATGGTTTACATACGAATTTCCTATGACGATAGGAAATAGGAAAAAATTTTTTTTTAATCGGCATATTTTTTATTAATCTTGTGTTAGCATAGTCGGTTTAGATACCTGGTTAGGAATCACAAGGTTCCTAGTTCAATACCGGTCCTTCGCCAACTCAGTGCATCAGTAGCTCAGATTAGTGGGGAGCTGATGGTAGGTGTGGCACTCCACCTGAGGCACAAAAACAATCTCCCTGGTCTTGTACTAGCAAAAAGGGACAAACTCCTTCACTGTCTGGCAGATACTGACATTAGGCCACTCTGCCAAATTACTTATGATGAGAAAAAAAACGTGTCAAATCTGGCTCAGCTTAAAAAAGAAAAAAATACCTGGAATATTAAAAAAAAAATAATGAAAGAATGTTTTTCCACTAAACATTTGTCATACATATTTCAGCTGGTCAATGAGATGCTTGTACATTTAAGCAGGTTTTCATCACATATTTGTAAGGACAGCTGAATCCATACCCAATTAACCTTTGAACTGAGTTAACTGGTAACAGATATAATAAATAAATGTAATTTTACAATATTTAGATAAAAAAGTGAGTAGTATATATTATATTCTAGTAATTATTAAATTAACTAATTTTTGACATTTCCTATATTTCTATAATGGCAACTTTATTTATGGAATATTTTAGATTACAGAATCTAAATTTTCTGTTGGCAGACATCAATTATGGCCTAATCAAAGTTGATTTTGGATGACAAAGTTAAAAATAGTCAAAAACCTGCTTTAAATATACAGAAGTAATTAAAACAAGATTAAAATGTTTTCTGAGGGGGGGGGAATTCAAATGTAAAGATATTGACTGAAAAAGTTTTTTTTTTAAAAATCATAAAGACAATCAAATCAGATGTTGTTAGGATCTGACACTTCTTGTCTTGTGGCAGTTTTTCACCCAAGGTGGGTTGAGTCCACTCCATCCATTAAATTCACATAGTCAAAAAATGGAGTATCATGGGAATAGGAAATACACAAGTCCCCAAAACCCTGCATGCAGAAACTCTTGTTTGCTGCAGATTATCCAGTAGATGCAGGACGAGAGGAACCAAAACTAACCGCCGGTTTCTGGTGCAAACACCTTGGAATTTTCACTTGAGCCCTTTGGCTGGGATGTGACCATAATGGGTGGCTCTACCAGGAACTTAACTTTGGAAGGTGTCCAGCTTGTTCTTGTCTACACAAACTAACCTGTCCATTTTCAAAGAGTTGGTTATCTCCAAGTAGTTGGTGATGCTAAACTGCATTGGTGGTGAGGTTCCAGTTTTGGAGCTCTGGGAGTGTGGAGTACCCCTTAATTGCCATTACTCCCAGATCACTTTGACCCGAGTGGTAGTATCTGTTAGGGTCCCATTTATGGGTTAAATAGAAAAATGAGTTTTAAAAAAATGTTGTTAAAAAAATGATTTGAATACCATTCAAGCCGGAATAGAACAAAATGTCATCAACATAAAATAACCCAATAAGAGTTGACATGCCATAAAAATCAATCAACCAAACCAAACCAAATAGAGGCTAGCACTATGAACATTGCATGACTTTTTATTTTCAGTGACAGATTGAAAGCTGCCATGTTAATGCTTAACATAGTCACTAATGCTGCCATATGTCCATGTCAGATGAAGGGGTTGGGGAGAAAATACCAAAAATACAACCTGCCTTGAGTGTTAGGGACCTCTGTTGCTTTATTCTCTCTGTTCAGTTTTCTGATGACATTCAAATAGGTGGAAATGGATTAATGGACTCAATATGCAGGGTAGCTTCTTATTCTTGTTGGAACTGACCCTTTCTTGTATCTTGTGAAAAGTTCACTCACTCTCTGTACATATGAATACTTGTCTCTTGTACCGCAACCCACCAAAAAACAGTGAACTGAAAAATCCCCACAATCTTTTATTGGGTTTCACAGAACACCCCCGCAGCTCCATTTCTGCCTTGCATGATAGCATTGTCCAACTGGCCACCACCACTGCCACCACTTAGATGGCTGATTGAGTCAGGGGACCTCGGCAGATGATGGTTAACTTGTTTTCAATCCCGGCCTGCTAACATTGTTACATGTAGCCCACTTGATGAGATGATGGACCTGTTTTTTCTTTCGGTTGTTGAATTTTTTGATAAATTATACCCACCGCACAGTAACATTCACTTTAAAAATGCTTTTGATATGTCTGAAAGAGAAACAAGAATAATAGAATTTAGCTTATTACCATGTAACATTGTGTTAGGTTGTCTTACCATTTATGGTTCACTAAGAGTGTCCTATCAAATGCCTCATGTACCTGTATATATCCGACAGTTTAAGATAACTTTATTCTGACAGAAATAATACTTACCAACTAATTGTTTGTAAAAGAAAATGTCTTATTTACATTGTCTTTATATCAAGGTTCAACTATTTCTTGACCTTGTACCCGTGTAGAGCAAGTAGATAGAGCTAGTAAATATCTAATCATAGTTCTTTGAGAACTTATTCTAATCCGCAAAATTACTGAAGAAAATTCTTCCAAATATTTTGATTTGAATGTTTTTTTATTAGATGATATTAATTAAATCTTAATTCTTTTCCAATGATTTGATTTTATCTTGATCTTTTATTTTTATGATCTTTTATTTGTTTGATCTTTTATTTTCATCTTGATCTTTTATTTATCTTGATCTTTATTTTGTTATCTTTATTTCATCTTTTTATTTCATCTTTGATCTTTTATTTATCTTGATCTTTTATTTTTGTTGATCTTTTATTTTCATCTTGATCTTTTATTTTCATTCTTGATCTTTTATTTATCTTGATCTTTTATTTGTGTATCTTTTATTTTGTTGAGTCTTTATATTTTCATCTTGATCTTTGATTTTGTTGATCTTATTTCATCTTGATCGTTTTATTTTGTTGATCTTTATTTTCATCTTGATCATGTTTATTTGCATTCTTGGATATTTATTTGTTGATTGATCTTTTTTATTTTCATGCTGTGATCGTTATTTTGTTGATCTTTTAATATCTCATCTTGATCGGTTTTAACTTTTTGTTGATCTTTTATCTTGCTTGATCTTTTATTTTCATCTTGATCTTTATTTTCCATCTTGGATCTTTTATTTAATCGTTGATCGTTGATTTTGTGAAGTCTTTTATTTTTGTGATCTTTTATTTCATCTTGATCTTTATTTGTTGATCTTATTTCATCTTGATATCTTTTATTTTTGTTGATCTTTTATTTTCATCTTGATCTTTATTTTTGTTGACTCTTTTATTTGTTGATCTTTTATTTCATCTTGATCTTTTATTTATTAAAAATAGAACAGGTGGACATGCTGTCAAATCATCAGATCGAATCAATAAAAATCCGAACTGAATAGAGATAAAAAAAAAAAACTGATAAGGCGGCAGGGGTGGAAAAATTGAGAAACAAAATAATTTCACTTATATATTATTTGAAAAAAAAAAACTTAGTCAAAGGGGAAATTAACTCAGGTTTTATTAAATTGAGTTATCTCCCCTGTATCAATAGATTTTATTAACCTTACAAAAATATATGTTGAGTAGATTGAAGTTGAAGAAGTCTTAGTCAGGGAAATAAACTCATTGATTTGTATTCGAGATAGTTGTTATTCCTTGGTGTCTAACCGTACAAAAGAATGATTTGATAATAATTTATCAAAAATATTAGTCTAAGGGAAATAACTCATGGATTCTATAACTAAAGGTTACTTCCCTTGGATCTATGTCGTCAATGATCGTAGTAGAGAAAAATCTGGTCAAAGGGGAAATAACTGCCTTATTTTGTTAATTTGAGTTACCTCCCTGTGGTCTTTAGCTTCTTATAAGAAGTCCTCAAATTTTGCCAGTGTGTGTGTGATCAGAGTATCTTTTAAGTACAGTGTTGTCTGAGTGTAGTTACTCGGCATTTTCAACCCATCCAGGGGTATTTCATTCTGGAGATTATAATTGCTGAATCTATGTGTGCATGGGCTTTGTTTGGCACTTGGTCAGTATCGAAAGAAATCAGTTTAAAAAAAGAGTGCTGATGTTGACCTATCTCTAACGGTTACATACCTCTCATTCTGGGAGTATATATTCACCCACACTCCAATGTCCAGTATAAGATCACAGATGCAGCTATAGAATCGTACCCAGTAGCGACCACTATGGGAAGGCATACCCTTTGTAGGACACAGTCAGTATATTCTAAGCCCGCAGCTAAATAGGCACATGTGTCATTGAGTTTATTTTTTGTCTTTTTTTGTTTTCTTCATAGATATCACGAAACTAATATCGTATATATATGGTCTTGAGTAGTAGGACTTGGCTAAAACCCCACCCCAAGATACTAATAAACATTTAACTAATTGGTATACAACGATAAAGATCCCTAATATTACAATACAATTTTCTCTGTCCCGTGTTTAAGAAGTTAGCTCGAGAGAGAATCAGGACAAGTATCTTGATTTTAATTGAAATTTTCAGTTAGTTGATGTAGTCAGATGAATGAAGTTGAAGTGCTCGATCAGTTATGTTTTTTCCAAACTTTCGATTAGTTAGATTTCTGCTATAAATTAATATATACAAGTTCATGTCGAGATATGAGCAGCGATGATGTTAGGATTAAGGATTATTTGGGTATTAGAGTGGTCGTAACGATTTTTATAACAACATCAATCACTAATATTTTTTGTCGAAAATGTGATCTCGTAGTGTAGATGGGGTAGTCCACCTCTATCCGTTTACGGGAACAAATATCCGTGGTGTGTGATGTGTATGGATCTTCCATGTATTATCGAGCATACAGAATCGCTATACATATAACATATCTGGAAAGGCCAGCTGGTTTGTTAATGGTTTAGTGCCCCGCTAGATGCTGATATATCCATCAACACCGACTGTGTCATGCTCCTCAGTTCGCCCTATCGCTCGTACAATATTCTATCACTTCCAGCAGTCTCTTTGCTTCTCTGATCTGATCACTCAGCAATCCAGCAAATCTCGCCAGTCTTCTCTCCATTATAATCTCGTCTTCAATTATCTACCTCATCGCTTAGTCATCGATCGTCGTGCGTCTATTCCATGCTAGGTGACGGCTCCATACATGAACATCATTAGATTTATCCGTACGCAAGCGCTCTCGATGACACATTCCATCTGCGTTTCACCCTCCTGCATCCGAATTTTTGGTCCTAACTCTTCATGATATTACCACTCAGTCTACACTTTGCACATTCACCGGCTCTATTCACTCCTTATGCGAGGACTCACGCTCAACATCTTTACTCAATCACTCAGTCGCATATTCCTACGTCGACTCCTCTCAGTAATATCACCTGCACTCACTACTTCTTCTCAACTCATGAGGTCGACTTCAATTTAAAGCCAATAATTCCCAAAAATTGTCGAATAAAGCCATATCCAAAACAACATTGTTTGTTTACTTCTCATACTGTCGTTGGTGAGTAAAGTCACCATAGCTGGAATATAACCTACTCTAAAACAAAACGAAAAAATCTGGTAAATGACAGTGATGTAATGGTTGAGTCCCCGCCTCGTCAGCTTGACAGTCAGGTTTCATCACACACAAAGCGGCTTTCCTGTCTATAGATCTGCTGATGTGGCCTAATGGCCGAAAGTCAACAGATATTGATTTTTCTCGATTTGTTTATCCTTACAGTTGAATAGGTATGCCCGTCGTAATTTCATTAATATTAATTAATAATTTTCAAAATAGGTACGACTTCAATTTAAGAAACATATTCTCCAATAAATTGTCGGCGTTCAAAGCCATATAAAAATAATACTCATTTGTTTGTTTACTTAACCTCATCACCTGTCATTAAGAAGTCAATAAAAACAGTGGATATAATATGTTCAAAACGAACGAAATAATGTGGATTGGTAAGTGATTAACGGTTAGAGACTTCGCCTGTCAGTCTTGACAGTCGATGTTTCCAGTCA
>CM042153.1:38572439-38619939 GCA_023376005.1 Doryteuthis pealeii
TACACCACCACCATCATTTATTCTCTCCCACCATGATCAATTCACACTGCGGCAGTTGTCATATTTCATCAGTTTTCATGCCTGCTTTTAGGATTTATATGCTCTAAGTTTTTTTTTCAATTTTCATCAACTTAGGTTGCCCATGCTTTTTTTTGTTTTTTTTTTTTCATTTTTTTCTATTTTAATATTTTTTACTATTAAATAATTTATTAAAATGGAAACTCTTTTATTTTCATTTTGGTTGCTATATTTTTTTTTTTTCCTTTTTTCTTTTTCTTATGTTGTACATTTTAATAATAAACATTAAATTCTCCATACATATAGCTTAAACGAATTTTGGGTGAAGAAGGTTTTTCAACTCAATATTTAAACTACAAAAATTACATTAAATGAATAATTGATGTTAAAGAAAAATATTAAAAAATTTTGCATCTACTTATCTCAAACAAGTTTTTGAGTCTTTTGGTGATGTTGGGTTCTTTACCGTTTTAAGGATGAACTTCAAAATCTGGAACAATTTTTTTCTCCTCATAACTCCTGTAGTTCATTAAATTGTGACATTTTCCAGTACCAAATTTTTTGCTGATTTATCAGATTTTTGTCATTTCACAAATAGTTTGGCACGTGATAAAGAACGAGTCATGAAGTGTTTTCCTGTCAGGGCAAATGTTTAGCTTTTTTATAAAGCTAGTATTGGTTTGCTTGTGCTAAGAAGATCATTTTGGTCAAGCTCCAATATGTGATACACTACACTGAAATAAACTTAAGAAAAGGTAACATAAACTCAATTATAAATAAAAGGCATTTGATTTTAATTCAGTGGTATTGAAAGATACACCATATTTCCAACAGAGTAAAGAATATGCAGATATTGTTTCCATGAACAAGCATTATGTGTAGTGAGTCAACAAGGAAAAAGGCTTACTTGATGAGTGTGTTTAATATCACCATGTGGTTCCACTGGGCTCACTGTTGGTTAACATCTCACTATTCAAAAAAAAAAAAGAAGACAGGTTGAGAATGGCTTACTGAAACTGTCATATGACACCCAATGAAGGCACTCAAAGTGACATGCCTCATTCTCTAGGGTGATAAATGTTTATGGCCTCCGCCTACAACTAGTTTTTTTCCTTTCTACAAGGGAATATTTTAATTTTTACTTTTTAGATGAATGATTCCAAAACTCAGTTATTAATTTTGATGAATATTTTTCAGCTTCTGTAATTCACTTGGGTCATTAAGTGCATATATATAAAAGGATTATCTTTTGGTGAGATATACCTTCTTGTTATAATCCAACTTTTCTCCTGCTTCCTTACCACCTCCTAGCTATGGGTAAACAGTAGAACAGTACTGAGTATCTTTAAACTTGCTATGGCAACCAGTATAGGAGAAGGAAAACTCTAATTCAGACCGAGTGTACTCTGCTTAAGAAATTGACCTGTGTCGCAGCATCTGTTTGTGGCAGAGGAGCTGGCTAATAAATTCACCAATTTTCATTCAGATGACTCTAAATTTTAATTCTGTATTTTAAAATCTTCACGCTTTTCTTTTTCAGGGAATGCATTTTCTATAATCTAAAAATAAAAAAATTAAACCATAATTTTGAATTGTTTCTACACATGCTGTTAAAATTTCGAGATCATTTTGAATGAAGATTCAAGTTATTATCAGAAATTATTTTCTGAATCATCCTGTATATCTCTCAGATGAATATCAATTTTTCTGAAACGCCTATACACTAAATAACTAGAAAAAATTAAACAAATAACTACTAAATATTTTACTTCTTATTCATGGATGATGTATTTTCATCAAATGGACCCCCCTGCCTCCCACTACTGCCTAAAGTTTTTATTCTCATTTCACTCTTTTCCTGCCATTGAAAAATATGTTGAGTTTTATTTCCCTTTTCTATGTAGATCTATAATATCATTTCTGATCTCATTATATATGTGGTGGGGTGGGGTTTAGTTTAGGTTTTCATTTAGCTTAGTCTTATCTCTTCAACTCTTTTGTAGCAGAGTCCAAGATCTCTTTCTCTCAAATTCTTTTATTATTTATAAACAAAGTGTGGACCCAACATAAATGATAGCTGCAGTGTACAAACCAGTGTATTGAATATGTTTATAATAAGATGTATTGAATATTATTGTAAATTTAATATAAGATCTTTATTTGGGAAATAGAACATTGTATCACTGCATTCTGTGATTACTATGTATGCTTTTTTTTTTTTGTGCTGGCAACTGTTCTAGAATATAGTCTGAGGCTGTTACATTCCCTATTGGGCCCTTAACCTGGTTTTGGTTGCAGGGGTGGGGGGGACTATTGTGTAACATCTCTATAACTCATATTTTACTCATATTGTGTAAGAGGTTTTATCACTACTCTGACATTCAAAAGGTTTCTTCTCCTCATTGGTTGCATACCAAAGTTAAAAGCCTTGTCTGTCCTATTTACCATAGTAGAGGGAGAATAGTTGGATACATTTTCCAGAGGTTATTTTGCGCTATATGAAAGCAACAGCCTCGTTCAGGATTTAAACTCTGGTTGCTGGCTCACTTCGCCACGATGATAACCGTTACGCCACAGTTTCAAAAGAATTTGAGATGTTGAACATTGTTTTATATTTGTTTAAACTTTTTTAAAGTCCATAAATTTTATTTTTTTGTGTGTGTGTGTGTGGTGTGTGTGTGGTGTGTATATAATATCATATATATATTAATTATATATATATATATATATTAAAGTAAGTCGTGTCAGTGAGGGAGTCTATCCTTTTTCATAGCGCTAGACCAAGGAGATTGTTTTTTCGGCATCCTGTATAAAGTGCACATTCTTTTATTAAAGGAAAATTGGTAGAGACCAGCAAAAACCATAGTTCAATACAAACCACCATCCCTATTTTTTTTCTGGGGTGGTGGTAGTAAAAAAAAAAAAAAAAAAAAAAAAAAAATGTCATGCCTCATTTTTCCATAAGAAAAGCTATAGAAATATAAGGGTAATAAATCAAAGATATGTTAAAAATCATTAGGAAAAGAATTAGATAAAAGAATTGATAAACGGATAATAAAAGCAATAAAAGAAAAAATATAACAAATAATAATAAAATAATTTGAAATAAGAATATATATAAGAATAAAACATAAAACAAATTTAAAAATTTCAAAAGATTATTTATTTGAAGGAAGTTAGTATGTTAAAAAAAAATTTTTTTTTTTTTTTTTTTTTTTTTTTTTTTTTTTTTTCATATAAAAGAAATGAAAGATCAGGACACTCAAATGAATAAGATAGCAATTGTCCTGATGAGATTTTATGAAAAAGCAAAACCATTTTAACATTGACTAACTTTCCTTCAAATAAATTCATCCTTTGGCATACTTTTTTCTTATTTACATTTCTACATACATCGATTTTTTTCATATTTTTTCCACCCATCAAATATAGATTTATTTTTAACTTTTCTAAATCCAAGCACTGCTTGGTAACTCTGCTAGTTAAAAATATAGATGGTTATGACATTATGCTTAGTTTTTATTTTTATTTGCTCATTTCCCTTTTATCTTCCTGTCTTTTGTTGGCCTTACATTTTGCTTGGCTGGAAAGAATTATATTTTGGTTTGTTTTTACAAAGTTTAAAAAAAAAAAAAAACCTTGTGTGTGTATAACAACGAGGAAGTTTTTTTCTGTACATCTACTAAGATCACATGGTTTACCAAATGAAGGAATTAAATTTTTATTGGACAACAAAGACTAACAAACATTCTACTAGGTTGGCTTCAATCTCATCAATTAGTCCACAAGTGATTCCATATTTTTTATTTTTTATCCAAAGGGATACTCTGCAGTTCTTCCATACTAATAAAAAAAATTGTACACTAATATTAGGCTACAGTCAGAGGCAAAAATGGTTTACTTTTTAAAATCCGTTGGACGTAAAAGATGGTTCAATTAAATGAGTAAAATACGTAAAAAAAAACTACTTAGCTCCAAAATAAAATTAGCCAATGAGATTAGTGATTTTATCTGCCATTTTATAATCAGCCATCAGAAAAAGTACAAAATCTTACAATTTGTAGAATATGTCGAGATAATGAAGAATTTGGGAAGGTTAACAACCTTAATTGCAAAAAATGATCTGTGAACAACCTGTTTTTAGACTTTTTAACAAAAAAAAAAAAGAAGAGTTTTTTATACAATATTTTACACATTTAAACTTAATTGATTAATTAATTATGAACCCAGATACCCTGTGTGAAAAAGTAACTATATCTTTTTATGATTTTTATCTTAATCATTACGTAAAAAATATCGAGTCATCTTTACATCTGAGAGAACGGAACGAACAATACTTTGGACTGTGGCCTATATGACATGCATTTATTGCATGTATACAACTTCCATGAATTTCTTCACCTTTCAAATGATTATGATTGAACAAAGAAATCATATGATCTTCTGTTAACATGTGAAATGAGCTGAGTAAGAACTTCTTCATTCAAGATGGTGGCCATTTTATACTAACAGGGCACACAACTCCAGATCAAGGGAGATAATTCAACATTTCATATCTGGACTGCTATATCAGACTTTTCTACTGTTTAAAAAAAAAATATGTTGCTTCCATACATTCTTGAGTTTTAATTTCAGATATCTGTTGTCAGTACATCTGGAAAAGGCCATCAATTTTATTAGCCAAAAGGTTGTTCAACCAACATAATTTTTTTTTCTTAGATGTACATTAATAAAGAAAGGTTGTTTTTCTTCTTTTCTCCACGTAATAAACTTAAAAGAAATGATCTAATGAAATCCACCAATTGACTTGCAGCTGATTCTATTCTTTGTAATCCTTAACACAGTGATTCATAGTTTTTCCCAATACATGTGTTTCGACTGCAAATATTAAAGCCTAATTTCAAAATTTACTTGGTGCTATTCTATGGGTCATTCTATAAATAAGGGTCTTTTTTTCTTTTAACAAAAAAACAAAAAAACAAAAAAATTTTTCAATTTTTTTCCATAAATGTAAACTGAATTGGTTTATAGAAATATATTCTAATCTTGAACCTTCTGATCAATCGCTGGTCACGTCAAGCCCTAGCACCTATATGATTGCCCCAACCCTATTGCCCTTATGGCAACCCCAACGCGCTTTTTATCATATGGGTGCTAGAGGCGGTGGCTGAGGGTCTACATGTCTGGGAAATTGACGTTAAACTATCTGATGGTGAGGTTTCAGTTTTGGGGTTTGGGGATTGGAGCACCTTCATCACATTGCACACTGGTCACTCTGACACAGAGTGGTAGTACCTGTTAGGGTCCATCTATGGGTTAAATAGAAAAATGTATTTATAAAAAAAAATTTCAAAACTTTATCGGCATTAAATGACCACTGAGGTTGATATGCCGTAAAACAAAACAAACCAAACTAAATCTAATCTTGCAAAAATGTGTGTTTTGAGGCTATTTCAAAATTGGCAGCAAATCAGACAATGCTCCAAGCATTGAACAGAGGTCTGACATCAAACATTTGGTGGCTGAGAAGTGCAAACCATAATGAAATTCATAAAGAATTGTAATGTGTAACGAAGCAAGTTTTAGTAAAAAAAAATTGAGAAATGGGTAAACATTGGTTTGCTTGTGTCAGAAAGAAGACTCCATGGAGTGGAAACACACCGACTCTTGTAAAGAAAATGAGTTTTGAAGTGGCAAACAGTCAGTAAAGAAGATCATGCTGACAGTCTTCTGGGATATGAAAGGACCCTCACTTCTTGATTTTCTTAGAAAAAGATGTAACTGTAAACTTGCTTACTATTTTTAATTCTTTAGGCAAATTCACCTTATTTTATTAAATGACTCTTGGATTTTAAAACAGGATTGGATTTGTGTATCAACTGATTTCCCTTTGATTCTTTTCTTTCAAATTGAAGGCAAAAATTGCTGTGGATATGGCTTGTTTTTTTAAGGTACTTCAGCATTGAATACAGGCACTGCAGCATTTTTTCGTGGTGCTATGTAATAAACTTATCCCCCCCTCTCTCTCTCTCTTCTTCTCTCTCTATATATATATATATATATATATATATATATATCGTAATTACTACAAGGCTGCATTACAAACAATAGACCATGAGAAACCTGAAAATCACCTTTTTTTTCCATTTTATTTTTTGTAGCGCTTAATATAAATGTTATCTGTCAGTAATCGGACAAAATTTTAATTTCATTCACTCGAAATTTGCATCTTAAATTTAAAAGCAGGAACTTGATTAAATTCTGTTTATTGTGTGGCTAAATGAATCACGTACGTATTTTTTTCCGACTCCCGTGAGGGTAGAATTGGATAAAAGGTAAAGTTGACTGTGAAGAACCTTGTACGTATGGGTAGTTCCAGAATTTTTTACTATTTAACATTTGGATGCTTCAAGGATTGACCTTGATCCTACCCTGTTAAGTGCAATGGAGGAGTGCACACCCCAGAACTGGGCTTTGATTATGTATTTACCCAGCCATTTTGTGACAGGTAGAATGTGACACAAAATCGCAAGTATGAAGCATCCAGGAAGGATTGAACTAATGGATCTGTGAGACTAGCTTTGCAAACCATTGCCCAAACTGGTGCTTTGAGTATCTTGTATCAAGATTATCATGATAACTACTGTTTTATGAGTGTGTTGGCAATAATGTCTCTATTCACAACTTACGCATTTGACTAATGTTATGCTGCTTCTTTCAATTTTCTTCTAGTGATGTTCCATCTATGTTTGGATCTCATCCCAGAGAGAATTATGTGATTATTCTTCCTTCCAGATATGCATTGCAATTCTAACATGAATTATTTGTCTTAAGAATAATTATCAGTGTGTTTACAAATAATGATTTTTTACAAAAATGTAATTATTTATCAGAATCATATATTCTTGGTTTTTATGTTATTTGGCAAAGTTGTTTTTATTTATTTATTTATTTATTTTTATCCAATCATGATTTTACTCAATATTTGAAGAAATAAAAACTTTATGTTCAAAATGGTTTACAATCGAATTTCTATGAAACGATAGAAAATAGGAATAAAATTTTTTTTAAATCGGCATATTTTTTATTAATCTTGTGTTAGCTAGTCGGTAGAGTACCTGGTTTAGGAATCACAAGGTTCCTAGTTTCAATACCGGTCCTCGCCAACTCAGTGCATCAGTAGCTCAGATTAGTGGGAGCTGATGGTAAAGGTGTGGCACTCCACTGATGGCACAAAACATCTCCCTGGTCTTGTACTAAGCAAAAAGGGGACAAACTCCTTCACTGTGCTGGCAGATACTGACATTAGGCCCCACTCTGGCCAAATTACTTATGAGTGAGAAAAAAAAACGTGTCAATTCTGGCTTCAGCTTAAAAGAAAAAAATACCTGGAATTTAAAAAAAAAAATAATGAAGAATGTTTTTCCACTAACATTTGGTCATACATATTTCAGCTGGTCAAATGAGATGCTTGTACATTTAGCAGGTTTTCATCACATATTTGTAGGACAGCTGAATCCATCCCAATTAAACCTTTGAACTTTGAGTTAACTGGTTAACAGATATATAAATAAATGTAATTTTTACAATATTTTAGATAAAAAAGTGGTAGTATATATTTATTTCTAGTATTATTAAATTAACTATTTTGACATTTCCTATATTTCTATAATTGGCAACTTATTTTATGGAATATTTTGATTACAGAATCTAAATTTTCCTGTTGGCAGACATCAATTATGGCTAATCAAAAGTTGTTTTGGATGACAAAAGTTAAAAATAGTCAAAACCTGCTTTAAATATCATGAAGTAATTAAAACCAAGATAAATGTTTTCTGAGGGGAGGGGGGAATTCAAATGTAAAGATATATTGACTGAAAAAGTTTTTTTTTAAAAATCATAAAGACAATAAATCAGATGTTGTTAGGATCTGACCTTCTTGTCTTGTGGCAGTTTTCCCGCACTTGGGTGAAAACTGCACAAGACAAGAAGTGTCAGATCCTAACAACATCTGATTTGATTGTCTTTTGATTTTTAAAAAAAAACTTTTTCAGTCAATATCTTTACATTTGAATTCCGCCCCCTCAGAAAACTTTAATCTTGGTTTTAATTACTTCTGTATATTTAAAGCAGTTTTTTGACTATTTTTAACTTTTGTCATCCAAATCCTTTGATTAGGCCTAATTGATGTCTGCCAACAGAAAAATTTAGATTTGTAATCTAAAATATTCCAAAATAAAGTTGCATTATAGAAATATAGGAAATGTCAAAAAATTAGTTAATTTAATAATTACTAGAATAAATATATCTACTCATTTTTTTATCTAAAATATTGTAAAAATTACATTTATTTATTATATCTGTTACCAGTTAACTCAGTTAAAGTTAATTGGGTATGGATTCAGCTGTCCTTAAAATATGTGATGAAAACCTGCTTAAATGTACAAGCATCTCATTGACCAGCTGAAATATGTATGACCAAATGTTTAGTGGAAAACATTCTTTCATTATTTTTTTTTTTAAATATTCCAGGTATTTTTTTCTTTTTTAAGCTGAAGCCAGATTTGACACGTTTTTTTTTCTCACTCATAAGTAATTTGGCAGAGTGGCCCTAATGTCAGTATCTGCCAGACAGTGAAGGTTTTGTCCCCTTTTTGCTAGTAAAGACCAGGGAGATTGTTTTTGTGCCTCAGGTGGAGTGCCACACCTACCATCAGCTCCCCACTAATCTGAGCTACTGATGCACTGAGTTGGCGAGGACCGGTATTGAAACTAGGAACCTTGTGATTCCTAACCAGGTACTCTACCGACTATGCTAACACAAGATTAATAAAAATATGCCGATTTAAAAAAAATTTTTCCTATTTTCCTATCGTCATAGGAAATTCGTATGTAAACCATTTTGAACATAAGTTTTTATTTCTTCAAATATTGAGTAAAATCATGATTGGATAAAAATAAATAAATAAATAAAAACAACTTTGCCAAAAAAACATAAAACCAAGAATATATGATTCTGATAAATATTACATTTTTTGTAAAAAATCATTATTTGTAAACACACTGATAATTATTCTTAAGACAAATAATTCATTGTTAGAATTGCAATGCATATCTGGAAGGAAGAATAATCACATAATTCTCTCTGGGATGAGATCCAAATCATAGATTGGGAACATCACTAGAAGAAAATTGAAGGAAGCAGCATAACATTAGTCAAATGCGTAAGTTGTGAATAGAGACATTATTGCCAACACACTCATAAAACAGTAGTTATCATGATAATCTTGATACAAGATACTCAAAGGACCAGTTTTGGGCAATGGTTTGCAAGCTAGTCTCACAGATCCATTAGTTCAATCCTTCCTGGATGCTTCATACTTGCGATTTTGTGTCACATTCTACCTGTCACAAAATGGGCTGGGTAAATACATAATCAAAGCCCAGTTCTGGGGGTGTGCACTCCTCCATTGCACTTAACAGGGTAGGATCAAGGTCAATCCTTGAAGCATCCCAAATGTTAAATAGTAAAAAATTTTGGAACTACCCATACGTACAAGGTGTCTTCACAGTCAACTTTACCTTTTATCCCAATTCTACCCTCACGGGGAGTCGGAAAAAATACGTACGTGATCATTTAGGCCACACATAAACATGGAATTTAATCAAGTTCCTGCTTTTAAATTTAAGATGCAAATTTCGAGTGAATGAAATTAAAAATTTTTGTCCGATACTTGACAGATAACATTTAATTAAGGCTGTACAAAAAATAAAATGGAAAAAAAGGTGATTTTCAGGTTTCTCATGGTTTCTATTGTTTGTAATGCAGCCTTGTAGTAATTACGATATATATATATATATATATATATATTATATATAGAGAGAGAGAGAGAGAGAGAGAGAGGGGGGGGATAAGTTTTTACTATAGCACCACGAAAAAATGCTGCAGTGCCTGTATTCAATGCTGAAGTACCCTTAAAAACAAGCCATATCCACAGCAATTTTTGCCTTCAATTTGAAAGAAAAGATCAAAGGTGAAATCAGTTGATACACAAATCCAATTCCTGTTTTAAAATCCAAGAGTCATTTTAATAAATAAGGTGAATTTTTTGCCTAAAGAATTAAAAATAGTAAGCAATGTTTACAGTTACATCTTTTTCTAAAGAAAATCAAGAAGTGATGGGTCCTTTCATATCCCAGAAGACTGTCAGCATGATCTTCTTTACTGACTGTTGCACTCAAACTCATTTTCTTTACAAGAGTCGGTGTGTTTCCACTCCATGGAGTCTCTTTCTGACACAAGCAAACCAATGTTTACCCATTTCTCAAATTTTTTTTTTACTAAAACTTGCTTCTTGTACACTTACAATTCTTTTATGAATTTCATATGGTTTGCACTTCTCAGCCACCAAATGTTTGATGTCAGACCTCTGTTCAAGCTTGGAGCATTGTCTGATTTGCTGCAATTTTGAATAGCCTCAAAACACACATTTTTGCAAGATTAGATTTAGTTTGGTTTGTTTTGTTTTACGCATATCAACCTCAGTGGGTCATTTAATGCCGATAAAGTTTGAAATTTTTTTTTATAAATACATTTTTCTATTTAACCCATAGATTGGACCCTAACAGGTACTACCACTCTGTGTCAGAGTGGACCAGTGTGCAATGGTGATGAAGGGGTGCTCCACATCCCCAAACCTCCAAAACTGAAACCTCACCATCAGATAGTTTTTAACGTCATTCCCAAGACATGTAGACCCTCAGCCACCGCCTTCTAGCACCCATATGATAAAAAGCGGTTGGGTTGCCATAAGGGCAATAGGGTTGGGGCAATCATATAGGTGCTAGGGCTTGACGTGACCAGCCGATTGATCAGAAGGGTTCAAGATTAGAATAATTATTTCTATAAACCAATTCAGTTTACATTTATGGAAAAAAATTGAAAAAATTTTTTGTTTTTTTGTTTTTTGTTAAAAGAAAAAGACCCTTATTTATAGAATGACCCATAGAATAGCACCAAGTAAAGATTTTGAAATTAGGCTTTAATATTTTGCAGTCGAAACACATGTATGGAAAACTATGGAATCACTTGTGTTAAAAAGGATTACAAAGAATAGAATCAGCTGCAAGTCAATTGGTGGATTTCATTAGATCATTTCTTTTAAGTTTATTACGTGGAAGAAAAAGAAGAAAAACAACTCTTTCTTTATTTAATGTACATCTGAAGAAAAAAAAATTATGTTGGTTGAACAACCTTTTGGCTAATAAAATTGATGGCCTTTTCCAGATGTACTGTACAACAGATATCTGAAATTAAAACTCAAGAAATGTATGGAAGCCATATTTTTTTTTAAACAGTAGAAAAGTCTGATATAGCAGACCAGATATGAAAGTGTTGATTATCTCCCTTGATCTGGAGTTGTGTGCCCTTGTTAAGTATAAATGGCCACCATCTTGAATGAAGAAGTTCTTACTCAGCTCATTTCACATGTTAACAGAAGGGATCATATTATTTTCTTTGGTTCAAATCATAATCATTGAAAGGTGAAGAAATTCATGGAAGTTGTATACATTCAATAAATGCATGTCATATAGGCCACAGTCCCAAAGTGATTTTCGTTCCGTTCTCTCAGATGTAAAAGATGACTCGATATTTTTTACGTAATGATTAAGATAAAATCATAAAAAGAGTATAGTTACTTTTCACACATGGGTATCTGGGTTTCATAATTAATTAATCAATTAAGTTTTAAATGTGTAAAATATGTATAAAAACTCTTCTTTTTTTTTTTTTGTTAAAAGTCTAAAAACAGGTTGTTCACAGATCATTTTTTGCAATTAAGGCTTGTTAACCTTCCAAATTCTTCTATTTATCTCGACATATTCTACAAATTGTAAGATTTTGTACTTTTTCTGATTGGCTGATTATAAAATGGCAGATAAAATCACTAATCTCATTGGCTAATTTTTATTTTGGAGCTAAGTAGTTTTTTTTTTACGTATTTTACTCATTTAATTGAACCATCTTTTACGTCCAACGGATTTTAAAAAGTAAACCATTTTTTGCCTCTGGGACTGTAGCCTAATATTAGTGTACAATTTTTTTATTAGTATGGAAGGAACTGCAGAGTATCCCTTTGGATAAAAAATAAAAAATATGGAATCACTTGTGGGACTAATTGATGAGATTGAAGCCAAGCTAGTAGAATGTTTGTTAGTTTCTTTTTTGTTTGTCCAATAAAAATTTAATTCCTTCATTTGGGTAAACATTGTGCATCTTAGTAGATGTACAGAAAATAAACTTTCCTCGTGTTATACACACACAAGGTTTTTTTTTTTTTTAAACTTTTTAAAACAAACCAAAATATATTCTTTCAGCCAAGCAAAATTGTAAGCCACAAAAGACAGGAAGATAAAAGAAATGAGCAAATAAAAATAAAAACTAAGCATAAATGTCATAACCATCTATATTTTAACTAGCAGAGCTACCCAGCATTGCTTGGGATTTAGAAAGTTAAAAATAAATCTATATTTGTATGGGTGGAAAAAAATATGAAAATAAATCCGATGGTATGTAGAAATGTAAATAAGAAAAAAGTATTCCAAAGGATGAATTTATTTGAAGGAAAGTTAGTCAATGTTAAAATAGGTTTTGTTTTTTTTCATAAAAATCTTCATCAGGACAATTGCTATCTTATCATTTGAGTGTCCTGATCTTTCATCTTTTTATGAAAAAAAAAAAAAAAAAAAAAAAAAAAAAAAAAAAAATTTTTTTTTTTAACATTGACTAACTTTCCTTCAAATAAATTAATCTTTTGGAATATTTTTTAAATTTGTTTTATGTTTTATCTTTATATATTCTTATTTCTAAATTATTTTTTTATTATTTGTTTATATTTTTCTTTTATTTGCTTTTTATTATCCTTTATCAATTCGTTTTATCTTTTAATTCTTTTCCTAATTAATTTTTTAACATATCTTTGATTTATACCCTTATATTTCTATTTAGCTTTTCTTATGGAAAATGAGGCATGACATTTTTTTTTTTTTTTTTTTTTTTTTTTACTACCACCACCCCCAGAAAAAAATAGGGTGTGGATTTTATTGAACTATGGTTTTTGCTGGTCTCTACCAATTTTCTTTAATAAAAGAATGTGCACTTTATACAAGATGCTAAAAAACAATCTCCTTGGTCTAGCGCTATTGAAAAAGGGATAGACTCCCTCACTGACACTGACTTTACTTTATATATATATATATATATATATAATATATATATATATATTATATACACACACACACACACACACACACACACACACAAAAAATAAAATTTATGGACTTTTAAAAAGTTTAAACAATATATAAAACAATGTTCATAACATCTCAAATTCTTTGAACTGTGGCGTAACGGTTATCATCGTGGGAAGTGGAGCCAGCAACCAGAGTTTAAATCCTGAACGAGGCTGTTTGCATTTCATATAGCGCAAATACCTCTGGGAAAGTATGTATCCAACTATTCTCCCTCTAGCTATGGGTAAATAGGACAGACAAGGCTCTTTAACTTTGGTATGGCAACCAATTGAGGAGAAGGAAAACTTTGAATTCAGAGTAGTTATAAACCTGTTACACAATATGAGTAAAATATGAGTTATAGATATGTTACACAAGTAGTCCCCCCCACCCCTGCAACCAAAACCAGGTTAAGGGACCCAATGAGGGAAATGGTAACAGCCTCAGACTATATCTAAGAACAGTTGCCAGCACAAAAAAAAAAAAGCTTTCATAGGAATCACAAGTAATGCAAGTGATACAATGTTCTATTTCCCAAATAAAGAATTCTTATATTAAATTTACAATAATATCAATACATCTTATTATAAACATATCAATACACTGGTTTGTACACTGGAGCTATCATTTATGTGGGTCACACTTTTGGTTATAAATATAAAAGAATTGAGAGAAAGAGATCTTAGACTCTGCTACAAAAGAGGTTGAAGAGATAGACTAAGCTAAATGAAACCTAACCTAAACCCCACCCCCACCAGGCTTTTATTATGAGGGTCAGGGGGGAAATGATATTTATAGATCTACATAGAAAAGGGAAATAAAACTGTCAACACTAAATCCTTTCTCCTTCATCCCCTACTGCCTAGAAATGGCAGGAAAAGAGTTAAATGAGAATAAAAACTTTAGGCAGTAGTGGGAGGCAGGGGGGTCCATTTGTTATGAAAAATACTCATCATGAATAAAGAAGTAAAATATTTTTAGTAGTTTATTTGTTTAATTTTTTTCTAGTTATTTTATTGTATAGGGCGTTTCAGAAAAATTGATATCATCTGAGATATACAGGATGATTCAGAAAATAATTTTCTGATTTAATAACTTGAATCTCATTCAAATGATCTCAAATTTTAACAGCATGTGTAGAAACAATTCAAAATTATGTTTAATTTTTTTTTATTTTTAGATATAGAAATGCTATTCCCTGGAAAAGAAAAGGCGTTTGAATATTAAATACAGAATTAAAATTTTAGATCATCTGAATGAAAATTGGTGAATTTATTAGCCAGCTCCTCTGCCACAAACAGGATGCGACACAAGGTCAATTTCTAAGCAGAGTACAACTGGTCTGAATTCAGAGTTTTCCTTCTCCTATACTGGTTGCCATAGCAAGTTTAAAGTACTCAGTCTGTTCTACTGTTTACCCATAGCTAGAGGGGGATTAAGGGGAGAAAAGTTGGATTTATAACAAAAGGTGATATCTCACCAAAAGATAATCCTTTATTATATATGCACTTAATGACCCAAGTGAATTACAGAAGCTGAAAAATATTCATCAAAATTAATAACTGATTTTGAATCATTCATCTAAAAGTAAAAAGTAAAATATTCCCTTGTAGAAATGTGAAAAACTAGTGTAGGGAGGCCATAAACATTTATCACCCTTAGAGAATGGGCATGTCCTTTGAGTGCCTCATTGGGTGTCATATGACAGTTTCAGTAAGCCATTCTCAACCTTTGTCTTCTTTTTTTTTTTTGAATAGTGGAGATGTTAACCTACCAGTGAGCAGTGGAACCACATGGTGATATTAAACACACTCATCAAGTAAGCCTTTTTCCTTTTTGTACTCACTACACATAATGCTTGTTCATGGAACAATATCTGCATATTCTTATCTGTTGGGAAATATTGGTGTATTCTTTCAATACCACTGGTATATAAAATGCTAAATGCCTTTGTATTTATAATTGAGTTTATGTTGACTTTCTTAACGTTTATTCAGTGTTAGTGTATCACATATTGGAGCTTGACAAAATATCTTGCTTAGCACCAAGCAAACCAATACTAGCTTTATAAAAAGCTAAACATTTGCCCTGACAGGAAAACACTTCATGACTCGTTTCTTTATCACGTGCAAACTATTTGTGAAAATGACAAAAATCTGATAGATCAGCAAATAAATTTTGGTACTGAAAATGTCACAACTTTAATGAACTACAGGAGTTATGAGGAGAAAAAAAATTGTTCCAGATTTTTGAAGTTCATCCTAAAACGGTTAAAGAACCAACATCACCAAAAGACTCAAAATACTTGTTGAGATAAGTAGATGCAAAATTTTTTAATATTTTCATTAACATCAATTTATTCATTTAATGTAAATTTTTGTAGTTTAAATATTGAGTTTAAAAACCTTCTTCACCAAAATTCTGTTAAGCTATATGTATGGAGAATTTAATGTTTATTATTAAATGTACAACATAAGAAAAAGAAAAAGGAAAAAAAAAAAATGATATCAACCAAAATGAAAATAAAGAGTTTCCATTTGTAATAAAAATTATTTAATAGTAAAAAATATTAAAATAGAAAAAAATGAAAAAAAAAAAAAAAAAAAGATGAGCAACCTAATTTGATGAAAATGAAAAAAAAACTTAGAGCATATAAATCCTAAAAGCAGGCATGAAACTGATGAAATATGACAACTGCCGCAGTGTGAATGATATGGGGGGAGGGGGAATAATGATGGTGGTGGTGGTGATCCTAAAACAGAAAGAGTTGGATGTGTGTCTGATGATTGGGCAGCAGGGTAAGTCTCTTCCCTTATCTAATAATCTCATTAGTCATCAGCATCATCTTCCAAATCTTTGGAAATTTCCAGGTAGTCACTAGCTTTAATCTTTCTGGGAATAATATCTGGAAAATAAAATAAAATAAAAATTAATAGAACAGATATATCATTATATATACTAGCAAATATATGCACCCTCCGGGTGCAAGTATTTAAGTTTTAATGTAATAAAATATTGTATTAAATTAGAAAGGCTAATGAAACTAAATAAGAATACAGATAAAAAGACTTGAAACAGAGGGAGTATAATAAAAGATTTGAAACTGAGGGAGTATAATAAAATATGGAACAACTGAAACTTACTCTTCCATCACTCTCGTCTTTCATTGTTATTTTTCTAATTTAAGTATTTAGTTATAAGAGGAAGTAAAGAATAAAATGACAGTTATTTTATCTTGTTAATGGATTTCATTTAAGATTCATTCAATAGATTTTTGCTTATATTCATTAAAATAAAACCAAACAGTTAGAAATCAATAATTCTAAGCACATATTTATTAAATTCGATTTTTTAATATTAATATGCAAATTAGCCTTCCCGTTCACACTGTAAACTGCTATTTTGTTGTATATATAAATATAATTGCATGTTGTTAGTATGTAGATAAGGTTAACAGTATTAATAATGTAAAACAATTTTATTAATAATTGAGGTTTAAATAAGGATAAATTCATGGTGAATGTGACGTCAATAACTACGGGTATTCTGACTTGAGTAGTGATTTAGTTTCGGTTACAGACAGAAAAACACACAATCTCCATTATAATAAGATATATATATATATATATATATATATATATATATATATATATATATGTGTGTGTGTGTGTGTGTTTGTTTGAATATATACAAGGGTTATTCAATAAAGGTGGATTTTGCTTAAGGAGTTGTCAATAGGAAGCATTGTTTACAGTTGCACACTTTTCAAAGAAATCAATAGTGATGGGTCCTAGTATGACCTTTACTGACGACTGTGCCTGAAACTTTTCCTTACCAGAAAGTCAGTGTCAAACCACTCCATGGACTGTCTTTTTGGGGTGAACTTATAATGCCAAACCCATGTTTAGCCAACTTTTTTTTTACTAAAACTTGCTTCTCCAGACTCATTACACATTCTTCTGTAAATTTCCCATGATTTGCACTTCTCAGCCACCAAAGATTTGATGACAAACTGAAGCACCGTTTGATTTTCTGCCATTTTGAATAGCTTCAAAACAAGTATTTTTCTGAGATTAAAATACTTTTTGCTATAAACCAATTCCAAACAATGCAGAATTTACATTTATTGGGGGGGGGGGGTCTTTTGCTTTTTTCAAAAACATTACTCTTTTTATTGAATGACCCATATATATATATATATATACACACACACACACACACACACACACACACACACACTGAGTATTGGATAAAAAAAATTTTATTTTAAAATAATAGCATTTATTTTCGGGGTTTTTTCCATTACTAGGCTAAGGAATTACTCTAGATTGAAAACTTTAATCAGTTTCTTTGAGAAAAGGAAACATTTTGTATTTTGCTTCTCACCAGATTGTCATTAAAAGGTGACAAAAAAGTTGTATCAATTAAAATCTAATTCAGTGGTTTTCAAACTGGGGTCAGCAACATCAACAGAAGATGTCTTCAGACACAGAAAGAATATCTTGAAAATTGATATTCTCTGATTTGCTATAAAACTGCAATTTTGTGTTTCTAGTAAACATCTATAAAAATTCAGTTTAAACAGCAATCACTTTAAAAACTTTGGCTTAGCATCACTTCTGACTATCCATTGTTATCTCAAATAGCTATATTTCGGGGGGGGGGTCTCATTTCTATTTATGGGGAGGAATGGTGCCCATAAGATAGACCCTTATGTAGAAAACTGGGATAGCTCTAAAATGTTTGAAAACAACTAATCTAATTGATAAACAAAACAATTCCTAAAAAAAAAAAAATTGGTAAAAAATTGGTAAAAAATTCAATGTTGAATAAAAATTCAATTGTTGAATAAAAAAATTAAAAAATAAGGTGTAGGTATGAAATTTACCTTGTAAAAACTGCAGAGTTTCTTCTGTATTAACCACTTCTGCCAGATCACCATATTGTAGTTGTTTTCGATCTCGTCCATTTGTCAATGAGACTCTGGCAAGGTTCTGTACGAAGAACTCCTGCAAAGAGAAAAAATAAATTAATGGTATTGATGACTGAACAATATTCATGCTTATTTCCAAATGTCACCTTTTCTTTGAACCGATCTCAAAGGAAGATAGTGTAGCTTTTCCCCAGTCAATGGAGCAGAGGAAACACCCTTTTATTTATAAGTCGTTGCCCCCATCATCCAATTGGGGTTGGGGGGCTACTTACATTCCAAGAATACTCATCCTTACTCTTTAAAAGCCTGTTGTCAACTACGTCTCTTCAAACCTAGATCCCAAGTAAATTTTAAAAACTAACTAGATCTTACCAATTCCACATGATGGCTTTTAGCTAATCAACAAAAAATTTTCATAACAAACAATATTTTCCATAAAAGTAATTCCCCTTTAAGCACCGATTTTCTTTAATGTTGGATTGAACAAGTTTGAAAATAGGAAAATATATATTTTTTTAATTTAAACAACATTGGCTTGTTTATAAGTGTTAATATTTATAGACTGTCACTACGTTTAACTGCATCAATAGGATATATCATCATTAAAATTTCATATGCACATTTGCTTTTTTAAGTATTGTTAAATGGTATGGTTATAGTAGAACTAAAAAGAAAACCTTATTACCTTTGCAATATTGCCAGTAAGATTTCAGTAAGAATGTGGTAGGGAGCAACTGATTTGGAAATGTGTAAGTGAAATTGTCATGGGGAAAGTTGGTGTATTAAAAATGTGGACCATATGACCTTTAGGTACCCCTTTTTGATTTTGATTCAGAAGGACATGTATTTCATTTACACCATCAATATCCGGTTGTTTGTTAACAGACGATTTTTAGGGTTTTTTTTTTTAAATTATAAAACTATCCCCTAACCCTAACAAACAACCAGATATTGACGGTGTAAATGAAAAACATGTCCTTCTGAATTGAGATCAAAAAGGGGTGCCTAAAGGTCATATGGTCCAAAAATGTTATGACAGTTCAAATGCTGACCTGTGTAATATATCCACGAGTATAGCAATAGTTAGGTTTCATTTGACTTAGTTTATTTACATCCCCACCCCTTATAGCCTGACATATGCCAAATACCAAGGACAAAGCTAGATTGTTACAATGGTATTAATATGTAGACTTTGTATTAGAAAATTTACTCAGTAATAAAACCATTTGTAAACGAAGGCTTATGTGCATTTGAACAGTTAAAAAAGGAAGTAAATAATAATGACAGCCAAGTTATTAATTTCTTACAAGTTTTATGAAAAGATTTCTGAATTTGCTCACAATAACTTATTGAATTTTTATTTCTTATGTGCTTAAAGGTTATATTCATTGGCCATTAATCTTGATTTTATTTATAAAATAAGTAAAAAGTAAAGTTGGTGGAGTGCCCTATTGTTGGTATCAGCCAGGCAGCAAGGGGGTCTATCCCCTTTTCACTAGTGCTAGACCAGAGAGATTGTGTTTGCTGGAGTGGATCACCTATCGTCAACTCCCCATTTTACCACACAGATCAGATTACCCAATCTGTGCTACTCATGCACAGAGTTTGCAGGGAGCAGTATCAAACCAGAACCTTGTGATTCCTAGGCAGGTATTCTACTGACTGACCTAAACCGAAGAAGAAATGGAACCCTGAATTCTCATTTTTTATGATTGCAAGAACCTGAAGAAACTTTGTATTTATAATGAGATTCTTTTTAATTTTAGAACATTTCTATCAGCTGGAAATAGAGATTTAGTTGGTTCATACCAATTAAGTTTAATTTAGTAAAGATAAAATTAATAAAAAGGTAGTTTTTTTACAGAGTAAAATTCATATTAATTGATTTTAATGGTATATCAAGTGTCTAGGGTTATTTTATGCCTAGAGGTTAGGGAATTGCATTGTACATTTATATTTGTTTTTGCACATAGTTATATATCAGGTATTCCAATCAAATACAAATCATTTTCAAACAATTCTATTTGACCTATAGATGGAACCCGAACAGGTACTACCACTCCAGTGGAGAGTGGACCTGGGAGTAATGACAATGAAGAGGTATTCCCAGATCTCTAGAACTAGAGCCTCACTATCAGATGTAGTTGATTGTGGAAGGTGCCTTAACCCTCTGCAGAGAATGCTAAGCCCTGCCAACAGGAGAGGTCTTTTCAATTGATGTTCCTTTGATCAAAACACAGACAGGACATAAAAAGGAAAGACTAGTTCAGTGACCGACTTGCACAATGGAAAAAACTTTTTTATCTATATATTTAGTACTTGTACTTCTTATTCGTACAACCATTATCATCTTGTAGAACCCTCTGGTTAAAGATTAGACCATCCAAGATGAAATGCAAAAATGTAAATCTTGATTATCTGGTGTTGCTTATCTGCCGAATTATTTCTTATGAGTGTTATCACCCCAGCTAAATAATATACCATTCTGTTATAGAGAAAGGGAAAAAGGACATGCTACACAGAAAAAATATGAGAGTAAGGGAAAGAGAGAGAGAGGGGGGGGTGAGCGTGTAGAAGCAATAACGGTAATTTGTTTCAATCGAACATAATGAAAAGAAGGGAAAAAAAAGAGTGAGAGATAGTTAAATAAAAATTATTATACTTTTTACATATTGAACTATTTTGCAATATCAAACGCTGTAATAATTAAATTATCATACTGTGATATATCCACAGGTCCTGCTAGTTGTTATAAATAATCTCCCATACACATTTTTTTGGCCAAAGAGCAATTCAAAACCCATGTCCAGTTTCAAGGGTCAGCTTCCACTGACTACACCTCACCACTGCAAATAAAGGGGGTAAGGCTCTAAGATAATCTGGTTCCGAGAATGTTCCAAAAGAGAGATGAGGATAGAACAAGCCAATTTCTGAAACTATCCACAAATACTTAGAAGTATCTTTACGCTGAATTTGACCTTAAGTCATTCCACCCTCATAGGGAAATAGATAAATCCTTTTTCACTTACCCATTTACTAGCAATGGCATAAACTGATTATTAACAATAAGACACAATGACATCTTAATTATTTCATTTTCTCTAGCCACATGGGATTCTCACACCAGAGTCTCATTTTACAGACTAAGAAGAAAAATGTGTTTGTCCAGCTCAACAAAGAAAAATTGTTATTTCTGTGGTAATGTACAAAAAAATACAGAAATGAAATACACACATTCATCATCCAGACAAGAGGAAGTTTCAGTCATTGGTTTCATCTTTTACCAAACATTTAAGTGTTGCATAGCATACTCATCTTGCACACAGTGCATCATAGTAGCGTACGCCTACATATCCGTGGCTGCACACAGCCAATCTTCTTTACTTAGATATTTATCTTTTATTTTTTCCAACTTAACTTGGGCTGATGTCTTCTTAGCTGGATATTCTGTTATTTGGATCTGTCCGTCTTTGGTAAATGTATCTTAATCTGTGAATGTTCTGTGTTTGGTTGTTTGTTCTTAGTAACAACACAAGACTTACTTTGTTTTGAGCTCATATATATTTAATTTTAAATCCCAGATCCTAAACACGCATTTGGCTAATTGAATAAGAGCCACTATTGTGGTCCATCTCGCTCAACAATTACCCAAAGATTGATTTTCTAAACTCACTTTCCGCAATTCGCAACCACGAACCAGAAGCGTAGGTCAAAACACAAGTGCTAATCACTTTTCCTCCCGTGTTTTTCCATTAACCATTATTTTAAAATCTACACTACTGTACAAAATTTAATAAGCTACACATCAATTATGTTATTATACCATAAGTTCCAAAAACTCTTCAACTGGCTACAATTCAGCCATCAGTCATATTTCTTTAGTCTTTTCCTCTCCTAACCAATAAGGTGTTGACTTATAGCAGATAGTGGAATTGTAATTCTTAGGAAACTTAACTGTAACTGTTCAGTAAAAGAAAAAATGAAGTAAATGACTGAAACTTACTCTTATCTGGATGGTGAATGCAAGATTATATATAGAGAGAGACAGACAGACAATTTTTTTTTTTTTTTTTTGTAAATTTCTGCATTGGGTTATTCTGGACAAGCAGGGGAAAAATATAAAAAACAGAATTAATTTTGTACTTAAACTCTGACTTCAAACAATAAATATCGAGAGGAGTTAAAACAAGAAGTGAAGTTTCAGTTCAGGAACCCCCACCTCTAACTTTTTTTTTCTTTGTTATTAATTATTTTTTTCAAATTTTTCAGTATCGATTACGCACTTGAGATCAAGATTAATATCACTCCCCACCATTTCTTTTTCTTTTCTTTTTTTTTTTAAATTCTAAAAAGGGAGTTCAATTTGATATGCCCGTTCAATACTGGGACCCTGACTTCACCAAACAATAAATCAGCTTGAATAAATAAACGCCGGATTTTTAAGGGTGAGGTGAGGGAATTCCCGGACAGGTAAAGAAAAAAACTTCCTGGCTTTGTTTAAATCTAAAAGTAAAACGACAAACGTAATTCCGATAATTCCATTTAATTTAACAAGCCTTTTCTTTCTTTTTTTCACTTAGTGAGCGTTCAGGGTAATAAATTAAAACGATTTTTTTTCTTTCAAACCCCAGTGTGTTAACAGATTTTTTTTTTTTTTTAATTATTTTTTTTAATTTTTTTAGTTCAAAATAATTAGCAAATACTTTGAACATCTGAAGCAGAAGTATATTTTTTAATCCAAATTCTTAAGGTTTCATAGTTTAAGAATTTTTTTAAAGTCTATTTTTCATTATTTTAATTATTTACCTTTTTTTTTTTTTTCTTTTTATACACATTATCTTCTTTTTCTTTTCTTTTTTAATTGCCGCCGGTTGTAGATCAGGAAACCCCCGAGTAGAATCCCATACCGGTGGTAGTGGTTATAGTGTTTTTGTTTTATCATATTTTAGCAAATATTTCAATTAAATTAATATAACTATCGCCAGATAAAGGAAAACACTAACATATGCAAAAACCAATAATTTAAAATCGACTATATTTGCCGTATATAAAACAAGAGTTTTAACAGGCATTTTAAAGGTAGTTTTTTTCTTCATCAGCATGGTTTATAATTTCATTCATTTCAATTTTTTTAGCCTATTCTTAAGTATCTTAGAATTCTAAAAAGTCTAGACTTGATATTTGTGTAATTTCTTAAAAATAAAAATTAAGTAATTTTAAAAAAAATTATTCATTTATTTTTACCGAGTAAGAAAATATAAAGAACACTTATTTTCTCAAAATACATTTCGAAGTGAAAAAGCAAGCAACAAAACCAACCTGCGTGAACAACAGAAGAGCACCGCACCGGGAAAATATTATCAAAATCAACGAAAATAAGACGACACTACAAAGAAATGATGTGTCATATACTCACTGTAGCTTTTCCAGTAAGAAACAAAGCTTCCTGACTTATACTGGAAACATCCGGAGAACTTTTCATAATAGTTTTTACACGAGAAAGCGGCAAAGCACATAAACTGTTTTTGTCAGCCATGATGTAGTAATCCCGCACTGAATAACCGGAAGTATCATGAAGCGCGCAAAGATCTGAATACAAATCCGCGAAAGTTAATTTTTTTTAGAGATAGCTCAGAAAATATTTATTACTGATTCAGTTGTATTTCTAGTTAGTTAAGAAAGATAAGGTTATTTTGTATGCAAATGTACTAATTACATATACAACTTTAGTAATTTTTTATCGAGGTTTTTAAAGTATCTATTTCAATTTCTGATTTTTAACATATTAATTTTTTTTCTATTAAGTTGGTTTGTGCTAGGGAGGATGTTTAGTTGAGTACCCACTCACCAAGGTCCAATATTAGCATTAGTATATCCAATGATACACTAAGACTGAATAGATAGAAGGAAAGACAAGATAAGCTCATTTACTCAGATAGATACATTTAATACATACATAATAATAGAAGATGTATTGACAAGAATACACAAAAGTGTAACAGATAAAATATACACAGAGTTGGATTTAGCTCTTAAAAGACCCCTGGACTAATAGAATTTGGGACCTTTCATTACAAATTTTCACCCCATCCCATCCACTTTGTGTGTGTGTGTGTGAGTCTTTCTCTCTCTCTCTCTCTCTCTCTATATATATATATATATATATATATGTGTGTGTGTATATATGACCTGGTCATGCAGAGGGGTTGGTATATATATATATATATATATATATATATATATATATATATACCAACCCCTCTGCATGACCAGATCAATTTCTTAAGTAGAGTTTAACAGGTTTGAATTCTGTTTTCCTTATCCTAGACTGGTTACCTAGCCATAGTTAAAGAGCCAAGTCTACCTTACTATTTGCCCACATATATATATGTGTGTGTGTGTGTGTGTATTAGATGATGCTTTTTGGGTGTAAATTGAACTGTTAAAATTGGGAAAAGTTGACAAAATTTTGCAAAACTAAAATAGGTACCTGAAAAAATCTATATGTACATAAAAGATGCATCAAAATCTAAATAGGATTCTTTCAAAGGGATCTGTTGTGGGGATTAGAATAAGATTAAAATAAAAAAAATAACAATAGGCACCAGACAGGAAGAACTCTCTGGGTATGCACAGAAAAAAGGCCCCTACTTTGTGTGAAAAAGAACCCTTGACCATTCCAATGCATACCTTGACTGGGAACAGATGCTATTTGACTGGCTAAGGAGAAAATATCCTCACCAAGAAATAGCTATGTATCTAGAAATAAAGTCTGATCCTTAAAAGTATCTTTTTCTTTGTCTTTTCTTTTTCCTTCCTTAATTCTGTTTCAGCTTGATGACCAACAGAAGGAAGACTCTCATATGATGGGATTTAAAAAAGAAACCATTGAACACCCACCAAATAACCAAAATCCTAATCCCACACATAAAATCCTATTGCCCCATAGTATAAAGAAATTAGTCACGAACGACAGTACTCCAAGGTTTGAAGTATGGAGTTAACCACGAGTGTGGCAGACAGGTTGAGAGTTAAAGAAATAACCAAACAACTAGAAATATGAATAAAAGACTGTATTACAGAATAACAATAAGGATGCAAACTTTAGTTTGTTTGCACAAATATAATTTGTAATAAACTTATCTGAGTCCTGAGATAGGGTATTAGTGGAGCCCTTGCTATGGCCTTCTGATAGTTCAGATATGATGGACTTCTGTTTGATGTCCGACTCCGATTCTGGTTGTTGAGAAAGAGATGGCGTGACCCTGTTTTAGGTCTGTCCCCAGTGCTAGCTGGATCAGAAGAGGCATGAGTTTGCATATTCGGCTTTGCCACCAAAGTATGCTGGCTCATGATTGGTTGGTTTGAAACAGAGGCTCACAGACAAAGGACGATAACCCCCATACCCCAGAATTCTCAATAATAGATCCATCGAATTCAAAAGACTATTGGGTTCAAATCCTCTAAATTGTTTCAAATTAGTTCAAAAGAGTTGCATTAAGTCTGAAAATAAACAAATCTCCTCTGTTCTTATATCTTTTGTTTGTTTTTCAAAAATTTTATCAGGGACCTTCTAGTCTTGGAAGACCTGGGCTGCAACCTATACTAGCCCATTAGGCACAACTTTGCTTAAGATACAAATATTTGTTTCTTTTCTAATTCTGATAAGAGAAAATAGATTGTAATCATTTACTGAAATGAGAGTATTTAAAATCATAAAATTGTATAATGCTTGAATTTAATCAAAATTAAAAATAAAGTTAAACATTGAGAGCTTGATAATGACGGGAGCGTGACAATTAGATGTGAACAAATGTAAAGGATGTTACATGAAATCAATTTTTAGGTGGAGTAAAGCTCGTTTGACTTCAAAGTTTTCCTTCTCCTAGACTGGTTGCCTAACCATCGCTAAAGAATCCAGACTGTCCAACTATTTACTCAACACTGGAGGATTGAAATTTATCTGATGCACAAGGAATAACTAAATAGTCCAATCATGGCCCTCCTAGAGGTCAGGAGAACCCCACTATATAATTTCCTCTTTCACCTCTGGCAGTCCAGCATGCAACATGAGACAGTGGCACAGTAAGAGATTGCTCTTATTTCAAGAAACCAAAGATGGAGTGCAAGAAAGTATCTCCCATTTCCTTTTAACCACACTGCAACCATAAAGACACCAAGTCAACACCCTCTAAGAACTCTACACATGTGCCATCCAGTTACCAGAATAAAACGCATTTAATGTTAAGTCCAGCAGAAACGCATTATCTGTGTAGAGGC
Source organism: Doryteuthis pealeii (assembly GCA_023376005.1). Classification (NCBI taxonomy): domain Eukaryota; kingdom Metazoa; phylum Mollusca; class Cephalopoda; order Myopsida; family Loliginidae; genus Doryteuthis; species Doryteuthis pealeii. Next base: position 38,598,964 of record CM042153.1, read on the forward strand.
CAGGGTGGCGTATTCCGACTTCACAAATAATATTTAAAATGATGATGAAATAACAAGACACGGTTCAGGCAGAAAATACGGAGAAATAACAAACGCTAGGTATATATTTAACGAATAACAAAGAAATTTATTATGAGGTTGTTTTGTCAGTAGAATAAATTTGGATAAATGAAGAAAGTTTTTGTGTTTACAACATGAAAAAGGTATGTTAAATTTGTTAATTCAAATAACAAAGTAATATCAGATTTGGTTGATAGAAATTTGAATAAATGAAGAAAGTTTTTGTATTTTACAGCCTGAAAAATGAACATCTATTTTGTTAATCGCAGTGGCACTACGATGTGGATAGTTACAAAGTAGTAAACAGAAAACTGTCATTGACTCAGCAGGTTGAAGTTTGTTTTTCTAATCAGCAGTCAAATTGTTTGCTCAAAGTTAAGTCGCGTACATCTGTTTTTTCAACGACAGGCTGGTGGCCGCAAAGGTTGATGTCATCGGCTACGAACGTCATTAGCGTTGTCTTGGAGCAGAATGGAATCTGTCTCTTTGTTGATTTGTTCTTTTGTTTAAATATCTGGCCATATAGCTCCGATTTTGATATTTTTATTTTTGACGGTAAGAATTTATGAGGCTTCAAAAGCGCGGACATATGTGTAAACCAATCTCGGGATTAAGCATATCCAATTGGATTCTGAATGTTGTATATTTATTTTTTTAATCTATTTTCCTTAAGTTTGGAAAAAGAATCATGCTTGGCACAACTTTTATGTTTTTTATGTTTTTTTCTTATTGGATATTAAATATAGGATTTTATCCTATATCTGTAAACTATTTCCTTACATATTTTTTCCTTCTTTTGTACTGTAAATTCATGGTATTGACAAACGGTTGTTGTGTTTTTCGGACCATATGACCTTTAGGCACCCCTCTTGCGATCTCGATTCGTGGGGACATTTTTTCCATTTACGCCGTCAAAATCCGGTTAATTGTTAACAGACGATTTTTAGAGTTTTTTTAAATTATAAAATTAACCCCTGACCTTAACCCCTAACCCTTACCCCTAACCCTAACCCCTAACAAACAACCGGATTTTGACGGTGTAAATGAGAAGTGTCCTTGTGAGTCGAGATCGCGGTAGGGGTGCCTAAAGGTCATATGTTCTTGTTTTCCTTTATTCAAAGTCGACTCTATTGCGCACTTGATTATTCTTTAAAACCCTTCAAAACTTTGGGAAAACAAGCATATGGTCGTAAAAGAAAACGGACGAGAGAATTGGATTTGATTTCGTTTATTTTAAATAAACAAAAGTTGGTAGATTCAAAAAGGATATAGCAATTCTTTCACTCGGTGAGGTGCGAGGGGGTGGGGAGTTGGTGAAAATGTTTTTTTTTTTACCCAGTGACTTGTTTGTGTGTGGCATGGTGGTGAGGTGTGGTTCGGTAGGCTTAGCTGTCTTTGATCTTGTCTGAAATGTGACGCATAAAGCTATTCTGTGTACCCGTGCTGAAGTCAACTGCATTTGTGACTTTTGGTCAACCGTTTTATAGCCGTGTTCGAGTGTGTTTTGGATCAAAATCCTCCCTGAGAAGTTTTGGAGGGAAAGTTTATGATTGGACTTTGTTTTTTTAATTGTCTGTTAATTTCGTTTTTCACCCGGGGGTTTGCGTAGAGCCTCATGCGTAAAGACATGTTTTGTTCATCGTGTTTGAAGCTACTGTCATCATCCGGTTGATGTTACATTTCTTCGACCAAATATATCTTTTTGGGATTCTGTTCTGGACTGTTTTATTTCGTTTTGCTGGTAAGTAGGTATATTGAGTTAGTGAATTTGTGAATCAGGAGAGATATTTATTTTTGTCGTATAACACCAGTATTACTTTCGGGAATAAAATTCTCCACGGGGAGGATACACAGATGGATTCATGCATTTCCTAAGGGTCTTAGCATGAAGCGAAACACAAACAGCAGGAGTTCAAAAATAAAGCAAACACAGGATTTTGATTTGCTAAGAGATTACGTTTTCTTTGGCGTTATTAAGACTTTAAAGTCTCTTCAACCATTGAAAAAAAAAAAAAAACCCAAAAAAAACACCAACTATATCGTTACGAACCGATTCCAGCCACAAAGCCGCCTTTCAAAGACATATCTTATTGAATTTCCAAGCCAAGCGCTGACTATAGCAGCGGCCGAAATTAGTAACTAAAAAACAGGCAGACAAAATTAAGATCAACGACGAGCAACAACAATAACAATAACACAAAGACAAGATAAATAAAGCTTAATTATAGGAAGAGAATAAACTAGATAGGAGGGATAAGGGACTCAGACCTTTCCTATCGATATTATTTCGAAAATGAACATAATAGTGTGACAGGAATTCAAACTCGTTTACTACTATGTCGCAGTCCAGCCACTATGCCACGGGGACTTACCCAGATTTGTTTGAAAATTATTCATATTTGATAGACTCATATCCCCCCCCCCAAAAAAAAAACTCTGAAGAAACAAATACAAAGAAATGAATATATGAACGTACAAAGAACACGATTCCTTAACCTCTTGGCATAAAATAACCCTAGTGAGGTTAACATGCCATTGTCTCTTACCCTGCCAGGGAGCGGTGGATTAAGATGGCGATATCAACCACATTTGTCAAGTAAGCCTTTTTCCATTTTGTACCTACTCCACATACTGCTTGTTCATGTAACATTATGTGTATATTTTATCTATTGTGACACATTTGTGTATTATCAAAATAATTTACCTGTGTTCTTTAATAGTACGACCATTATCATCTTGTAACACCCTCTGGCTAAAAAAACCCCATTCAAGATGAAATACAAAAATGTAAATCCTGATTATCTGGTGTTGCTTATCCGCCGAATTCTTATTTTTTTATGAGTGTTGTCATCTCAGCTAAATAGTAGACCATTCTGTTCTTATCATAAAGAAAGAGGGGTAAGAAAAGGGACATGCTACACAGAAGGAAACAAACAAACAAACAAACAAAGAGAATAGGAGAAATATAGATAGAAGGGGTGAGCGCGCGGAAGTGATAACGCTAATATGTTTCAAACGAGCATAATATAAAGATGAAAAAGAAGGAAAGAAAGAAAAAAGTGTGAGAGAGAGAGTTAAATCAAGATTATTATACTTTTTACATATTGAACTATTTGGCAATAGCTCTTAAGTAAACATATCAGACGTTGTAATAATTAAATTATCATACTGTGGTATATCCATAGGTCTTACTAGGTTCTTTTAATATCATATTAATATATTGTATATCTTAGATGTTAAATGTTCTTGTATGTGCCCATGAGTTTATCTTGTCTTTTCTTCAGTTTTATTCAGTAGGCTCTTTAGGTTCAACTTAAGTTCAACAGACCGACCCGTTCAGTGTCAGATTTAGGGCCAGGGGATCAAAGAAGCTTCTAGAAATAAAGGATTCAAACACACTCACCCCGAAATGATGAGTGATTATTTTTGGCCAATCAAACGGTGAACCCATCGATAAACGGGTGAGGCACCGCTAATTCAATTGGACAGTTGGATCGAGACCGGTGTCAAGTGAATACACACTCATCGACCCGGCCAAAGACAGTAGCAGTTTTGTCACCATCCCATATGGGGTGGACTTAGCAACTTGCTGTAGCTGCCAGAATCGGTGCCATGTGGTGTTAGCCTTCAAACCATGGAAATTTAGACACACGTGCTCACTGGTTTTTGGCCATGTAACCCGTAGTATCTACCACAGGAGTTCCCATAAGGAATGAAACAAAGAACAGAAGTTCACATAAATACCAGAAGAAGTGCCAGTCGATGGAGAAAAAGATAAAAAGTTCACGTCTTCTTCGCCGGTAGCTGTAAAAAGCGCCAGTCTAAGAAGACAACGAGCTCATCTATTCCTAAATACAATGAAATAAATCTATCACTTAAAATACCGCTACAATTTTACAAAATCTTCAGAATCTTGATGTATGAAAAAAATGTTTCGGGTAATCGATTTCCCAACTGCAATAGTCTGCCGACAAAGTTTTTCCACTTGCAAAAATATTACAGCAGTCTTTAGCCACGTTCCAAAACTTTTCGCCCGCAAAGAATCAGAATGGTCTCCCACCACCTCCCAATTGTCTTCTGCGTAACGCGTTAATAAAGCAGGCCGTCGTACTCCACTTGGTACCTCCATACACAGCTTTCAATATCCTGGCCCTTCTCACCACGATTCAAACCTAATGCTACCCACGCAAAAGCTTAAAACTGTGCATGTAACTGGGACATCTCGCAAATAGCAGTCAGACCGCTACGCATCGCTGACGCTTCGTATCAGGCGAATGTCTATCGTCACTAACCTATTCTTCCTCAAACCAGTAAGTCAACAAAGAGCTCTCTTCTACTATGTTTAATCTTTAATGAGGCAGCCAACAGAAATATTTGTGCAAGTCTATTTCTGCTTAATATTATTTCTCTTATTTCAAAGTTTCCTCTTTTTCTACCCTCTATGTGCTATTTATTGTTTTGTTTCATATTTTGTATAACTCACTTTTCACTCTGCAATTGTAAGTAAACGAGTTCCAAGTCCCTTTTAATTTGCATCCCGAGTTTGAGTCCGATTTTTTTTCATTCCTAAACACCGTTATTCAGTTGTATAATCTGCTTCTACTTATATTTTATGTACTAGCGCTAGTATAGTTATATATGTATCAATAGTTTATGTGTTATACATTTTTCAGAGTGTACATTGCTTGTTAGGAATAGACGCCACTGGTTTTGCACATTATTTTATTTTATAGCTGATGCGCGGGTGTGAGAATTGACAGTTCCAGTCAAACTTTCAATTCATAAATCTTTTCCAACTAACCCTGAAATATGTAATTTAATTTTTTTTTTTTTTCATTTAACTCGTGTAACTAACCATATCCAAGATAAATGAAGCTTAAGAAAATAAACCTCCCTAATAAGTGGGTAAACTCTGACAGTTCAAATATTTTAAAGAGAAAGCAAACCCCAAAACAATGAAGACCTACAGGTAAAGACTCAGAAAGAAAACGTGTGTCATAACCTAGCCCGAACGGATCAATCGACTGGTCATGTCAAACCCTAGCACCTATATGATTGTCAGAACAGTATTCTTCAAATTTCTATTATGGTAAACACCTAACCCTTTTTATCCCAAGTGTCTTTGGTATTACGCTAAACTGCATCTAATGGTGAGTTTCCAATTCTGGATCTCTGGGAAGTGTGGAGTACTACTTCATTGCCATTGCTCCTATGTCCACTCTGACCAGCAGTAGTAATACCTGATACACATATGAGTACATTTAATATTTATTATGCACAATATACACGCAGGTGGCATTACAAAGGAAAAACACACAAAAATGTCCCAATAGCCAGAATTACACACATATTGTTCTATGAATAAAGAGTATGTGGAGGGATACAAAATGGAAAAGGGCTTATTTGTTAAGTGTGGACAAGATGACCATGTTGCTTTACTATTCCCTGTCAGAGACAGAGACAATATCTCTTCTGGTCTTTGGCCAAAAACCAGAAGAGAAATGAGGTTGATGATTTATGTATACTGATCCCGTAATCACTTTCGAAATTTCAAAAGACCGACAATAAAGTCTATCGCTTGCAACTATAACACGGCAGTCTTCAACGTATACTCAATAATGCATTCCAAAGCGTCTCAACCGTTTCCCTGCCGCAACTGGTTTTTTATGCATAGCTCGATCTAAAAAAAATTTTTTTTTAAATTAATACGTGCAAATACATTCTCGCTAATTCTTCTGGTTCCGAGATCGTGTTTCCTTAAATCAAATTGTTAAGGCAGCCATATTTTCTTTTCTTTCGAACTCTTCACTCATTTTACACGCAAAACGTTCTTGCCCACGTTGAGTCCCGATGTACGTCATTTCTTTTGCTACGGTTGAAAATAGGTTACTGAACTGTTATGTGAAAACCCGCGATGCCCTTAACGGACAAGCCAATTCTCCAAATGAGATAATTATTTATCGTATCTCTTATTGAGAATTCTGGGGTATGGGGGGTTATCGTCCTTGTCTACGAGCCTCTGTTTCGAACCAACCAATCACGAGCCAGCATACTTTGGCGGCAAAGCCGAATATGCAAACTCGACCTCTTCTGATCCAGTTTCCAAAGGGAACAGACCTAAAACAGGGTCGGTCCATCTCTTCCTCAACAACCAGAATCGGAGTCGGACATCAAACAGAACGTCTATCATATTCGAACTATCATAAGGCCGTAGCAAGGGCTCCGATAATACCCTATCTCAGGACTCAGATAAGTGACAAATTATACTTTTGTGCAGACGAACTAAAGTTTGCAATCCTTATTGTTATTCTGTAATACACGTCTTTTATTCCTATTTCTAGTTGTTTGGTTATTTCTTTAACTCTCAACCTCCATACTTCAAACCTTGGAGTACTGTCATTACGTGACTAATTTCTTTATACTCTACAGACGAAATATTGTTGGAGATTATGGAATGAGAAATGTGGGTTAGAATCAGAAATGAATTCAGAGACAATTTGTTTGTGACTCAATAAAATTTTATTGACTGGATAGCGAGGCAGAAAGAAGATACAAAAAGAATATAGATGTGTCTATGCTGGAAAGTTATTTCATGCTACATATGCGCGCGCGTGTGTTTGTGTGTGTGAAATTACTGAAAAGGAACGAAGATGTTGTGAGAGAACTAAAATGCAGTTACCTAATTATTGTTATTAATTTGTTTTTATGACAGAATAGATTTGTTTTTTATACTTATGGTGGTTTGTATGTAAGGGCTGTTTGAAGTCTTTGTATAAAGGTCACCAGTTTGAAGTCAATAACCAATAAAATATTCAAACATTTAAAAACACCATAAAACAATCAAGCACAAGGCATAAATAACAAAAACTCAATATCAAATAAAACAACTTGTATTGAGTAACGATTTTACAAAAGGTAACGCATAATACCGAGCCAATAAGAACACGTAAGAAAATATGTTATAAGCTATGAGGTGAGAAAGAAAGGGTAAGAATTCAAAGTCACACGGCAGTCAGTAGCACGATGTACTGCAGATCTCGTAAAAGGTTGATGAAAAGAGATAGACAGATAGATATTAGTTGCTACCTTCTTAAAATTGCATGAGTTTGGTCTTACTTTAAAATGGCGTGGATTTGCTTAGACGAATGATTTCTTTCTGCTTGGAATATGAAAAAGTTGGCTATATATAGTATTTCAGTAGGCTCCAAAAAGGGGTCTATTTGATAGATTTCCTTTTAGGCGCGAACGTCTCTGATTGGTTGAAATTGTACAGATTTTTATTTTAATTTTCTTCTTTTACTAGGGTGCGCAATCCCATGCACAAACTATTCATTTTTGTCATTTGATTTTTGTTTGTTGAAGTAAGAACTTCCGGTCCGCCACATACTCTCCCAACAAGAGAAAAAACATGAAATGATGAAATCATTGTACGTTATCATTTTAAATAGAATTGAACCCCCTTTTTATCAATTAAAAAAAATTAATTTAATTTATGTATATACATATTTTTTCTTTTTAAAGAAACATTTACAGGCAGACGACGCTGATGTTTCTGGCCTTATCATGTCTATTCTATTGTCATTTTTTTCCATGACACAATATCTTTGGTTTTTATATTACATGTGAGTTTATTGATGTTTATTTTTGTAATATAAATGCCTGTATGCGAGAAAGGTTTCGGTACTTTATATTGGGTATTATATAGTTGTGTCTAATGGGCTGCTGGCATAAATGCCAGATCACTGGGGACGGAGTTCCGCAGACGGACAAAAATGAATTCTTGATTCTACCGTATGCTACCTGAGAAAGAAGATGAATTCTCTTTGCGCCTTTTCTTTTATACCAAGATATGTTGCTATTTCTACTCGTCGTGTGAAGAGCCTGTTGTGGACAAGATTAATAATCACACATATGCTTGTCGTTTACCACATGGCTAAAAATTAAAATAAACAAAAGTTAGGTATATATATATATATATATATATATATATATATATATATGTTACGCCCACACACTCGTTGGGGTCGACCAGGGTGCGCGCGCAACAAGCAATGATAAAAAAGACAAAAAATATGCGAGATAGGTCCCAGTTATAAAATAAACGAATATTATATAAAAGGGAGATGGGATTTCAATCACCTCTCTCTTTCTGCTCCCGCACAATAACAACAACTGAAATGACGACAACACCGACCGCTTTGAATGAACGTGTAAAAGTTTATTTACACAAGAAAACAAGGGTGGGGGGAAGGTACAATGTTCAAGCCTGTGTATTGACAGGGTGTGCGGAGCTGCTATATAAATTCTTCTTCCGAGATGCGTAGGCGACCGGCCGAGCGAACTCGTGGACTAGCATATAAACAAAGTTCACCTGATCGGCAAATGGGATTTACAGAATACAACGGCAAAGTCATATAATACGAAATGCAATGACAACAACATAGAATACAGAATGCAACGACAGAATCATATAATACGAAATGCACGTTTGCTTCAACTCACGATTAGTTGCATAATCTCTCGAAATGACTGTCCTTTCTTTTCCACAGACGATTAAAACCGGTTAAAAATCTTTTCTCTCAAAAGTCACAAAGTCAGACAAAAAAGTTCTAGTAAAAAAATAACAGTAATTCAGTCTCTTTCTTTCCCTCTTCTTTCTATTCACACTTCTAGTCACTCGTAATTTCTGTTAATCATCCTTCCTCGTAAGCAAATAAGTAGTCCTCTCTTGGGCGAGGGATTGTACGTCTCGTCACAAGTCGGGTCTGCTGAACTGTGATCTTTCTTCGGACGTGCGCTAATTCTTAGCGCGAAAAACCAAGGAGACGCCGGTGGGGCGCACCCTGATTGTTACCATAACGATGGGGTCACTGTGTCGTTTACACTCTTAAATCTCTTTTCAAACCAGATCATAACGACGGGGTCACTGTGTCGTTTGCACTCTTAAATCTCTTTTCAAACCAGATCATAACGACGGGGTCACTGTGTCGTTTGCACTCTTAAATCTCCTTTCAAACTAGATCATAACGACGGTTCAATGTATGAATACTAGTGGACGTACCGATAGGATGTCACAATATATATATTCTTTGTTGTGGTACCAAGTTTCTTGGTACAAGGTGATTCTAGGCTGGTCCTATTCCCTACCCGTAGTTTGTTGTAGAGTTCAGGTTCCGTATGAGAGCTCAATGTTTAATTATTATAAACAGAGCAAAGTTATTTGTGAATAAAAAGGCCTTTAAATACCATGGGTATCGTGATTATGGACAATTTCCACTCGTGGGTATCTGGGTCCCACAGTGCTTCTTTAGACCACGAATACCTTTTATAAAAGATATACATGGTATTTAAAGGCCTTTTTATTCACACACACACACATACACACACACACATATATATATATATATATATATATATATATATATATATATATATATATATATGAAACTCAAAACAACAGACATGAATAAGACTGTTGATTAATATAGATTACATTAGTTTACATATATTACATTTGGTTTAAAATTAAAGCGCGGTCAAAACTACCGGAGTGGAAATATCTGCAGTCGCAACGTACATAACTGAAACGTTGGGTTACCAAATCATCCAATGGCATTGCCGATTAAAAATTAAAAGAAAAGTCAAATTTATGTATTAATAACTGAATTTGGTACTAATGCAGAATAGCGCGCAAGGACCGGGTTAGCTCAGTCGATAGAGCGTTCGGCTAGAAACCGCAAGGTTCCTAGTTCGATACCGGCCCTCGCCAACTCAGCAAATGAGTAGCACAGGGATCTGTGCGATAAAGTAAGGAGCTGGTGGTAGGTGTGGCGCTCCACTTCAGACGCAAAAACAATCTCCTTGGTCTAGCGCTAGTGAAAAGGGGATAGATTCTCTCGCTGATTGGCTGATACCGACATTAAGCCGCCCCGACGACTTTACTTTTTTTTTACTTATAAAAAACATACAATTTCATGGAATTCCCCAAAACCTTTGAGACACTAGAATTAGGGTAATGGTTAGGGTTGTTTTAGGGTTAGGGTTGGTGTTATGCTACTTAGGTAGTTTCCGTAATCTAGGCACTGCCGAAGTTGCCGAAAAATCCGTATTTTACAAAATAATTGAAAAAAAAAAAACACCAAAAGTTAGGGAATTTTCCGATTATAATGAAACTTTCAGGGTTGATTTATCAATGAATGAATTTTATAATGCATCAGTTATTTCATTTCAAAACTTTCTGATTTTTTCGGCTCTCTTAAATTTGGACTCCTCCCCTTATTTTTTGGGCGCAAAATATCGGTGAGGTTATATACTTTCGAAACTAATTACTGTATAAATAAAAAGACAAAAGACCGAAGGTGTGAATAGAAGAAAAATCGAACCATATGACCTTTAGGCACCCCTTTTTAATCTCGATTAAGAAAGGACATGTTTTTCATTTACACCGTCAATATCCGGTTGTTTGTTAGGGATTAGGGTTAGGGGTTAGGGTTGTAATTTTTTTTTAAATCTAAAGATCGTCTGTTGTTTTAACAGACGATTTTTTAGATTTTCATGGAATTCCCCAAAACACCGGATATTGACGGTGTAAATGAAAAATATTTCCTTTCTTAATCGAGATCAAAAAGGGGTGCCTAAACGTCATATTGTCCGAAAAAAACATAAATAAATTGAGGAGATATCCTGGTAGAAAATAAGTATCGAAAGTCGGAAAATAAATCTAAAATAAAAACTAAAAAAATAATTTTTGGAGATCTTTTTTTACTCTTTTCGATAATTATTTAATTGGCTATAATCTTATAAAAGAAAAAATTATACATCAATATTTGTTCTGTTTAAAAGGAGGGGGCCTTAATTTTCAATAGATTTTTTCTACAAAAATTATTAGATAACGCTAATAAGCTAAAGTAGTTATTAAATAAATACGTTTTTAGAATGTAAAAATATGAAATTTGGAACTTAAAATTAGGCGTTTTATATTTTAAATGAATTTTATATATTGATTTACCATAGCAGAAATACCTAATTAAATCAGATTTTTTAAAAATAACATAACTGATTATACAATTCATTCATTGATAAATCAACATTGAAAATGTAATTAAAATCGGATAATTCCCTGAATTTTAGTATTTTTTTTCAATTGGTGGGGTGGGGGGGGGGTAAATTTATTTTGTAAACACGGATTTTACGTCACATTTGGCAGCCATGTTTATAGATGGCCTCCTTCCGTCAACTAAAGACGATGGCGTAGTGTCCACTTTTTTCTTTTCTTTTTAAATTTTTTTGTCTGCAACTGTGTGAGTGGCTGAACAGACCAATTTTTGAATGGCAATCTATGGTGCAGTGACTGAAAACAAACAGTCATGCTTGCTAGAGTTGCTGTCGTCTTTCCCTCCTTCTGGCTCTCTTTTCTGTGAAGGCTTTCCTCTCCTTTTCGTTCCTTGTTTGACGAGGAGGCGTCATGATATATATTTGAGCAAAATTGACCGAAAAATAGTTTAAAATGTATTAAAAATAAATTACACACGTATTATTTTTTTTTTTTTTTTACTGATGCTCATTTCGACTTAGACAAAAATTTGACCTTAAATAATCGATTTAATTAATCTTAATTTGTTTTTAAAATGAAAAGCAGACGACATTTTGGCAGACCCTACCGTAATCTAATTCTATTTATACGTAAAATGCAATTCTAATGATATTATCTCTTGTGCACTATTCTACATTTGTACCCTGAATTTAAAAAAATATATATTTTACAAACATTAGGGATTTTTTCTTTCTAGGAAAAAAATGTAAACAGTTAAAAGAACATTTACATGATAAATAATTTATGTTCTAAACATAAGCTGTCGAAGTTATTTATAAAAGTTTAGTTTAATTGAGGCATCAAAGCCAGAAGCATTTGACACCCACTGAGAATCGAACTCACTATCAATATCAAATAGTCTACCAATCTAATTTGCTAACCATTACACGTGAAAATATCAAGCTATCGAGATTCCCTCTACTCGTGTTTACAGAATAAACGGAAGTAGCGTAGACAAATTGGAAAAAAAGGACAATATTTAGGTTTAAAAACTAAATATAGTTCTACAGAAATAAAACAATTATATTTTTCTTATATTTTTTAATCATCAATTTTATATCCAAAATATTTTTATTTGGAATAATTTAGTTATTGTTTATTATCCAATGAAAATGTCGCCTGTTGTTCTTTGCTTATATTATGTAATACAGTGCGGCTTCCTTTTCACACCGTTGCCTTCGTTGTACCCGGTCAAGTCTCAAAGTAAGTAATATTTACAAAGTTTGTAATTTCTACTGCTGCTACAGTTTTATACAAATTAAGTCTTGAAACACTAGTCACTTACACCAAGTTATATTTTAGTTTGTTTTTATGCATAAATTCACCCCTAAAAGTGACTTTTAATAAGTTTTTGAAGTCTTCGTAAAAGGTTCATACTGGTAAAAAGTAGTCCCTATCCCAACTCCTTAAAATATGTTCTGCTACTTTGTTTAAAATATCAGAGTTGTCTAAAACTAAAAACTAGATGTATCCAATTTTCTTATCGTTTTTCTTGTAAAAAAAAAAAAAAAATACTTGGTACATGTTAAATTATTATGAATAAAATCTTTGTCAAGTCCTGATATACTTTTTACAAACTTTTTTGCGGTAAACTTGAAAAGCACGAGTTTATAAAAAAAAAAATATAAATTTTTTTACCTAAAATTTCTTCTAGATTTTTTTCATTTCATTAATGTTCAAATAAATTAAATTATAAATATTGACAAAAGAAAGATTGTTTTTATTTGATTTCATGATTTAAGTATTATTTATTATAAATACACGGCAATTTCATTTTTAAATGTTTTTAATACTCTACGTTTCTCACTGTTAAGTACAAACATGTGGTACTTGTCCTTTTCTTTTCTTTTTCTTTTTGTCTTTTAAGTTTTTTTTTCGTTGTTTCAACCAATAAATACGCAAACTTTTTCAACACCTGATCAACTTGCTGATATTTGAAATAAATAATTTATCTTCATCCAATTAAGATCTTGATGCTTTTTTTCCCCTTTTTTTTTTTTTTTTTTTTTTTCAATTGTTTTAACATCTGATACTTAAGACACGTAAGCATTTAGATATTTTTAACATATTATCATCTTCACCTTTTTAATCAATATTACTCTTCTCAAGAATCGTTTTTTTTTAATTCTTTATTCGCAATATGTTAGCATTTTTTAGTCATTTGTTTAAAATATACCATCTCTTCACTTTTTAAAACTTGTAATAAAGTTTAAATTTTGAATCCTCTAACGCGTCTGCTTTATATACCAATAAATTACGATTAAATATTTAACAAGATGAAAGTTTTTAGAAATTGATTTTTTTTTTCCGGTGATGATCTTCCAACCAATCTAAAACTTTTATCAAATTATTTTGACTTTTTTTTTTTTTTTTTTTTTTTTTTGACAATTAAAATTAACACTCGTGTCAAACTCTTACTGATAAAAATCGGTGTTTCATTCCAACCGGTAATGTTTGACATTACTTTTAGATTTTAGTAACATCTTTCTCCGGTCAAAATAGGTTAATCTATCCAAAGTATTTTCTTCAGCCTAATACTTTAGAAACTTTTTGCTTGTATTGCCGGGTTTTCTCCCTCTCTCCCAAACCTTTAATAACATCACAGTAGGAGATTCCTCGTCTCTACTAAAAATGACCTTTGATTTTAGTGATGAAAATCGACACGAAAAAACTCATACTGTCCCGATATGAATTTTTTCGTGTCGATTTTCATAACCGAGAAAAACTTTTTTTTTTTCTTTTTTTTTTCTTTTTTTTTCTTGTGCTTGTATCTGTGATTATTTTGATCGCTATTAATACTTTTTTAGAGTGAATCTATAGAATACTTTCATTAAAAAAAAAAAAAAATTAAGCGAAAATTAATGAAACTACCAGGTGTAATTCTTAAGAATTTAAGGTGATGGGTTACGCGCAATTAGTTTGTCACGTGACCGACCGGTTCCCATTTTCGCGTTAGTTTTAGAGAATTCTTGATGCCCTTATTTAAACTCGTTCTCCATTATTTTTTGTTTTTTTTCTTTTTTTAAAGTTTTTTTTTATATATATATTTATATCTTCTGGCATGAAAACTCGTGGATTTTGCAAAGAATTAACCATTAATGAATACATTTTCTGTATTTTTAATTCTATTAATATGATGAAGTTACTTAACGCCACTACCACTTTCTCTCGTTTCTTGATGTGTTAGCGTTATTTTTTATTTTTTGGTGGTTGGGGTTTCAAATCACCAGTTTTGAATTGAAAAACTTGTTTTCTCAAACTGTTTAAAGAAAAAGATCCTTGCCATTACATTCTCATTGTTTGTGTTGAGTCGTCAAATTTTATGGGATACCCACTTAATGCGGTTTCATTTAGTGCGGGATTCCATTTTGTGCGGTTTATTCGTGCCTGAAGATTGATTCAGACAGTGCTGAATATAACTGCAGCAATGTTTTAATGTTCTTTCAAATACGGAAAAAGACTTGTGGAGAAAAAAAACATTTAACAGACTATAACTTGTAAGAAAGTCTCGTAAAAATAATTGTTTTAAAGTATTTAATTTTGTGTGTATTTACCAACTACGAGTTGGGTGTAAATGTTCACATACTGATATGTTCCTGTACATCTAGTCCTTTCTCAAAGTTCTGACCACATTAATCCATAACTTTTATAAAAGTTCCATTATTACCCTAATAATGAGTGAAAAAAGGAATTGTAAGGAATCCGAACGGCCAAGGAAGCGAAAGTGGCTTACATTGGAAAAGAAACTTGAAATCATCAAATCTCATGAAGATGGTGCAACATTTGCTAAAATTGCACGCATGAAAGGCATGAATGAATCATCAATACGGAAAATTATAAAGTTAAAAGACCAATATAAAGAATACGGAACTATCTCAAATTCTTACTCGCAAAAAACAATGGTGAAAAATCGAAGTCTTTTAATGGTAAATATGGAACATCTTTTAACATTGTGGATTGAAGAATGTAAACAGAAGCGAATTCCGCTCCGCAAAAAGGAAATTAAATTAAAAGCTCGAAGTCTGTTTAACGCTCTAAAAGAAAACTGCACAGAAGAAGAAAGAAATGAAACGTTTGTAGGAAGTCCTGGCTGGTACTTTCGTTTTAGAAAACGACTGGGAATGTATTACACATCTCCTTTAAATAAAAGCTCAAATGTTGACAACAATGTTGTTGAATTTCCTGATAGATTAAAAGAAATTATTGAAAAAGGTGGCTATAAAGATGAACAAATTTTCAGTGCTAGCAAGTTTCAATTATTTTGGAAAAATATGCCTTCTAAAACTTTCTTTGCCCGAAATGAAAATTCTCAATCCAGATTCAAGACTTCCAACGATGATTTAACATTGTTGTTATGTGGAAATGCATCTGGTAGTTTAAAATTAAAACCTCTGCTAGTGTGCCAAGCAGAAGAACACCAAGCTCTTAGCGGCTTTGCAAAGGACACTCATCCTGCTATTTATGTATCAGATAATGATACATCAATCACCAAAGAAATGTTTGAAGATTGGTTCAAAAATTATTTTTGTCCTGCCCTTCAACATTACTTCCAAAATAGCAATATGAATTTCAAGGCTTTGTTGTTATTAGACCATATCCCGGATTTAGATGATCTTTGTTGTTTAAATGAAAACATAAAAATTATTTTTGTTGCACCAAACAAAACATCATTGCAACCATTTGATCAGGGTATAGTTTCTCTTTTTAAGGCTTATTATTTGAGACAGATTTTTTCACAAGCAATTGAGCTTACAACAAGTGAGGAGGCTACTTTATCTTCAAGAAAATTTTGGAGACATTTCAACATTAGAGAGGCAATTGAAAGCATTGGTGACTCTTGGTTTGAAGTGAGTGCCAACAACATAAGAACGGCCTGGAAAAACCTTTTACCACATCATGCAAATGGTTTCTGTGATATCAACTCTAAAATGCATCAAGTTGTTGGTGATGTTGTCAAATTAGGTTACAGTCTTGGTTTTGAAATGTTGGATAGTGCTGATGTCAAAGAGTGCATCACTATGCATTCCCAAGGTGTTGATAATGATCTACTTCTTGATGTAGTCATTAAAGAAGAATATAAAGAAGAAATTAACTTTGATTGTAATGAAAATGATGGTAAAATTCCTGAAAAAGATTTTTCATTGCAAGAACTTGAAGAAATGTTTACAGCTGTCAAAACTGCTTCAAACATCATTTCAGAAAATGATCCTGATGTAGAACGTAGTGCTAATGCTCGAAGTATGTTGGAAAAGGTTGTTTGGTGCTATCAAGAATTGTATACAAAAAAGAAAAGACTTGTCCAAGGTACTTTGGATTGTAACCCATAATTTTAAAAAAAATTTCACTGAGCATCTTCATCTTAGTTGTTTGTGTTGCAACATTTTGGTGGTTTTGCTTTTATAGTCTTGCCCAAGTGCATGTATTTACTTGCCATGAGCAGGATATGACCCAAGGTCAATTATTAAGCAAACTACAGTTGGTTTGAATTCAGTTTTCCTTACCAATGTTAAAGAGTCCAAGGTAACCATAACTGGATGGAGAATTGATGGATTCATGCCTTTCTCAAAGGCACTAAAATAAAATGAAACACAAACAGCTTCATCTAGGATTTGAACTCTAGTCATCAATTCTATTTCTTATGACTATAAACATTACACTTGACCAAGAGGTGCACTTAGTATGTGTAGCCTTAAAGAAATTTTAAATGGAGCTGATTTTTATTTCATTCTTGTGGTGTTATATATATTACAGATTTCCATAGTTACACATACTATATTTTGAAGCAGAAGTGGTGTGGAACAACATTTTGATTCAAAACAGGCACACGTTGACAAACCTTTCATGCTATAATTTGTAGATGAATGAATAAAGAAAATATCAATCGGCAAAGTTAATACTGTTTGTGTTATATCTGTGTGAAATACTATTGATCTGTTTTATTAACAGTATTCTTCATACTCTTTAGCCTTTTCTTGCTAACAACTTGTTACAAACTTCAAACTAATATTTCAGTTTGAAATACATTTTATAAGGCTAAATATGAGTGTCGGTATGTATTTACCCAACCCCTCCACGCAAGGAGAATGTGATACACCGTCAATTTTTAAGCTGTTTGAATTCAGTTTTTCTTTTCCTAGACCAGTTGTCATACCAAGCTTAAAAAATCCATTCTGTCTTCCTATTTTCCCATAGCTGAAAAGAGGATAGTTGTATGCATACCATTCCCAAGGGTATTAGTGTCAGTATATAAATTTAGATAATACTGGTCAGTGTGATTTTCATAACACAGTAGTTTGTACAATTTGTTTTTATGGAAGAGATTTCTTTAAACATGTGAAGATAGAAATTATACAAAATACTGCTCCAATTTTTCTGAAAAAAAAGTATTTAAAATGATTAATTTACATATTAACTGTTCTCACCAATGGGTTGTATAAATTAGATTTTTATTGTTTTTATTTATGCATGAGGTAGTTTAAGTCGATTATGTGATTTTTTTTTTTTTTTTTTTTTTTTTTTTTTTTTTTTTTCAAATACTAAAAAGATTCAGTTTTAAAAAAAAATTGGCTAATCTTTTAACTTCTTCCCTATCAATCTTGAGTAGATATTTACCCAACCTATTCACTATGAGTAGGATGTAAGACTAGGTCATAAATATGGAACATCCATCCCTACCAATCCCAAGTATACATATTTATAGGCATTGATAAAAAGAAATTTGTAATACCTATTTTCAACATTGGGTTATTTCATATTTTCGTCTGCATGGCTTGAAAAAAATTATATATTTTTTAATTTAAACAACTTAATCTACTTAGGAATATTTTATGAAACCAGAATGTTCAGCTATTAAAAAAGTTTTGCCTTATCTGTTATTTTGTTTTCTGTTAAATACAAATAGAATTAAAAACAAACAAACAAACAAAAAAAACTTTTAAAGTATGCTAATTTCATAATTTTTGCCAGGGGTTGTATTATTCCTAATTTGAACTAAAATCCTTCTAATGTTCTGGTATGCAAAGGAATTAAAACCTGACACAGTTTCTTTTTATAATTAACTTTTTTTTTTTTTCTTCTAAAGCTTCTGATCCATTCATGTTAAACATAAGTGGTTGTTTGATCTATGCTACATACTGGGTGGGGGTTGACAGTAGCGATTTTTATTTGATCTTTTTATAAGGAAAGCTATAAGAAGCTACCCTTAATCTATGTAAGTCACATTTTATTTTTAGAATTTATAATTAATCATTTAGAAAGAAAAAAATAATCACCTGCATTTGATTTTGAGATTTGTTTTACATCTTAGATTTTTTTAATTAATGTAAGTCGGTAGAGTAGCTTATTCTCGGTATCAGCTGGACTGTGAGGAAGTATATCCCTTTTTCACTAGCATTAAACCAGTGAGGTTATTTGTGCTAAGTTGGCAAGAGTCAGTATTGAACTTGGAACCTTGTGTTTCTGAGGCAGACATTCAACCAACTGAGCTAAACCGGCTCAGTTAATTAATGTATGATTAAGTTAATATTTATAGTCTTTATTTGCTGATAAATACTTTTGGTTTTTATTAATATCCTGTAATACCAAATCTTCATTTCATTACTGCTGAATTTTAATAATTGATATGTTTGTTAGTCTTTGGCACTTGGCCAAGGTCTACCTTTTGTAACGAGAAAGATATTATCTATCTCTGCTCTAATTGCATCCAACAAGTTATTAAAGCAGGTTTATTAGGGAATATGAAATATTCTGCTTTGTTTGAAATGAGTTCATATCTTTTTCTTTTTCACTAATTGTTCAGAAGTTTTATGTTAATATTAATTGGCTATGTTGTTGATTACCTGAAATGATAGAAATCTTAATTTCTATCCAGAATTAAATGCCGGTGTAACAAATCTATTTTTTTTTTTTTTTTTTAAGTATTTGATTAGTTTACTACAAATGTATTCTACACAATTGTTATTGGATTAATAATGAATGCTTGACCTTTTTTACCTGAAAAGATTTTATGAATGAGATTTAAAGAAATGAAGAAAACAATTTCATAAAAATTTTTAAATTTTTTTTGTTGTTTTTTGTTTTTTTAATTGAAATGTACAGATCTCAGTTCTAAATTAGTAAGTTTAGTAGCATTACCAGCACTTTTGCTGAAGTCAGTGGACATTGACAAATTTGCCCCTTAATAGGTTCAACTTGGAATTTATCGCATATTTCTGGTCTAAGCTTAAGAATATTTATGATTGGAAATAAAATAACCTTTCTAAATATGTAATTTGTGTTTTTATCCATCAAATTATTTTTTTACAGTGAGTTAAAGCGGTATTTTGCTTCGAACAGCTGAAAATTCGTAATGATCCCCCGCCACTATATTTTAAATGTTACTTTTTTTTTGTAAAATCCAGGTGGCTGATCTTTATCAATATTCTTTTAAAAATTCTGAATTTGAACGCACCTTAAATTACAAGCAGGAACTTTTTTTTTCTTTTCTAATTTGTGGAAGCGAATATACAATAGAGAAAAGTTGACAGATTTCTTCAAAAGTATAAGCAAAAAACACTATTTTTGAGGAAAATCATGTCCACTTTTATACCACCAATTTCAAGGCTTTGATAATGAAATTTATTATGTACTGTGCTCGGGTGCACCACAACTCCTCAAAGTCTCATGTCTAGTACTTAGAATAATGTATTAGTGTCAGGGACATGAATAGCGTACAGTAATAATATACATGTATGTGTGTGCATAAGTGTGGAGGGGGGGTATCAGGTATAGTGTTGGCATATTACAGGAAGCATGGAGGCTTTGAAAGATGCAGTGTTTCAGCAGCCTACAACAGATGCAGGCAGTTTATTCTCTGCCTCGGCAACTCAGAGTATGAAAAAAAAAACTTTAAATTCTCATAACTTTTTACTTTTAAGTTGTATACATTTTAATTAAATTTGGACTAAACTAAAAGTTTAAACTTAAGATTTTTCTGCAAAAACTGAAAATTTGAGTGTAGCCGTATAAGACACTAGATTTTAGTGTGGCTCTTACTTATAAAAGTTTCCCTCCACCACTTGTCTGATCCTTCCATTTTTACAAAGAATATCTTCTTGTTCCACTCCTATTTCTCTGAAGATTAGATATTAAAAGTATAACAAGATTATCATAATCTTATTGAAACACATAAGGGTTTGGTATCTTTATAAAAACATTGAATAAAGACCTTTTATTTTCAACTGTGTTCTGCCTTGAAACTCTTCTTGTTTTGTTTACATATGTAACCTTCAATTAATAGAATTGTTTTGTCAGAGAAGTGAAAATAGCCAACTGCTTAATAACCCTGATCACTTATCTGTTTTGACAGCTTTCCCACCCCTTTTTTTTCTACCCCCTACTATTACACAGTCTGTCAACTTGACCTGGGCTGTCTTTTTACTTTTTTTGTTTCTCCACTGTTAAACTATTCCTGTTTAAAAGACTATAACAATATTGCAAATACTATTTCTTTTTAATTTGATTAAAATAAGTTTCATATAATCAGATCATATGGGAGAATCTATATTAATAATTAGGAGTTTGTTTGTCCATCTTTAAACAGCCAAATTGTTGAACTACCAAATTTACAATGCATACTTAATGGACCTAGTGAAAGGTTTTAACATAAAAATAATTCCTTATGGGGGGGGAAAGGAGAGATCTCATTAAGAGGGAGACTCTCAATAATTAAAGCCACATGTAACTAATTTAAATTTTCTAAATGTAAAAAAAAAAGTCCTGAAATAAACACTACTGAATAGGTTCATGGTTTCCTAAAGCTGAAAATTAAAATAACTACATAGCAT